>CM057456.1:91235000-91685000 GCA_016271365.2 Neoceratodus forsteri | reverse complement strand
ACATGTCTAGTATCCTCAGGACTCAACAAGGAGAACACAGCAAGAATTGTGTCCTTAGAGGGTCCCAAATTTAAATGCCAAGCATTTCTGTGACCACCAACTGAAAACGAGATGGAGGATTTGTGACACTACAAAGGTCATTTGAGACACTAAAAACTGCATTTGCGACACTGTCAAACCTTTTGTTAACTTTTTCCATTGACTATAATGGGAAATTGTTTTTAAATAATTTTTGAACCGTTTAATATTTTTTTCACAAAATCTTTGAAAGGCACATCAGGGACCCCAGCTGCATCTTCTCTGAAGGTTTTGGACTGGTGAAGGAAACTGTGGGACCTGTAGGCATGAGCAAAGAATGCATAAAAATGTGTAATTTGTGTGTTTTTTGGTGCTCTTTAGCTCCGCAATATATATCTGACCATTACAAAACTTGGCAGTTCCAGAGATCTATGGTACCAGACCATGCATACTACATTTCAGGCAAATCTGTCACACAGTGGCAAAGTTATTAAGCTGCCACATTTCAGATTTAACCTTAAATGGGGAACTCAACCCTAAATATAGTGGCACTACTGTGCCATTAGATAGATATGTATATGTATGTATATGTATGTATATGTATATATGTATGTATATATATATATATATATATATATATATATATATATATATATATATATATATATATATATATATATATATATATATATATATATATATATATATATATATATATATATATATATATATATATATATATATATATATATATATATATATATATATATATATATATATATATATATATATATATATATATATATATATATATATATATATATATATATATATATATATATATATATATATATATATATATATATATATATATATATATATATATATATATATATATATATATATATATATATATATATATATATATATATATATATATATATATATATATATATATATATATATATATATATATATATATATATATATATATATATATATATATATATATATATATATATATATATATATATATATATATATATATATATATATATATATATATATATATATATATATATATATATATATATATATATATATATATATATATATATATATATATATATATATATATATATATATATATATATATGTATATATATATATATATATATATATATATATATATATATATATATATATATATATATATATATATATATATATATATATATATATATATATATATATATATATATATATATATATATAATATATATATATATATATATATATATATATATATATATATATATATATGTATATATATATATATATATATATATATATATATATATATATATATATATATATATATATATATATATATATATATATATATATATATATATATATGTATATATATATATATATATATATATATATATATATATATATATATATATATATATATATATATATATATATATATATGTATATATATATATATATATATATATATATATATATATATATATATATATATATATATATATATATATATATATATATATATATATATATATATATATATATGTATATATATATATATATATATATATATATATATGTATATATATTATATATATATATATATATATATATATATATATATATATATATATATATATATATATATATATATATATATATATATATATATATATATATATATATATATATATATATATATATATATATATATATATATATATATATATATATATATATATATATATATATATATATATATATATATATATATATATATATATATATATATATATATATATATATATATATATATATATATATATATATATATATATATATATATATATATATATATATATATATATATATATATATATATATATATATATATATATATATATATATATATATATATATATATATATATATATATATATATATATATATATATATATATATATATATATATATATATGTATATATGTGTATGTATATATGTATGTATGTGTGTGTATGTGTATGTGTGTGTGTATGTGTATATATATGTATATATGTATATATATATATGTATATGTATGTGTGTGTATGTGTATATACGTATATGTATATATATATGTATGTATATTAGTTTAGCTACTTTTTCTTGTCTGGGTAAGTGCACTAGACAAATTCTGCTTATTTTCAGGCACACTCGGTGGGGGTGATACAGATCAATGCCAACTGATCTTGAACCACATTAAGCCGTTTGTGATATTTTTAGTGAATTGAGGGAAATTTGACCAGGGCACAGCAAGAAATTCCCCCTACACATCTGTAGGGGGAGAAGCAGTCCAACATGGCAGTCTGCCAAGATGGCGGACAGAGAGCAGGACAGTAAGGAGGAGGGAGAACTTATGGAAGTTGAAAGTTCTAATAATACAGATGACATGGTTACTGAAACTGGTAAAACTGAAAAAGGTATCTCAACCAAAACTGTGCAAATTTCTGAGAATGCAGAAAAACAATGCAGTATTGAGGCACTAAATGCAGATAAATTCCCGGACATACTGAGTGACAGTGATTCCATTTCTGGTGAGGAAGACCCAGACATAACATGTACAAATAAGAATGAAACTATGACTGCTGAGGAAACCTTACTGAAAAAGCAATTCAAATTTGAAGAGAGACAGTTTTTCTCAAAAAAAAAAGCACAGCTTGAAACACAGCTCAGAGCTCTCCAGAGTGACAGAAATAAGATACCTGTCAAAATGTCAGCTGAATAGTGATGACACACTAGCATCAAAGGCGAGGCCGACTAACTGGGCGTTGATAGCAGAGAACACTGAAGCTGCTGCAAATACAGATGTACCTGGAAACATGGATTTGAGAACACCCTCTACAGAAATTTTGTTGGGAACGACACAAGTGAGCGAGAAGCAGCTCGGCCTAAGACGATCTGCAGAGCAGGGGAATAAAGAAGGAAAAGAACAAAACTGGACTGTGGAAAAAACACTGGAATATCCAGGCTGGCAACAAAATCCTACTACAGGTCAGTGGTATTCAGGTAACACCCTAATACAAATGCCTGCTATGTATAACACAAAAACAACATAATGTATAGTAAATAAGCAAACAAAATCGATAACAGAGCTGGCACTTCCACCAGAATTAGAATTAACACAAAACCCGGTGCTGCAGATAATAGCAAATAAAACATTACATCAGCCCACAGGGGAACGCCCCAGGGGTTAAAATAATTCATCACAGAGGCCTCTAGATGTTATTAACAAAAATGCTCCAAAGACCTTTGCTTCCTTATTCAAAACCCCTATTCATCCAGTGTAGAGACACAACGCTGTGCATTTAACCTACACTGGAGGTATGACAGACCCACCAGATAGAATTTTCGTGGCAAAAACACTCCTGAAGGAGTCTATAAAATTTGTTTCCATGGAAATATATGCGCTAATTCACATTTCAGGGGAAATTACATTTGATGTCAGCTTTAAAATCTCAAATGGTTTGGAATGCTTCTGGATCAAATATAATGCCCTAAAGAAATCCTCACTATGGTCTCCTTTTCTTGCAACCCTTTTAACAAAGACCACACATAAGACTGTTAAAGTACTATTCAGAAATGAGGGGGCAAGCATGCATGATCTGACCTTCTGGTTAAAACAACACTGCACAATAATTGAAGATCCAGAGGCCATTCTAGACTCTGAAAATATATGGACTTGGGGGTGAAGGGCAAAGGATATGTTTAAAACATCAGAGACTGGGACTACTCATTTACCAAACTCATTTTTTTGGGGTAGGGAGAGGAGAATTTTATTTTATGCTGGACAACCCAAAATGTGCTGCAAATGTGGTTCACTAGAACATTAGAGCAGCATTACTGACGTGGAACCTTTGTAAAACAGCCATGGCTCAAAGGTATTTGTAATCCTAGACTTGATAAATAAATAAATACATTTGTGATAAATCAAGATGCACAGTGTGTGGGGAACTTAGGCATGTGGGGACAGACTGCATCAATGAGAGTAAATGCAATTTATGTGGGGAAAATGGTCACACCTTTCAAAATTGTAAGAAGGTGGTACACAGTATCCCAGATCAGGCTGATGGTGAGGAACAAAGGCTTATAGTTGCTCTAGCACAGAATAATAAGGAAGGAAATACTGGAATGACATCCCACAAGGGAAATGAAAGGACCAATGTGACCCCCCTCCTTGGATCCCCCCTTCCCTCTCCTGATCCATTTGGGAAAAATCAATGATTGCACCCTCAGCATACTAAGAGAATGACTACAGACATTACATCCCCAATAAGAGATAAGACACCATTAGCAGCTGGACCTTCTGGCTTGGCTTGGCCCCTCCCCATCCCAAGAGAAAAGACAGGAGGTAGAGTAACCAGGCAAACAACAAAGGTTGTTTTGGGGCAGATACAAGGAGCACAAGCTACAGTATTTACTACAAACAAATTTGATGTGTTGCAATCAGAATACTCAGGGAAGGAATCAGATTACTCTTCAATAGATTCATCAGTACCTGAAGGTGCTACAGATACTGAAAGAAAAGGAAAACCTAAGAGGCAACAGAAGAGGAAGGCAAAAGTGAAGCTAAAAAATGTTGATAAGCAAATCAGAAAGGGGAGTTATAAGTAATTGTTCATAATGACAGAGCCTTTCTCTTTTCACACGGTGAATGTAAACAGTATAAAAAGTGTAGATAAAAAGAAAGCTGTCTTTTCATTTCTGACATACTTACACTTTGGGGTAATCTTTTTACAAGACACCTGATTACACACGATATATGAAACACAACAAACTTCAAAATCTTGGTACTTGGGCCCATCTTATTGGTCTCTGGGACAAGAGACCTATTCAGGACTTAGTATACTATTTGAATACCCAGAAGCAAAAGTTTCAAAACTCTACGATCTGGGTACCAGGTAAAGTTTTAATTCTGGATGTATTGCTACAGAACTCTCCTTACAGGTTGATCAGTCTATACTTACTCCAATCTAAAGCCTTAAGGTGTGATATCTGTAAGTTAATACAACCATATTTACAAAGCACACATACAATTGTATTTACTGGAGAGTCTAACTGCCAAATTAAAGCAAAAACAGCTAAGCAGCATTGTGAGACTAATCTATTTGCACAAGTAATACAGAAATCTAAACTAAAAGGTGCAGTGTATCACCACATGACATTAGATCTGACAACTTTTCAGAAAGGAAATCTAGTTTCAAAAATTTATCACAGTTTTATTTCTGACTACACCATAATACATAATGCTACTATAACTGCTGATGAATTTTCAGACCACAAGGTGGTCTTAATAACAATAGGAGTAAGTATAAAATGGTTTAAAGCTCCAGGGTTTGGGAAATTAACAGACATGTATTTATCAGATACAGAAACACTTCCCACTTTACAGAATTTTATTCAAGCTAGAAAACCTTTTTTTTTTTTTTGAGGATCCTGTGATTTGGTGGGAGGATATAAAAGCTGACTTGCAAAAATTATGTCAACAAATTCGTAGAAATAGAAATAGAGAGCAATATCTAACATATCTACAACAGAGGAAAACTTTACAACAACTAATGACTGTGTCATATAAAACAGGACAAAACCTGACATCCCAAATTAATGAAATAAAACTTAATATGATGGACTTTCATAATAAAACAGTAAAAACTTTACAATATCAACAGCAGTTTGGTACACAAGGGAAAACAGAGATTATTTGCCCATATGAATATTGGCAGACACAGGCATATTACAAAAATGTATCTAAAATTAAGGACGATTATGGAGTAGTGCATACAAATCAAAGCAAAGTCACAGAAATTGTGACTGAATATACCAGAAAGATGTATGCCCAACTTGATACAGAAAAAGGACATTTATATAATTTCTTAGAAGCCTTAACAATTCCTGATCTAGATGACAGTGATATACAAGATGTAATAAAGTCAATACTAGAATCTGAGGTACAGAAGGCAATCTCTTCTTTAGCTGGGAACAAATCCCCAGGACAAGATGGCCTACTTAATGAGATATTTAAGTTGGTAGGCCAAAGCTGGTTGACAGAGTTGACTTTGGTTTTTAATGTCACTCTTATGAAAAAACAGATTCCCTTAAACATGAATATGGGAATATTGACATATTTATACAAAAAAGGAGATAAAACAGAAATGAAAAACTGGCGACCAATTACTTTATTAAATTCAAATTTCAAGCTCTTAACAAAAATACTAGTATCAAGACTTTCAGTAGCTAGGAAATTAATTTCTCCAGTGCAATCTATGCTATCACAGGAAGACAGATATATAATCATTTAATTTTATTGTGGGAAATAGTTGAACAAGGGAAACTGGGAACATAGATGGGTTCTAGTATTATTACATCAAAACAAAGTATTTGACCAACTAAATCATGACTTTCTTTGGAACATATTTGCTTATTACAGAATACCCACAGTAATGATAAACTGGTTAAAATTTATTTATAGTACTGCAACAGTTAAATCAGTAATTCAGGGCTGGAAAGGCCCAATGATTCATTTAAAAAGAGGCATCTGACAAGGATGCCCACTAAGTCTGATTCTTTATGACTTTTTTATAGATCAGCTACTTAGGAAAATAAATTGTTTCAATGAAATAGAGGAAATTTCAGTAGGACCTACGGTGCTTCCATTTAAGACTATGGCATATGCAGATGACATGAACATTATAATGCACAATGAAAACTCTATTTTTAAAGTCTTGGAAATCTGTGAAATATTTGATCAATTTCAGGAGCATCCTTAAATATAGATAAATGCATAGGACAAATACTGAAATACTTGAATTTTAAATGGAATATAGGAGGGATTGAAATCACAAAGGAACCAATAAAAATTATGGGTATTTATTTTGGTAATAATGAGCCAGATGAGCTTAATTGGGATAGGAAAATTAATATAGGGAAATAAAAAATAGCACAATGGAACTGGTGGAAGCTTAGTAAAAAAAAGAGAATATATTTAATCAAATCTCACGTAATACCAGTGTTCTTGTACATCAGTTATGTTTTTCCACCCCCACTTAAACACTGGAAACATCACTACTGAGCATATTCTTTCAGGCATGCTGGGGGAGCAGACTAAACCCCCTAAAGAGAGTGAGAGAGATACTGTATTTATCAATCAAAAAAGGAGGACTGAACATACCTAGCCCAATACTTTTTTTAATAGTTTTTTTGTTTCAAAACAACATAAAGCCTATTTTATTAGATAGGAATACTGGTTGGGAATCTCTTCTTATGCCAAAATGTGCACACTGGTTAAAACTTTGGGAAACACAATCCTTGAAGGCTCTAGAAAAAAAACAGTGGCAATCCCAGAATATATCAGGTGTACTTTTCTGCGAACAAAACAATGGAATATCACAAAAAGTCAGTTGTTAAATCTACAAAGGAAACAATTCTACTTTTATTTATTAGCAACCATCTGCACAGTGGACACTGTATTCTCAAAATGTTCATTAAGATTCAGAGATTCTTTAACTAAACTACTAAATAGCACCTGTATACCAGAACATATATGGGACTTTCACTAGCTGGTGTGTCATGAGAAAATTAATATAAAATCAAGTCAAAAACACAAGCCACAACATGAGAGAAATTGTCCAGATTAACATGCATACAAACAGAGGAAACTATAGATCACTTATTGTTTAAATGTACTTTTATCTCAGGATTCTGGATATTTGTGGCTAAACAATTGGGTGAAAACATTTTAAGTACAATTTACATAAGAAAATATTATATATGAGGTATTTGATACTACATGGAATAAGTGGCACACTAGTACCCTGCAGGTACTAATGGTATTATTTAAATGGAATATCTGGTCCATGAGATATATTTTTGCACTGCAACAAAATGAAGGGGTTCTAATAGAACTATTGAACAAAGTAACACCAAGTATGAGGCAGGATTAAATTTTGAAAAGGATTAAAAAATATTCACAAGAGTAAAGCTATTAGAGCTATGGATAGGCCTTCCATGGAGTACAGATAATGATTTTCCTATAACATGAAAAAGTGGCTTATGGTGCCAAACAGGAATATTAATTTATCAAGATAAGTGGACAACAAGGGAGGGAAAAAATATGGTTATGAAGTCTGTTTATAAACTCTGCTTTCTAGGAAAGATTACATATATTGCAATATTGTTAATATGTACTGTATACAGATTGTAAACTAACTTGCACTGTAAATTATGTTTGATTCAGTGATCTGTGAATGTTGTTTTCAATAAAAATTTTCCTACTCTTTTCAAGAAGTTGCGTGGGACCTATAATATCCACCTGAACTACCACCAGAACAGGCAGATGGGACCTCGGTTTAATGTCTCATCTGAAAAACAGCACCTCAGGAGTGCAGCATCCCCATCATGCCGCACTACAGTGTCAGTAGTGGGATTTAACCAAAGTGCTGGTGTGGGGATAGAACCCACAGCCTTTTAGTCTTCTGGCCTCAGAGGCGAGTGTGCTACCTGCTGAGCCACTGATACTAATACATACCAGTATATATATCTATCTATCTATCTATCTATATATATATATATATATATATATATATATATATATATATATATTTATATTTCATTTGTTGTTTGTTAGAACACAAAAACAAAAAAAATGCAGTTGAACAGTAGAACCTTGTCTCTGTGAAAAACAATAATAGTACATTAAGCGGGGACAGACTGGATGAATGCACCCACCCCCTTCCCCACACTGGACCAACAAAACATATTGTGGACACTTTGTGTCCCTTTCTTTAATCCCCACTGCTTGCATGTTTGCTACTGCACTGTCTCTTGGCACTTTTGGACCACCATATGGAATGTAATATTTTTAAGAATTGATTTTTTGGGTTGAACTTTCCATTGTAAAGTGCTTTCAAACTATTTGATGGTCCAGTGTGTGTGTGTGTGGGGGAGGGCATCTGTCCAGATTGCTTTTCATTCTTTTTTTATGGATAGAATTGCTTAGTTTCTGGTAGTGTCCCTTCCCTCTTTGAACTTGTGGGCAATACATTATGTCAGCTTCATGATATGCACAAATTGTAAGACATTAAAGAATGATAACTTTTTTTTAATTTACAATGCTTTATTGAAGTTTCAGAATGCAATCAGCACTACCACAGCATATAACCCTAATAACACAAACAAACAAACAGCAACAAATACAACAATGAACAGTACAAACCAACTACAAACCTCACCCTCCTCCCCACAAAGAGAGAATCGTAAGCAACATAAATGTAGGTCTACCTGGTAAAACTAAAAACATATGTGGTAAATAAAGAAAGAGGGACACTTGTCATTTCACTAAAATAAAAAAAAATCACACTACTATACTGTACTATTCCACAAAACATATGGAGTAGAAAAACAAACTAAGGTGGTACTCCACTAATCCATTCAAAGGGAAGATGACAGAGAAAATAAAATACATAATTTACTCCATTTTATGTTGTAAACTGCAATCCTGTCACGGAGACTGGCTATCATCTTCACAATATGAAGATTACCCAACAACTCATTAAGCCAGTTGGAATAGGAGAGCTCTAACTGATCCTTCCAATAACGGAGTACCACTCTTTTCACTGAGAGGGAGATCATGGACATATAGTATCTCTGCTCCTTAACCATGATACCTGAATAGTCCCCCACAATGCAGATTTTGGGTGTAAAGTGCTCATCCAGACCCAGAAGGGGATCTGCCCTTACCCTTATCTTGTCTCATAAAGTGGCAACCTTAGGACATTTCTACATCACATGAAGCAAAGACCTTTCCTCTTGTCCACTTCTGGTGCACAAGGGAGAGGATTGTTTCCCCATTTTAGCCAGTTTGATGGGAGTGAAGTAAATATTATGCAGAGTATAAAACTGGGTAAGACATACTTTTTCATTGGTCATGTAGTGGTAGAGGTTTGCCTAGACACAGTTCCAATTAAAAATAGTGGTGGGGAACGAGGAGGACCAATAATGGTAATCTCCCGTAATACCTGGGAAAAGCTTGGTGAACAATGCAGGCACAATCTGGGATACCGAGTGGGGTTGCCATGCCAGGAATTTAAGTGATTGGAGAAACTTACCTTGGTCACTGGACCATGAGGCAGTACTGAACCAGCTAATCAATAGATAATGAATTTGATAAGTTTTCAAGATGTATTTAGGCAATAAATTAAGCCACACTAAAAGATCCTGGCTATTTTGAAGCTGGCCATTGGAAAGGGGATCACATACTCTTTTCCATCCAGTTGAGGTATCCTTTCTAGAGTCAACATATTCCCTCCAAGTTTAAAATTAGGATTATTGCAAAGTGGTTGGGAAATGTCCTTTAATCTGTCGTAGTGCATTGCTCTACACAATTGAGCATGCACCTTCAGCGAGGTGGATATAACCGAGCTTCGAATCTGGGGTGGGAGAAGTTTATGGGATATAAAGAAAAGGAAGAATGATAACTTTAAAAAGCTTTTCAACACTTATACAAAAAAGTGAGATTGTGCCTCATGATTAGGTATATGTGAAGAAGTGTAGTCTTCGTAGTGAAGCAAAAAAAAAAAAAAGTTGCTAAAATTCACCTCCACCAAAGGCAAAGTTCATAGAAGACAGCTCTTCAAATTTTGACCTTGGCAAAAGGTGACCTCTGTGGATCCTAGTCTAGTGATAAAGGGACTATGGCTGAAGCAGCCTATCTAACTTACTATTTGACCTCTGAGAGGATCTACATAGAGCAAATTTCTGTTCATAAAGTAGTTGCCATCTTGCCTTCAGCCTGTATGCAGCATGGTACTTAACAGCACACATGACAGTGTGTCTGGAGTGAACAGAAACAGCCCCATCTCTAATGCAGAACCCTCCATTGAATACTAGTTCTTAACAGTATACATGGCAGGGTGCCAGAAGTGAACAGAACCAGCCCCCATCTTTAATTTTTATTTGAGCTGTATACAGTACATGCTCACTTACAGCTCAGTCAGTAGCCTGATGTAGTGGTGAGAGGAGAGCTGCCAGTCATTGGCTTGGGGTTCAGACTGGGGGGGGTAGTGGGGCGGTGGGCACTACCTGCTGGGGATGGGGTCCACTAGACCACCAGGAAAATATTTTGTTTAACATTTTAATATATGGGCATATCAGGGCTGGGGAAGGGGACCACTATTCCACTAGGAAAAGATTTAGTTAAACATTTTAATATATGGGCATACCGGGGCTGGGGGTGTACTAGATCACCAGGGAATGATTTATTTTAAACATTTTAATATATGGGCATATTGGAGGGGGGGGCCGCTGAACCACTAGGAAAATATTTATTTAAACATTTTAATATACAGTCAACCCGAGGCTGGGAGGCTGATAGATCACCAGGGAATGATTGTATATAAGGGCTATATTGACAACAGAACTTGTTTTTAATTTGGGCATGCAGCAGAAACAATGAATGATATGACAAAATCTGTTTCAAAAGTATGTGAGTACTCAAAATGACTCAAAAACCTGACTACTGTAGCACTGAGCAAAACCAGATTACTGGACAAGGACTCTGAAAACTGGATTACCAGACATGGTCATCAGAGTCAGATCATTTCTTGCCATCACCTTCTTGGAAATTGGTTTCAGGAGCTGAGGAGAGTATCTTTCGATGGAGAGTTAATCACAGGATGTGATCAACAGCGATAAAAACTTTACCACTGCAATCTTTGAGAGCTGCTCTGAGGGACTCAGCACCAGAAACCAAACATATAGCCAACCCAAAACACTAAGCAGCACCAAACAAATGTTCCAGGGTCAAGAGGGCATGGAGTAGAAGCCTTCCTCAACACCGCTTTCAGCCGACTCCCTCCACTGGCCAAACTCCAGGGCACACAGTCGAACCAGAACACCAAGCATCACCAAGCAAGTGTCCCAGGGTCCTGAGGGCAAGGACTAGAAGCCCTCCCCACTACGGCTCTCAGCTGAATCCCACTGCTGACCAAACCCTAGGTATGGACAACATAGAGTATGGATTTTGGTTTCTTGTGCTGCTGCATAGTGCTGCATATGACTATCCCCCACCCAGCAACATCCCCCCCACCCATATTCAGTATACATAAATTATACCCATTCAGAAACAATCAGCCTCACCTGTCTCAGCATCAGCATCATCTGTCTCCTCTTCTCATCCAGTTAGGGAACACAGAGAGATGACTGGCAGGAGAAAGCACAGACAGCTCAGGGATGGTAGCAAGCAATGAAACTCACCTGTCATCCCTCCATGGCTGATGAGGAGACAATCAAAGATAGCTGCTCAGGGATAGCTGGTCAGGGACTGCACACCATTAGTTCATCCCCAAATAGGTCAAATGACACAAACAAATGGCCCAGCCACACTCACAAACATCAACCACTAATACAACACACAGCTTAACAAACCACAGCCACAACCAAACTGAGGAGGCAATTCACCGGATCCCCTCCCCCCCAAACTACCTCTGATATCTCATATGAGCACCTAGACATCATATCCCCATAGCCTGATGTGTCACAGTTCACCAGTAACCATACCAGTCACAGTTCATCAGCAACCCTACCAATTAAGCACACACATACCACATTCCCAAGTTTGGGCTGACTCAGGCCACCAAGAAATGCACTGGGTCATAATATGGCAATGCTTGGAGTACATACTCGTAGCTACTCAAGTAGGCACACTAAAGGACCAGCCCAAACACCCATACCATATTGAAGCAGCCCAAGCAGCATGCTCAGCCCTTGTCTTCTGGTCCTATGGACCTAACAGGTGTAACCAGTTTATGAACTATTGGAAGCAACAACATTCTCAAGAAATAAGACCAGGATTAGGCAACACAGTAGTAGGTATCAACCGCTCCACAATAACAAATTTCACAGCTCTAAAGATTCTTCAACTAATTTTATGTGCTGATGTACAGCTAAACCATGGCTCCGCAGAAAACATCCTAAAAGTGGCAAACAACAATGCCAGAAGCATGGACCAGCTTAAAGCATGGGTATACTGGGAGAAATAGGATTTCACCGGACTATCTGAAACACGGCTAAACAAACACACACTGCACTCAGAAATTCTGATTGATGAATATGTATATTTCAGATATGACAGCCCAAAAAGGGGTGGTAGAGGCATCTTAAATCTAGAGGCAGATATGGGCCCAGTGAAGGTAACTTACATAGGCTGTATAGAACAGATAGAACCAGTGATGGTATACGTTCAACTGCTCAGCATGTGCATAGGAGTAGTGTACTCATCCCCAAAAACTAAGACTGAAGCTTTTGAAAAACTAGCCCAAACTACACTAGAGGCCACGAGAGGAAGGGAAATAGTACTATCAGGTGATTTCAATACCTCTTTATGGGAGCGACTAGAGGGAATGAATTGGCAACCTATTTCTCTACCCTGGGCCTGACATAACATGTATCACAACCTACAAGAAAGGTATCCCTTTTAAGCCTCAAAAACATATTAAACCTACTGTTTTTGTCAACCAACATAAATATTCAGGACATTAACATAGAGGCCCCCAATTTAAACGACCACAGCCCTATTCAATGCACAATCAGAAGAGACATCACTAAGGCAAAAAAAGCTTCCTTCTTAAAAAGGAGATGGTTCAAAAACTTTGACATCTCACACTTCAAAAGGAGTCTAACAAGTATAAAATTGGATGGGCTAGACTTAATACTAGACATTAACATAGCAGTAATTCACTATAAGGAAAGGAAGGAGTCGGCCAGCCACATGTAACGGGTGAGCGACACATTGATAAAACAAGTCAGAATAAAAGATAGGCTCTGGAAAAAAGACCAATAAAACCCTAAATCCAGATGACTGGGACACATTTAGAAAAGTGACAAATAGGTGCCAGAGCAAAATCAGGAAGGCTAAGAAACACTTTTTTAAAGCAAAAATTGAAGAATGCCAAAACCCAGCATCCTACTGGCAACTGATGAAAATCCTAGAAAGAGTACCCAAAAAAGACCCTATCGCAAACTTTGAGGCAGAAAAAGAGATGGAGCTCACAGCAGCGGGGACTGCAGACATGTTAAACAAATACTTTTGCACACTGCCAGGCATCAAAATGCCAGACCGACGGGCAACAGAATAACAGAACAGCCAACACACTGTACCCAAATCAACTGAGGTTCTGCTTCAGGAAAATCAGTCAGGATAAAGTCTGCAAGCAAATAAAAAACCTAAATGCAAGGAAAGCTGGTGGTTCAGAACAAATAGAGTGCAGGTTCTTTGAAAACTCTGATGAGATCATAGTCCCTGTTTTAACAAAACTATACAACAGATGCCTACCTCAGGGTTTTTTCCCCCAATAACTGGAAGTTGGGTCAAGTGGAGCCTACAAAGGGAGAAAGACAAATAACCCAGCAAACTATAGACTACTGGCGCTACTGCCCATTGTGTCAAAAGTATTTGAAAAACTAATCAGGAAACAGCTGGATGACTACCTAACCACTTATGACCTATTAACAAAACACCAATAAGGCTTTAGGTCAGGAAGCTCAGTGACTACGGTACTCATGGACTTCATGGACATGGTACCCTTGGAGATAGACAGAGGGGAATCTGTGGGTGCAGTGTACATCAACCACTCCAAAGCATTTGATTTAGTAGACCACAGAAAGCTCCTGAGAAGGCTTACACAAATAGGGCTATCAGTAAAAGCCAGATCATGGTTTCACTCATACCTGTATTACTGGCAGTAACAAGTGTGTGTGTGAATGGGTTGCTTTCAAGCCAGCATATCCTGAAGAAAGGAGTATCCCAGGGATCCATCCTGGGCTCTCTACTATTCCTAATTTATGTAAATGATCTGCCCTGACGCATCACTAAAACAGAGATTCAGCTACATGTGCATGACACAGTGCTTCTAGGCAGACTTTTCCCAGGTTGAACTAGAACACATACTGTAGCACGACTTCAACTGTCTGCAGAAATGGTTCCTAAAGTCAAGCATGGTCCTGAGTACCAAGAAGACACAAACTATGCTGTTAAAGTAGGGAAGGCAGTGCAACAAGGCAGTGACAAATCTAAGTATCAGGGTATCGAGAGGTCATACACTAATCTTATTTATTTAGAAAAATTTCACCAGGAAAGACATGAGCTGTAAACAGCTTGTTTCCAGTAGCATCCGAGGGTGGGGGTTACATGAAGGGGAAGAGCAATAAAACAAGACTAATATAATAAGCATAGTGTACATAACAAAAACAATACCTTTTGGTCCACGACAACTATGAGACTGAGACAGATCGTAACAGTTGAGGAATAAGAGCATTGATAATAACATAACTTGAAGCCACTACATGAGATGTGACCTTGCGAAGACAACAGAACAGCATCTTGTAGATCTTATAGAGCAACTATCCTATGAACACAACAATGCAGTCAGGTAGCTTGGTACGGTATAAGCCAGAAAGATGGAATGCGCAGTAGAAGCGCTAAGTGAGAGCATGGCTGAGTACCAGGATACCAAGAGTCGTACTATAACGTACTATAACGGCTAAACCAGGAAGGCTGGGTGGTTGGAGGAATGGTGTATAAGCGGAGGGGAAGGGGAGAGAGCCTGCCAGCACCTACTCCACTTCAGGATGTTGAGAACCCTGCAAGGGAAGAGGAAGCTGGTAGGATAGTGGAGAGACAGAGATGGTGGTGTAGGAGTAGAAGGGGGGAGGGGTGATAAGCGAGAAGGGGGGAAGATCAGAGTGAGTGGAGGCCGATTGCCAGGTGGACTGGAAGTTGGCGGGGAGGCATTTGTGGGAGGAAAGGGACAGGAGGCTGGGAGACAGGAATTAGTTGACAGGGAGGCCATTGGGGAAAAGTCAGGGTGCTGTGGAAAAGGGAACCCAGCTCTGTACTCCCTTGTCACTCCCTCCCACCCCATAACCCCTAGCCCATTCCCTATCCTCCCTGCTGTCTCCTTCCTCTACCCCCATTCTTTGCTATGAAATATGTCTAATTTCTATATCTTTGAACATGTGCAGCAATTGTAAATTTCACCTGTATTTTGATTTTGTACCATGAACTTTTACTGTATGTATACTGCACCAAAGAAACATAGAAACATAGACTTTGACGGCAGATAAGGACCGCTTGGCCCATCTAGTCTGCCCATTTCCCTACCTACAGGATAGGCCGCAGATCCTAGTTAACCAACATCCTATTTCTTCCTACCCCCCACAAGAATTGCCTTATGTCTGTCCCATGCATTCTTGAATTCTCCCACAGTTTTAGACCCCACAACCTCCTCAGGAAGGCTGTTCCATGCATCCACTACCTCTCTGTGAAATAATACTTCATCAGATTGCCCTGAACGCCCTCCTTCTATCTTTAAATTGTGTCCCCTTGTTCTTGCAAGTCTCTTTTCTGAAAGATGCTACCCTCTTGGACTTTGTTGATTCCACTGAGGTACTTAAAAGTTTCTATCATGTCCCCCCTCTCCTTCTTTCCTCAAGGTATACATATTAGCTCCTTTAGTCTCTCCTCATCTGACTTCTCTTGCAGACCCTGCACCATTTGATTGCCCTCCTCTGGACTACCACTATCCTGTCTATGTCCTTGCGGAGATGGGGTCTCCAGAACTGGACACAGTACTCAGATGGGGTCTCACCAACTGTCTGTACAGAGGATAACAACTTCCTGTTTTCTGCTGCTGATGCCTCTCCCTATACATCCCAGTATACCCCCAGCCCTCCCTACTGCCTTCTCACATTGCTTGCTAACCTTTAGGTCATCTGATATGATAACCCCCAGGTCCCTTTCCTTTTTTGTTGTTGTTATTACCTCCTCACCCATTGTGTATTCTTCCTCTGAGTTCTTGTTTCCCAGGTGCATTATTTTGCACTTCTTTGCATTGAATCCTAGCTGCCATACTTCTGACCATTCCTCCAACCTTGCCAAGTCCTTTTCATCCTTTCCAAGCCTCCTTGTGTATCAACCCTGTTGCAGATCTTTGTGTCATCTGCAAAGGACTGCTTTTCCTTCAGTCCCTCTGCAAAGTCACTGATGAAGACATTAAAAGGACTGGACCCAATACTGAACCCTGCGGTACCCACTAGTAACTCCTCTTTCTTCAAGTGGACTCCATTACAATTACCTTCTGTATCCTGTTGTGCAGCCAATGTTTTACAGGCTACCACCTGGGACCCACTCCCAGGTTGGTTAATTTGACTATTAATCTTTTGTGGGGACTGTGTCAAATGTCTTGCTAAAGTCTAGGTAGAGCCATATCCACACCCCTCCTAGTCTACTACTTTGGTCACCAGTCAAAGAAATCCGCTGTGAACCCATGCTGCCTTGGGTCCTGTGCTTCACTGGCCTCTAGGTACTCAACTATTCTTTCCTTCAAAGTGACTGCATCACTTTCCCTACCACAGAGGTCAGACTGACAGGTCTGTAGTTTCCTGCCTCTGTCTTGGTCCCACTTTGTGAAGGGGAATCACATCCGCCTTCCTCCAGTCCTCGGGTACCACCATCCTCCCATGATTTATTAAAAGAGTAGCCAGTGCTTTCACTAGTTCCTCCCTTAATTCTTTTAGAATTCTGGGGTGAATTCCATCAGGACCCATTGCTTTGTCCACCTTCAGTTTTAGGAGTTCTTGCAGAACCCTTTCTTTTGTGAAAGGACTGGGATCGACCCCCTATCAAGAGTGCTTCTGTTAATTGGATTAGGCACTTCCCCTCCTCTTTTGTGAATACTGAGCAGAAATATTCGTTCAGTATCCCTGCTTTTTCACTGTCCCCCTCTGCCCACCCACCGTTCATTCTATTCAGCCTCACTATCCCTCCCTTTGTCTTTCTACGCTCACTGATGTACCTATAAAAGGTTTTATCCCCCTTCTTAACTGAGTTGGCTATCTTTTCCTCAGTTTGGGCCTTTGCTATTCTGACTTCCTCCTGCTTCCTTCTGCCTTAACTGGTACAGCTCTCTGTCCTGCTCCTTCTGTGTTTCCTTATACTTCCGGAATGCTATCTTTTTCTTCCTGACTTTCACAGCCTCCTCTTTTGAGAACCACAATGGCTTTTTCTTTCATTCCGATTTGTTTATTTGCTTCACACAAAGGCTTGTTGCCTCTGTGATGGCAGTTTTGATGATTCCCCATTATTGCTCCACACCACCTTCTAACCTGTTTGCTAGTGCTTTTCTGAGGCACTCTCCCATCTTGCCAAAGTCAGCCCTCCTAAAGCCCAGTACCCTCACTTTTGTATGGCTTGACTCTGTAGCTGAGTTTAACGTGAACCACACTGTTTGATGGTACTTGTCCCCAGATGGCAACCCACTTCTAGATCTGAGATCCTTTCACTGCCCCCTTTTGAGAGTACGAGGTCTAAGATTGCTTCCTCACAAGTGGGTTCTGAAACGAGCTGTATAATGCCTGCCACCAGTAGGGCATCAAGAATGGCACTGCTCTTGGATGTGGCTGCAGCAAATGTGCTCCAGTTAAGATCTGGCATATTCAGGTCTCCCTTCAACAGTATCTCCCCTTTCTTTGCCATTCTAAGAATGCCTTCTATCATATCCTTGTCCATTCCCTCCCCTGACATGGGGGTCTACACCAACCCTGTGCAGATTGTGGTGCCCTTTCCAGTCTCCAGGTGACCCACAGTGCCTCCTCTCCTCCTGTTTACTCTTTTGTTCAGTTGATTTTATCCTTCCTTTATATGAGAGCTACCCCTCCCCCTCTTCTCCCCTGCATGTCTCTCCTGTAGGTTATGTACCCTGGTATGTTAACATCCCAGTCGTGGTTCTCTGTGTACCATGTTTCTTTGACTGCTATGATATCCAGGCATCTCTCTTCCATCAAGGCCACCAGCTCAGGGAGCTTGTTGCCCAGACTACAGGCATTGGTACTCATTACCCTCCATTTCCTGATGGCCTTACTCCCTTTTGCCCCATCCCTGTCCTTTTTGCCTTTGTCACTTTCTCCATTTACCCCTGCCCTTCTCCCTATCGACACCTCTATGTTGGTGTTTGCTGAACTTACTACCGTGATTATTTGGGGGGGGCTAGGATTTCTCTACTCCTTTCCAGTGCCTCCCCCTTGGCTAGTTTAAAAGCTTGCCAATGAAGCATTTAAGCCTATAACCTAAGATCCTGGTTCCCCTCCGGGACAGATGCAGCCCATCATGCCAGTATAGGCTTGCATCACTCCAGGTGGACCCCAGTCCCCAATGAAGCCAAATCCCTGAGCTCCACACCAGTTTTTCAACCACTGATTGAATCCCATGGTGCAGAACACCCTAGCCTCTCCTATGCCATAGATGGGCAGCATCTCCGAGAAGGTTACCGTGCGTGCTACTTGATTAAGGCACCTCCCCAATTCCACAAACTCTTCCTGCACTTCTCTAATCCCTTTCTTAGCCAGGTCATTTGTCCCTAGGTGGACAATGACATCCAGCTCACTCCCCTGTGCAGCTGATCCAGCAATCCTGAGGATTCGCTCCCTGTCCCTCCAAGCCATGGCGTCAGGCAGGCATCTTACCTCCCTCTCCCCTTCTTCCCCCAGTTCTACCTTCCTAACAATGGAGTCCCCCACCAGGAGTTGTTTCCATCCCCTGCAGGGTCCCCTGCCACCCTCCTGTGGGTCTCCTTTGTGGAGGTTCCCAACATCCTCCTTGGTCTCCCTGCGGGTGCCTCCATAGAGGAACCACACTTTGCCAGAATGGCATAGGGTGTGAGAGGTACAACTGGAGGATGTGCCTCTGTTCCACCACCCTTACCCTCCCTGATCCACTGTGGTCCAACGCTCCTCTTTCTTGGCAACCTCTGAGGCAATGGCAGTAGCACTGGTGGTCCCTGGATGAAAGAGGAGGTCCCACAAATCCTGGCCAACTCAGCCTGGAGATGAGCAACCTCATCCCTCAGCCCAGAGAGATGCCTGCAGATGGGACAACACCACATCCTCCAGAATGTCTCCCGGAAGACTGCTGCTCTACAGCCACTGCACTGCACCACTCCAATAATGTCTTATTTCTGGCCCCTTAACTGTTTATTTATTTTATTTTATTTATTTATATTGCAATCAGTTTACAACCTTTGAACCAGAGGCTCATTTCCAAAGGTACCTCATCAAGAGAAGAGAAGATAATATATGTACAAAATACATACTATAAGAGAACAAATGCATAAAGATGCAGGCATACATGGATCCAGGCATACATGGATCCAGAGAACAGGTTACATTGATTGCATTATAAGGTGCAGATTCAGGTGTTGTAGACAAACGGATTGGTTACAGAGTTTAGCAGCATATAAGTATGACACGTGCAAAAAGAAACAGTCATAACAAGTTCCATGGTATTAGTTACAGAGTTAGCAGAACAGGTGTCAAGGACAACACAGCAGGTAGTTTGATTTGGTAACAGTAGTGCATACTAGTAGGACAATTTAGCAAGCAGTATATTAAGATTCTATCATACATGGTACGTTCTTGACAACTGAGAGGTAGGCAGTCGGGTATGGCAGTAATGTAGGTGGTAGGAGTAAGGCGGTACAGAGAGGGTGCAGCCCAGTGGGCATTGTCAGGGCAAAGGGTGTTGTACACCCATTATGCACAGGTGCAGCAGCGCTTGTTGAATAGCTCACTTTTGAGTGCAGTTTTGAATTTGGAGATAGTGGGGATTTCTGAGATGGAGAGAGGGAGCGTGTTGTACCAAGAAGGGGCTCTGTGGTGGAAAGACATCTGTCCATGTGAGGTCCTAGATCGAGGAACCAGGAAGGTGGCCTTGCAGGAGGTCCGAGTACTGACTAGGGGTTGGGCTAGGAGGAGGGAGGATGTCAGCCCGGGTGGTGAAAGTCCTAGCAGGGTTTTTTTAGCTATAAGGCAAGTTTGATATTGCAGCCGTTCGTCAAGGTTTAGCACTGTTGCCATGTCATAAAGCTGGCATGTATGTGTGAGCCTAGGGGCCCCTGTGATTAGCCTGCATGCCTTATTTAGGACGAGGTGGATTTTGTTTAGGGCAGTCGTGTTGGCAGCACCGTAGACAGGTAGCCCATAGTCAACTAGGGATAATATAGAGGATGTAACTGCAAGCCGGATGGCATCGGGGGGAGACAGTTTTTGTAGCGGTACAAGATACCAAGCCGTATATTGGTAGCAGAGGCAAGTGCTTTGATGTGGGTGTGGTAGGTGAGGGCTGAGTCAAAGGAGACCCCTAGGTACTTATAGGAGTGGACTTGCTCCAGTTGCTGTTTGGAGTAGGAGAGGATACGGAGAGGGGAGTTGTATGCTTTGTTTTGAGGGTGGGCAAAGAGCATGGTTTTAGTTTTTTTAAGATTTAAGACCAGTCTATGCTCTTTAAACCAGGTTTCAGTGTCATTATAGGAACATTGCAGGGAAACCTGGAGGGAGGTGGGGTTATGGTCGGTGGCGAAGATGATGGCGTCATCTGCATACAGCAGAATTTTCCCAGTGCATGCACTGGGCAGGGTGTTAAGGTATAGCGAGAAGAGTAGGGGTCCCAGGATGGAGCCCTGCAGAACCCCAGAGAGGATAGGACATGGATTGGAAAGTGTCCCACCAATATTAACATGTTGGAAGCGTGTGGATAGGTAGCTGGAGCACCAGGCAAGTGGCCCAGTGGCAAAGCCAGAATGACAGAGGGCTTCCAGCAGGAGTGGGTGTGAGACCGTGTCGAAGGCCTTTGAGAGGTCGAGGAACACGGCCCCGGCTACGGAGCCAGTGTCCATGGAGGAGTGTAGGAATGATGCGAATTCAACAAGAGCTGTGCTAGTACTGTGTCCTGCACGGAATCTGTGCTGTTCAGGGCAGAGAATGCTGTGTTTGGTCAGGTATTCAGTGATTTGCATGGCAACCAGTTTTTCCAGGGCTTTGGAAAGGGGTGGGAGTATGGAGATAGGTCGGTAGTTCCCAGCTAAGGACCTGTCACCCCCTTTATGGATAGAAGTAACAGTGGCAGTTTTCCATGTAGTGGGGAATTGTCCCAGGCAGAGGGATTTGTTGAGAAGGCTGGTGAGTGGGGTAAGGACCTGATCCAGTACCAGCCGGAGAATTCTGTGGTCCAGGGAGTTGTCACCAGGACTGTTGCCTTTTAGTGCATGGGTCAGGTGCGGTCTGGCTTCCTGAGCAGTTACCCTTTGGAGGTAGAAGCTAGGGCAATGGAGGGCAGTGGCAGGTTGGGAGGGTGGTTGATCAAAGAAGTTACTGGGGAGGATGGGGCTAAGGTAGTTTGCGATCCTTACTCTTTCCTCTCTTTATTTTTCACTTTCTCCTTACTTTCTGCCTGTGTGCCCTTTAAGCTCCTGATTGTCCTGTTCTGAGACAAGAATATCCTATATTTCTCAGTAGACCACTTACTTGCTCAGAGGCAGACCTCCAGCAGCTAGAGGGGGCCGGAGAGCTACTCTTGCCCTTCCAGGATGGTGGGTCTTTGGTGGTTCTGTGATCACTTACTTCCTGCTCCCAAACAGGAAGTTCCTGTTGTCAGTCAAATCCTGTGCCTATAAAAATAGAACTAGCTTTGGGTGGGGGGTGGAGTGGGAGGGAAGGAGGGCAATATAGTCCCAATTGAGAAGTCCAGTCACACAGCAGTCCTCTCTCCTGGTGTCTTCTGCCAAGCTATTAGCAGAATCTTTCTAAGGCAGTCTTTAAATGTAGCTTCCTTCTAGCTAAGCCACTCCCCCTACTTACTAGATCTTTCTATAAGTAATTTAAACCTCACAGCAATTAAGTCCTTTCAGTCACCTAAGATTTACACCTAGATAACTGTTCAGATACCCATTCAGTTCAGTTAACCCAGACAAACACACACTTTTTTTTTGTTTTGTATGTTAGTTTTTTTACCCTAAATTAAAGGTCCAAGTACAAAAGTTCTTCTACTTTAGCCCCAGCAGAGAAGTCCAGTCACACAGTCCTTTCTCCTGGTGTCTTCTGCCAATCTATTAGCAGAATCTGTATTACTCACCTGTGTTGTTGCCTCTGTAAATCAGGTCATAGTATAACCTGCTTATCCTGCCTGTACACCTGTCATAGTATAACCCTCTGTTCTCTCTCTACCTCGCCGCCATTTGCTGAGCGTGCGTGTATTGTATTTTGTACTTTGTACCTGTATTTGTTTTGTCACTTTGTGACCCGGGTTGTGCCTGAAAATGATCCTCTGGATCAGTGTACCTAACCGGTTACCAAAGACATAAATAAACAAATAAAGTAAAAAGGGAGGTGGGGATTAAGTGCAGTTGCAGCAGTGAACAGTGTGTTTATGAAGGAGGAGAGAAAGGGAAAGGTGGGATTGTGCACAGCAAATTTCTAGTGGGAAGGAAATTCCAGATATTAAAGAATCTGTATGAGAAGGCAGCATGACCAGATGATGTACGCCATGGGGGGATTGCACATGTTCTATGTGTGGAAGAATGGAGGGTATAGCAGGAGGGAGGAGGGGTCAAGAAGAGGTAGGACAAGTAGGGTGACTGAGAACTGAGCCAGTACTTCCTAACTAGATTAGCGCTGTGTGACAGGCATCTGGCATAGAGGAAGGGGAAGGAGAACAAGGTATAAAGATCACAGTGGTGGGTAAATTGAAGTGCGGTCAAGCATGTAGCAGCAGAAGGAACTGAAGAGAGTGTCTAGTCTCGATATGGTGAACTTAGGGGTAGAGTTGCAGACAATATCCCCCAAGTCGAAGACTGGGAGAATCATCTTTTGGACGATTTCCTGCCTGGCTTGCAGAAGCAGGCAGCTGCAGTGTCTGTACAGAGCACCAAGTTTAGGAAGTAATTTTTTGTGGATGGCATCTACATGTATCCCAAAATCTAGATTTTTGTCTAGCCATAGTCTGAGGTACTTAAATGTGGGGACATCATTCAGTTTAGTACCAGTGAGGATATGGAAGGTTGGTGTTGACAGGACAGTTTTTGTCTGGTGCTAAAGGTCATAGAGACCATTTTTTGACATTCATTGAGAGTTGGTTTGTGCTAAACCTGTGCTGGACATTGTTAAAGTCCAGCTGTAAGCTGGTAGCTACCTCAGAGGGGGAACTCCTGGAGAAGAATAACACAGTGTCATCTGAGTACATGTGGATACTTGCAACTGTTTAGATGTCAGGTAGATCATTCAGGTAAATGGAAAACAGTATTGGCACAAGTACCAAGCCTTGGGGGACACCTGTTTTGACTGTGATAGGGGATGAGGTGGAATTGCCAACACTGACTGACTGGGTCCATTCTATGAGGTAGTATCAAAATAGGCTAGTGGCGGATTCGGAGAGGCCAGCCACAGTCAGCTTACAGAGGAGAAGGGAGTGGGTGACAGTGTCAAAGGCTTTGGCCAGATCAAGAAAGATGGCAGAGATGATGCATCCCTGATCCGTGCCTGAGAGTATGGAGTCAATGAGCCAAAGGAGGAAGGTGGTAGAGTGGACTTTACAGAACCCAGACTGGAAAGGGGTGAAAAAGGAGACAGAGTCAAGGAAGGAGGAGAGTTGCTCCACAGTCAGGTGCTCTTGGAGTTTAGCCAGAGTGGGGAGCAATGATATGGGGCAGAAATTGCCAGGGTTGGAGGGGTCCCCACTTTTGGGAAGAGGGACAACAATAGCGGACCTCCAACCCTCAGGTACTGTTGCATATGAGAAGGAAAGATCCAGAAGATTAGTCAAAGGTTGAGCAATAGCGTAAGCTGAGAGGAGGAGGAGGAGTAGCTTAGGGTTGAGACCATCAGGGCTTTTGCCCTTGTTAGGACTCTGGGCAAATAATACATGCAGGGTGTGATTAGGGAGAACAGGCTTGAAAGTGAAGTGCAGGGTGGTAAGGGGGCATTAGGGGGAAGGGGGCAGTAGGGGAAGTGAGGCAAGGAGTGAGGAGACACAAGTACTGAAAAAGTTGTTGACCTCTTCTGCCAAGAAGGGTGGGCCATCAATTGTACGAGCAGTAATTTTTAGGACAGGAGAGGGGAATTGGGTTGGAGGGTGAAAATAGGGTATGAATTACCTTCCAGAATTTGGATGAGTTGTTAATGTTTTTGTGGATGAAAGCATTGAAGTACTCCGCCTTGGCAAGACGAAAGGCTTGGGTACAGGCATTCTGGAGTGAGCGATAATGCTGAAGATTCTGGGAGGCACCAGAGGATTTAAACGCTACCCACACTTGGTCACACGCACATTGACATGCAGTGAGTTGAGCGGAGACCCAGGGAAGGTGGTTTCTGCAGACCCTAGCATTTCTACGTGGTGCATGTCAGTCCCATACAGTCAAGAACTATGAGCTGAAAAAGCTTAGGGTTGTGTCCGCTGAGGAGGCAGAGGAGATGAGTGAAACAGCCGATATCTGTCAGATCTATGTGGATGGAGGACTGGTCGAGGGAACAAAAAGAGAAGAAGTTGAGAATAATAGGAGGGGACTTTACATGGTGGATTTAATGGACACAGTAGATCATATGATGATCACTGAGTGCGTCAGGGAGTATACCAGACTTTATGACATGGTGGGTGTGTGAGTCAGTACCCAGTTGGTTAGGGTATGTTTACATGTTTTGTGATTTAGGCACATCGGGTCTGTAATCAGTTGTTTTAGGTTTAGTGACAGGACATGATTGCAGACTTTGGACTACTTACTGGATGGCCAGTTTATGTTGAAGTCCCCAAGTAGATATATTTCACCAGGAGTGGCAAGGGAATAAGATGGCATAGAGGAGATCAGTGATAGAGAAAAGAGAAGAGACAGGAAGGCTGGGCCAGCAGTAGACACTGCTGAGAAACATAGGAAGGGAGCAAGGGAGGGATATTTTTACTAGTAGCAATTTGTCGGCTGAAGGTGAGAATGTGGATAGGCAGACAGAGTATTTGATAGAGGTGGATATATATACATGGTAACTCCCCCGCTCCTGGAGGGTAATGGAGTACCCAGGGATGGAGATGGCTGTGTCAGGGATTTTTGAACTGAGCCACAATTCAGTGATAATGAGAACTGAGGGTTTTAGTTGTGACATGAGTGGCTGCAGGAGATCAATTTTGGGGAGTAGACTTTTAATATTTAGTTGGACAATACAGTGCTCCCTCACTACAATGAACCTCGTTATAGTAAATATACAGTTATAACGAATGGCACTAATGGCTCCTGAGAAAAAACGCCAATCTCACTGTTTGCAATGTACTGTCTTCCTCAATAGCCACTGTCTCTTTAAATGAAGTTAATTGGCAATGCTTTTAATAACATGGCAGGCAGCTGAGACAACTTAAACTTAATTAATCAAACCATATAAGCCACTACTCAAGCACTGCTCAAACATCTCCTAAGCCAAAACGAAATGGTACAGGTACGCCTTCGCTCATGGCGCTTAACCCCCAAAGCAACTTGTTGATAGATCAATGCCCCACCCACCACCCCTGAATATGCACTGACGCCCCGGGATGGCAAGATCAAAACTTTTTGCCCAAACCAGTACAGCCCAGATTCAACCACTTAATGGTGGGACAATTGCAATTTCCAAAAAACATTATAGGAAGCGGTTGCTTGACGATTTAGCATCATAGGGAGATTCAATGACAGTGTTCCTAAAGTCACTGACACTGAAAGCTGTCATTCACCTGTCAGCAGAAGCATGGGCTGTGGTTTCTATAGCCACTGTTCACCACTGTTGGGATTCAACACAAGGACCCACACTAAAACAACCAGAGGCAGCCACTGTTCCCAACGAGCCAGACAAAGATGACACAGATTAAATCTTCCAGCTCGCCACAGACCTAAACATCTTGGGAGACCAAGAAGAAGCCATCAAATTGATAGAGGAATGGATTTTCTCTGATGGCATGACTCCAACAACAGAAGAGATGACAGATGATGAGATTGTTGCCGCTGTTGCCAGCTGTTACCTGGAGGACTGCAAGGAAAGTGAGAGCAATATGGAGGGAGAGGGGCATGGCCAAGCTGGCATCCAGAATGGCTGCTTAGTTCTGGAGCTCTGAGCCTAAACCATCAGGAATCTCCCTTTTCCACACTACCCTGGGATGCACTGAGAAAAAAAAACGTGGAATTTTGTAGGGAAAACAGTTATGCCACCGAAGATGTCGAAAAAACAGGGGCAACTTCCATTTAAAAGCACCAACAACGGACTTAAAGATCTGGGCCTGGAGGCTTTTCCATCATGAGGAGAAAATGCTGGTAATGGGGCTGCAACAAATTCAGCGGGGTCTGTGGAAGATAACGTGTATAGCCTCAGTTCTCGGTACTGGAAAAGTTATTTAACGATTTAAAATACGACCTGACAAGTAAAATGAATGCAGTGTTTGAAAATGTATCTGCTCAGCTGGCCCTCCTGCAAACTACAGTAAACAACTTGGGGTAGACAGTGGAACAACATTCGGCTCGATTAACAGAGGTGGAAGAAAGGGTTAGTACACAAGAAGACCGTTATAACCAGTGGAGTCCCCAATTGCAAGCAGCAATGACTGAAATAGAGAAGTTAAAAACAATATTAGATGACCATGAAAATAGGGAGAGGCGAACAAATGTAAGAATAGTGGGCAAGGCTGAAGGAGTGGAAGGCAGAGGCTGTGTAACTTTTTGCCAGACATGGTTAAGAGCAAAGCTAGACCTGCCAGCTGAATGCTCCTTGGAGATACAGCGGGCACATAGAACTCCTGGTCATCGACCACCCCCAAATGAAAGGCCTCGCCACATTATTGCAAAATTTTTGAGATATCAGGACAGAATGATGGTACTGAATGCAGCATGAAAGGCGGATGCCATTAGAGAAGATTCTCAATCTGTTAGTATTTTCCAAGACTTTTTACAGTTGGTACAAACAGATCGGAATGCATTTATGCCCGTGAAGAGGAGGTTACATCAACTGAAGTGGCCCTTTGCACTTGTCTACCCAGCTCGACTGATCATAAGGAGAAAAGGCACTACACTGAAGGTATTTACAAACCCGGACGCGGCAATGCAGTATATCGAACACGAATTGAAGCAGCAAGAAAATGCAGATGAGTGAACTTTACTTTGGACTTGGGCTAAATTAATAAGTACTGATATCCTTGTCGACCAACACTATATAGGATGTGGATAGAGGGAGGGGTTGGGGGAGTGGAGTTTTTCTCGGTCTGCTCCGAAACTCCTAGTAGGCCTATTAAGGCTGGAGTGGGCGGCCTTCCCCGATTTCCCCTCTGGCTCTAGCTCCGGGCAGGACTGTTTGTTTTCTTCCTCTTTGGAGGTGATTCCAGAGTGACACTACAGAGGCCTAACTGATGCCTAATGACTTTATGTTATATGCTGGGACCAATCCTTAGTTTATTTATATGTATAGCACTATGTTACATAAGAGCTCTGATCAACAGAAAGTGGTCAGCGGGGAGCTGGAAAACTGCCCTGCTTTTCTCTGCATATTAGTGGCGCAGTGGGTAGACCCACATATTGGCAGGGCAGCACTAAGGTGGGACGAGGGTATGGGGGGGTGTTGAGGGGGGAGAGGAGCACTTGATCGGTCTGTTCTGTAACTCTTTTGAGGACTATAATGGCTGGAGCAGGCGGCCTTCCCCACCTCCCCTGGCACCAGCCCTGGGACCAAGAGTGACTATACAGTGCTCCAGCTGCAGCTACTGAATTTTGCTTTGGTTGTTATACTTGGGTCCCAGAGGCTGTTTTATTCTTGTTTTATCTACAACAGAATGCAGAATCAAGGACAAGTTTATTCAAATTAATAGGGAGATGTAGACCTATTTTCTTGCTTCAGTTTTGGTTAGCAGGGAGAGGATGAGGGTAGGATTTGAGTGCCTGATTTTAATTACTGAAATGGTTTTCCTTTAATGTATGTGCACAATCTATATCCCGGGGGGGAGAGGGGATTCAGTTTTTTTTTTTTTTGTTGCTCTGGGTGGGGTGGGCGCAGACCAGCACAGGAGACCAGTCTTATGCTGGTCACCCCCCTTCTATTGAGCCAGGGGGTGTTTTCACATGACCCAGGGATTAAAAGGGAGATGGAACACTTGGAGAATGAAAGGACGTATGAGCAATAAAAAGACTGTATGCTAAATTATAAGTGGGGGCCTGCCCACTCCTGTTGGGCTCCTCATTCCGGAGGCTACCTGGGAGGGGGGGGATGGACCTCTAAGTGTTCTCAATTAGCCCAGCTTTATATTTATCCACTTTATCTGGACAGTTGGGTTGTGGGAAATTATATTTTATGTTTGGCATATCGGGGGTCCTCATGGGTCCGCTCGCACCGCCACACCTGGCTTTATGGAGAAGATAACAAAGGTTTGGCTAGCAGACTATTCCATGATAGTAAAGGTTTTTTTTATTAGAGGTATATTTGGGGGGAAGGGGGAAGCTAGGTGGTGAATAAAAGTCGAATACCATCTTGCTAGATTCCTGACACAAGGGGCTTAGTTTTCCATTAGATTAGTTAAGCGCCATTGTGCAGGTCTTTACCTTCCTTTTTTCTTTCCTTTTCTTCTTTTCTCTTTTCTGGGCCTTTTCTGTGGGGGTTCTTTCTGTAATGTTACAGATAAATGGGGGTGGGGAAGGGGTGGTCTTTTAATTGGGAGAAAAATTAAAAAAAATGACAAGAGTCGGGTGATGCGAGGGGTAGTTGTCGTGCAATGTGCTTGGGAGATGCTAGATCTAGGAATATATTTGATGCCACCATATGGCTAATTTAAAAATGTTATCCTGGACTGTAAATGGCTTAAAAACTACAGTGAAACAAAAACGTGTATGGGCATACATTAAGAAAAAGAATGCAGATGTTGTGATGTTACAAGAGTTACATTTAACATGTGAAGAGATCAAGCGAGTAGAAAAAAAATGGGGAGGTACGATGGTAGCATCTCATTTCACATCCAAGGTCAGAGGAATATGTGTGTGGTTCAGACCGGGGACCAGGGTACAAATTCATACTACCCAAAGAGACAGTCAGGGAAGGTATGTTATAGTCAAGGCTACGGAGGAGGAGGAATTGCTAGTCCTGGGATCCTTGTATGGGCCTACATTTGATTGTCCAGAATTTTTTGAACACCTAGCTATTATGCTAGCAGTGTTCCCAGATAAAATGATTGTAGGGGGCAATTACATTACTTATTGGGATCCCCTTCTTGACCATTCTAAACCCAGATTCAGGCATTTCCCCAGAAGTGTGAGGGCCCTCGGGAGATTGGCGGAGGAAAGGGCCTTGCAGGAATTGTGGAGATTTAAACACCCAGATATGGAGGAATTCTCTCTTTACTCCTGTGCTCATAAGGTCTATACAAGACTAGACTATTTTCTGGCTTCTCCTGCTTTTTTGGGGCGAATAAGGAAGATAGAGTATGGCCCTATTATAGTATCAGACCATGCTCCACTATATTTAGAGCTGGAAAAAGAGGCGGGGGGGTGCGACAATGGAGAATGGATCCTACATTACTGTTAGATCCCCAATACATGCAACAAATGTCCAAGAAACTACAGGAGTTCCTTGAAAATAATAAAGTGGAGGATACCTCGGCAAGAACTACATTGGAGGCTCTGAAAGCTTTTGTGAGGGGGGGAGACCATCTCATATGCAGCCTTTAAAGGTAAAAAAGAAAAACAAAGGGAGAATGAACTAGAAGCTAATATATTGAGGTTAGAAAAGCAGATTATGGGTAGCCAGTCACCTGGGGACCTGGTGAAATTGAAGAGTATGAAGGGGGAATACAACCAACTGTGTTGTAAGCGTATAGAAAGGGATATCCTAATGTCAAAAGCGGGGCAGTATTTCGAGGGGGATAAGTCGGGGAGATGGATGGCCTGGCTAATTAAAAAACAAAGAGCAGAAAGAACAATCTTAACAATAGAAAATGAGAATGGGGACTGCACCTCCTCTGCCCGAGAGATAAATATTATCTTTAAATCCTTCTATGAAAAGCTATATACATCTGAATTCCTGCAAGGAACAAACTTGGATAGTTTCCTAGATAATATACCCCTTCCTGAGATACCTGCTCAGATTAATGAGAGGTTGGGACAAGAACTCAGTGTGCAGGAGATTACTGAGGCAGTCTGGGCATCTAGGTCGGGGAGGGCTCCAGGGCCCGATGGCCTGCCCATGTAATTCTACAAAAAGTTTTGGGGGGACTTGGGCCAGCTTTTCCAGTATATGGTGAGGGAGGTACTGGGGGAAAGGGGACTGACACCTTCTCAACAGTTAGCTATTATAACAATTTTACCCAAACTGGAAAAGGACCCCAAAAAATGTGGCTCTTATCATCCAATCTCTTTACTAAATGCTGACTATAAGATTATAGTGAAAATATTGGCAAGGAGTTTGGAGGGGGTCCTACCACAGGTTATCCATCATGATTAGGGGTCTTTGTCAAGGGGAGGCAAGCAAGGCATAATTTAAGACGGGTAATGAATATTATTTGGCAAGGGTCAAGAGGAAGGAAAGCCTATGGAGGCCTCCTCGCCCTGGATGCAGAAAAGGCCTTCGACAGGGTTGAGTGGCCATTTATATTTGCAGTGTTGAGAAAGTTTGGTCTGCACCCGGTCTTTAGGCAGTGGGTAGAGTGGTTATATCAATCCCCATGGGTTCAAATTCTTACAAATAATACCTTATCACCCCCCTTTCGGCTCCATAGAGGGACGAGACAGGGGTGCCCCATTTCACCATTGATATATGTGTTGACCATTGAGGTCTTGGCATCAGCCATTAGACATCATCGGGAAATAGAAGGTTATAGGGTGAATGGAGAGGAGCACATTATCTCTCTTTTTGTGGATGATGTGCTTCTATTCTTGGTCGACCCATTGAAGTCAATGCCTGCCTTGACCTCCCTTTTCAGGGATTATGGTCCTATTTCAGGGCATAAGATCAACTAGAACAAGAGTGAGTGGCTCCCTCTGGCGGATGGTGGAGAGTCTATACATATAATTGGCATAGACATTACCCCAGAACAGTAATTAAATATCTGGAAATATTGCTACCACATAGAATAGCGGATGTGGGGCATATAAATTACAGCCCATTAGCAACTAAAATTAAAGAACAGTGTAGTAGATGGAAGTCGCTCCCCTTGTCTTTGATGGGAAGAGTAAACTTAGTAGAAATGCAAATTCTACCTCAGTGCCTTTACCTTTTCCAGACCCTCCCTATTATGCCTCCACCGGGCTGTCTTAAATCCCTTGCGGGATCTATTACTTTGTTAATTTGGGCCAACTGGAGACCTAGGATTAGGAAGGAGGTGTTGTGGCAGCCACTTCATAGAGGGGGCCTGACACTCCCCAACTTGAAGATATATGCTTTAGCAGCCCAACTAACATATATTATGGATTGCCAGGAAATAGGAGGAAGAGCGAGAGCTTGGGTCACTATGGAGTCACAATCTAGGATGTGTTCCCCCTACGCCTTATGTCTCCTCCCATCAAGATTGAGGGAAGGAGGTGGTGAGAAACTTAAGAATCCATTCACCAAATGTATGCTTAAAGCATGGCGGAGGGCTTCACTGTTGATGGGGAACAAGAGGGGTATGTCACCAGAGGGGTCCATTTTGTTTAGTTTGTGGAGGGATAGAGGGGCTCCCCCCTCGATCAAACAAGCCCTGAGGCAGTGGGAGGGGAAAGGTCTCTTTCTCCTGTCTCACTTATTTAGCGATGGGACCTTTTCTAGCTTTTCTGAGTTGAGACAAACGTTCGACATTCATCCCTCACACTACCTTACTTACGTGGTAATAAGGTCCAGGTTGCTTAAGTTAACTGGGATGGGGGGGGAGAACCTTCCTTAAGCAGAACATCTTTGGAGGAGATTTTTCAACACTGTAAAAAACATGTGGGTGTGAGGCCACTGTCTGTACTATACAAAGCTTTGCTGGGAGCACAGTCAGATATGCTGCAAAAGTTAAAAGACAGCTGGGAAAAGGACTTGGGGGTAAATAGGTTAACAGGAGGGGACTGGAATTTGGCCCTGTGGAGTAGTAAGGCTGTTTCGGTAAATAACAGATTGCGAATAATTAACTATAACACTGTGTATAGAATCTATCATACCCCTGCCTTGGCACACAAGATTAATCCTCAAATTTCAGACCAATGTTCTAAATGCTATGCTCAGAGAAGTATGTTTTACCACATGGTTTGGGCATGTCCAAAAGTGGGAACATACTGGAATGAGATAAATCAAATCTTAAATAAGGTGTTGGAAAGTGAGATTCATTTAGACCCTGTAGATATTCTACTCGGGGTACCAAGAAATGGAGGGGGTTGGTCAGTGGCTTCACATCCTTTGAGAAAACTGGCATTAGTAGTGGGTAAGCATATTTTAGCTCAAAACTGGATGGCCCAGGCCATGCCTACCTTCGCTCAGTGGGTAAATGCCCTCCTAAGCAACATGAAGCTAGAGCATATTCAATATAAAATTCTGGAACGATTAGACAAATATGATAAGATTTGGTCCCCATTGAAGAGGGCCTTTGGGAAAGAATGGTGTCTGCTCTTTTAGGTAACCACTTGTATTGAAGGCTTTGATTTTGGTAGGTAGAAAAGAGTTCCTCTGGTGTTGGACTGGGCAGGGGTTTATAATAAAATGATGGGATATATTAGTACCCTCAGGTAAAATTGGGGGAATTCCAGGAATAGAAGGTACTGGTAAGAACATAATGGTTACAGATGATTAGTTTCACTGTATAAAAAGGTGTTTTCTATAGATGGATCATGATGTACCCAAGCTATGAGTAAATGTACTATACTGTAATTGAATGAGATGTCATTGATTATCTGAATATGTAGAGCTCTCCTCGACCCGATGGCTCTTCAATAAATAAAGTTTAAAAAAAAGATATGGAAGGAGAGGGGGTGGGTGGAGAAGTGCCAACAGCCACAGAATCAAAAAAAGGGCTGGAGAAGTGCCTGATATGGAAGGAAGGTCAGACAAATGCAGACTCTGTCAAGTTACTCCAGTTGTGGCAGATGCTGTCATATGCCCGTGATCGATGGTGAGGTGCTCTTGTCCAAATAACAATTCATGAACTTTGGAAGCAATGCATGATGTAATGCTTCAAAACTCAGTACAATACTGTCCTTCTTATTAATTTTCAGATGCTCTCAATGTGTGCTTCTTAATACAGCCCTCGTACTGGACACTACAGTACAATAATGTATCTGTTCTGCATTCATGATTCATGATTTTGAATTAAGACACATGGCACGCATAAACATTAATTTTCTTTTATTTAACTTATTTTTTTTTAATATTGTCTGCTTTTGTAATTGAATAAAGTCAGTGTATTCTTTGCATATACTGTATTTACAGCTCCTGCTTGCATATTTTCACTGATCCTCACTATAACAAATGGGGTACTCTAACAAGCGCAAGGACTGGCTCCAGTTGTGTTTGTTATAGCAAGAGAGCACTGTACTTAGCTGTTTTGGCAATTTGGGTGTTGAAAAGGGGGGGGGCCAGGGTTAGCTTCGATGTCGCCTGCTGTGAGTAGCTGAGTAGCACTAGTGTTATAAATAATCTTGAGACTTTGACCGGCCGTTTATTAGTCAGGAGGTGTGGATGGCTGATGGCTGGTGGCTGGAGTGGGATTGTTATTTGTCCATTTGTAGAGTGTAGTAATGGCTTGCAAGGTTGCCAAGTGGGCCCCTTTCCATAGAGGATGCAGGTGGCAGGGTGCCAAGGGAAGTGTAGGATGGACGGCTAACAGGAGATGGGGATAGAAGGGTAGGGGAAGAGGAGGGATGGCCAATGGGTGAGCGAAGTGGAGTGGATGGTTGAGAGATAGGGTGAGGGGATGTAGTGGTGAGTAGGAAGGGGAAGCAGGCAAGAAAGAGGAGGAACATGATGGAAGGCCTGTGAGAAAACAGATTATCAGAGGGAAAGAAAGACTTAAACAATATAGGAAAGAAATGTAGACATGCAAGAGAGGGCTTAAAAAAGAAAAATAGAGCAGAATGGTAGATATGTAAGACAGGATGGGGGAGAAGTATTACAATAGCAGGAAAAATAGGGTTGGATTGGGAAAGACAACTTTGTAAGTTGGTTTAGTAACAATAGAAGGATGGAAGGGTGTTACTATGCAGTTTTACAGCAAAGGAGCATTCTGCTTATTTAGATAATATTGCATGTGACAGGCCTGTAGGATGGACAGCCAGTTAGAGAAGGTGAGGATAGAGGGGGAGGTGCCTGAAGAGACAGAAGTGTATTTAAAGAGTGCCTGGGGTGGGAGAAAAATCAGGACAAAAAGAGCTATCAGGAGAGAGAGAGAGAGAGAGAGAGAGAGAGAGAACTGAGAAACAGCAGAGAACTCAACAAGTAATGCTACCCGAGACCAACAATATTTATTTATTTGCTTTTGGTAACCGGGTAAGCACGCTAGACAGCAAGTGCCTATTTCCAGGTGAGACCCGGGAATAGCAATGATAATTCACAAAGAATGCAGTAAATTAAATAAGCATTGGATTTTAAGCAGGTCTAAAACAGGTATAAAAAGCAGTTCTAACACAAACTGTTAAGGTTGTGGCTTCACAGAAAAGGAGAAAGAGACAAGCCAATAGAAGGGGGTTGACAAAAAGCGCCACATTCAAATCCCTTTTTGTTCAGCTTGGGATCTGAATGGTGCCTGTACCTTGCGGCTTCAGACTGGGAGGGTGGCTGGAGCTGCCTGAGGATTGGTTCCAGCAGGAGTCCTGAGGTGTGGTGCCCGATCAGGGCAAAGAGCCCGTTTGATTGTCTGTTAGCATGATTTTCAAAACACTTTATCTCCAAAACGTCATTAATGCCTAAAGAATGAACAGAGTCTGTCAAATCTTTAACTGTTGTCCACCAGGTAAGATTTCCAATGTACAGAGCTATTTGCTTTCCTGTGTAGGTGTCAACAATGTTTGACGCTGACCCTTTGCCCAAGTCATCAGTGACTGATGGAAGAGCGTCCATATACTCGTGGTCCTCTGGAGCATCTCCATTGTTCGCAGATGGAGAGATCACATTGTCATACAAATCTATCTGGTCGTGGCCACCATACTCTGCCTCCTGGTTAAATTCCTTGCCTTCTTCTGCATAGATATCAATGTGATCAATGCTGTCAGCCATGTTCTGGCATTCTGTAACCACTAACCATGGTTAAAGAAAGCAAGTACTTCGGTGTAGTCAAAGACAAGGCGTTAAATTAAAAACACAAAGAAGCAACTGCACCAAAAGAGCTGCGGGATGACTAGAAGCCCTAAGGAGAAAGGCATTTTGTATTCCCTGAGAAGCAAGAAGAACCATAGCCACTCAGCTTCTACTACCAGTGCTAGAATATGGGAATATTGTATACCAACACCCAGCCAACACTTCACTTAAAAAGTTGGATAGGCTATACAACATTCTGGCAAGGTTCATACCACCACTGCCTAAGCCATATTGACCTAGACTGGCACTCCCTTGAAACCAGGTGAAGAAAATTGAGTGCCCAGTTAGTTAACAATTTATACAAAGGGACCATAACAACCCCATACCTAGAATCCAGTTCATAGCACTCACATAACTTAAAGGAAGTCATTCACAGAGGAGCAGACGTTCTTAGGATAGCCTCCTCTTATGGACAAATGACCACCAGCTGGTTGGCAGCTAGAGTGTGAAACAAACTACTCCCAGAAAGTAGGAAAGCCCCAACATTAAAATCCTTCAAGCACTTGCTTGGTAACACACTTCAAGATACTATGCAACTGGCTGCAGAAATAGATAAGGTTTACATATGCACTCGGAGGGAACTTGTTTTCTGCTTGGGAACACTTACAAAAATTTGTAGAAGATGGCATGTTAGATACATGTAAGTTATGCCTTGGATGTTCTTGGTAATGTACTTTTGTTCAAATATACAACCTGTATTCTATCTTGTGAACTGTGAAATGTATGCTAACCACTACATCGAAACAGGACAACTTTGCAAACAGGGCTGCAAAGTCCTAATGCTTTTTTTGTGTAAAAAAAATTAAAGCCTCTATCTATCTATCTATGTATGTATCTATCTATCTATCTATCTATCTATCTACTTATCTTCCTACCTCTCTCTCTCTATCTCAGCACATTGGGTCTGGGATAGGTGGATCCGCTAGATCACCAGGGTGTATATTTATTTTATGATATGGGCACATCGGGGCTGGGGTAGGGTCTGATAGATCACCAGGGAATTATTGTGGACTAATTTTATGATATGAAAAGATAGGGGCAGTGGGGAGCCGCTAGACTACTAAGAACTAGAGTGGCACATGGCTGCCCAGCAGCTTGCAGCAAACCCTTCGGATGCACTGTCTGTTTGGAGCATGGCCACAGTTGCCACAAGCCATGGGACTTTGCTGCAGGGACCCTGCCTGATAGAGAATCAGGTGCAGGGTCCCTGGTGCACCAGGCATTGATGCAAGCTGCCTTTTGCTGCAGCTTGCATCTTTCTAAGTACCTTTTGAGAATCAAGTCCAAGATTTTTTAAAAAAGGGTCTTTATATCTCTTTAATTTTAGTCAAGAACAACATTATTTACTTTTAGTTTTCTTGAGTAATTGGATAACATCCAGTCCACATGAGAAGTACAGTCGAGTTCAAGATTATTATTGATATCACTAATACATTTTATGTTGGAGGCCAGTAATTTCTACATAAAGCAATACTTTAGATTGCACACATGTACTTTGGTCATTGCTCAATAAACATGGAAAATAGCACTTTCCCTAGGACTGAAACCTGTTTCACATTGCTTTTAACAACACCAGAAGATGACATTGTTGTATTAAATTAAACAAATTGAAACTTTTTTTTAAAATCAGCGATCCAGTTTTAGGGGGACCACCAAAACCTGATTTCCCCAGTCTTATCAATCAGTAAGTCAAGGTCAGCTAAGTCAACTGCCATATTGAGATTTTCATTTTCATTTCCTTTTCCAATTAGTTTTAATAGGAAGTAACATGAGCAATTTAGAGTACAAGCAACATTAAACTGATTTTTAAAAAAAAGCACGTACAATGAATGTCACAAACTGTGTGTTCCACAAAGACAGCATCAGAAAGTACTCCTGCCTCCATGGCACAATGAATGGCAGTTATGAAACTAACTAGGGCACTTGAATCTCCATGACCCTTCCTAAAACCTTGGTTAAATCAGGGTTATGTGCTCATGCATTTCTAAATAATCTTAAGTAGGTTATACACTCGAACAATTTTTCTTGCATCTTACCCAAGACCAACAAAATAAATATAGGTCTGTAGTTTTTGATTTGGGCCATAGGTCCTTCTTTATATGTGCTATATGAGTCTGCTTTCAAAGGGTGAGACTATGACCCAACAACAAAGGCCATATTACATACTACTGCCAGCAGACTAGCAGTAGAGGGGCAGAAAGCTTTAACATTTTAATTGGTAATTCATCACTGCCCTTGGATTTATCAGTTTCTATGTTCTTTAGTAGATGGCATAATTCAGAGGTAGTTACTATCTTAATTTGAATAAAAGGTCTGCCTAAAACCTTATCACCATCAGGAGGAGAAACAAAAAATGTTTTCTTGTAGCCTCCAGATTTGTAGAGATTTCATCAAATGCATTAGTCGTCAGACATCCACTTGTCCCTCTTTCACTACAAGCAGCCTTCCAGCCTGTCATCCAGTTCATTTGATGATAAAATCACCCTGAGGAATCTAGAAGCACAGCAGTTAATCCCTCTTTCTGCATTTAGTGCTTCCAGTTTAATTTTCCCTACTTGGGATAGACTTGATCTATACAAACAACATATCAGTGGCTCCCAGTACCAAACTGTGAATAAGGGACAACATTTGACAGTTTGCCTTCAAGTAATATAGGATGCTCCCGAGCCCCAAAGTCAGACATCACCAGCAGAACCAGCATCACCCAGACTAGTGCTGCATCTCAGTAATCTAGTATGTGTGAGAAAGGTGGCACTGTGTCTTGTTCTGCCAGTGACAATCCTGCTGTCTTATCACCAAAGGAAAAAGTTTAGTTGCTAATGGGAGTAAGGGTAGGCTGCAATGTACAAAACCCTGGTGGGGCTATTCAATAGCTCAGTTCAGACAAGGGTAGTTCCAAAGGACTGGAGGGTAGTGCACATAGTTCAGCTCCATTGGGGGGAGGAGTAAAGAGCAAGTGGGCAACTACAGAACTGTCAGTCTTACCACTGTTGAGGGTAAACTGATGGAGAAACTAGTCAAAAGGACTTTGTGGACTACCTGGAGAGAAACAGACTCCAGGATAGAAACTAGCATTGGCTTATGGCAGGGAGGTCTTGTCACACCAAACTGACAGGATTCTTTGACTGGGTAATGAAGGTAATAGATATGGGTCACATTACAAATTTACTTTACTTCTATTTCAACAAGGCTTTTTACTTGGTGCCTCACAGATTATTATTGAAGAAGTTAAAGGACCTAGGTTCAGCAAAGGACACCATTAAATAGGTGAGAACTTGGTTTAAGGGAAGACAGTAGTAGAAGGTTGTGGTAAACTGAGAGAAATCCAAAGAGAGCGTGGTCACCAGTGGGTGACACAGTGATTGGTCCTGGGTCCTGTTCTTTTCATTATGTTCATCAGTGATGAAGGAGAAGGAACTCAAGGAAAGACACATCTTTTCAGAGATGATACCAAGCTCTGTTGCAAGGTAGACAATGAGAAGGTTATTATGGGAATGCAGAATGCCCTATAAAGGCTACAGTGGTGGTCCATGGTTTGGTAGGTAAAATTCAATGCTAAACAGTGTAACATGATTAACATAGGGAACAATAACCCAAGGACAGAGTTCTTCATTGGAGAGGTAAAGCTGGTGTACTTCCCCTGAGGAAAGAGACCTAGGAGCCCTTATTAGTGACTCCCTTAAGCAATCAAGCCGGTGCATCAAGGCATACAGTAAGACAAATGAGATGATAGGGTGTATAGAAAGGGTACTAACAGCAGAAGAATGGAGGTATTACCAACTGTCTGTAGATAACTGGTGAGGCCATGCCTGTAGTAGTGTGCCGAGTTCTGGAGTCCTCACATTACAAGTTGGAGATGGTGCAATGTAGAGTAACCAAAATGATTCAGACCTGCAGACCAGATGATGCCTGGATCAGCTTAAGGCACTAAACATGTTCTTACTGGAGGCTATAAGAAAAGGGGGAAATATGATGGAGACATTCACATTCCTGAAGAAAATGAACATGATAAACAGCAAGAAACAATTTAGCAGGAGTAATAGATCTAGAATAAGGGGGCATTAGTGGAAATTGTTCTGGGGAGGTTAAGTATGGATGTGATTAAGTTTTATTTTAAAGAAAGGGTGGTTAAGGTATGGAACAGACTACCAGTTGATGTGGTGTGCACAAAAGCCATTAACAGTTTCAAGAACAACTGGGACAGAGTGAAGTGCTTGGTGGTTGCTGAGGGTGGTAGCAATAGGGAAGGGATCAATTTGTCTGTGGCAGCTTAGGCTCAGTTTCTGTGGCAAGTCCCTTGTTGCCACAAAACCTCTGCAGCATTAGTTTTCTCTTCTTTATTTCTGCAGAAGTTCTGCGGTGTCGGGGGGGGGTAGTGACAGACAGTGACCCCTCCCCCAGCAGCCAGGTAGGGGAAAAAATGATTGTTTTAGGTCTGGGACTAATGGACCAGGCCAAGTTGTCAGTCAACACCTGAGTTCTTAAAACATGCAGTATTAGTAAGTACAAAGTCTACCCCAGCCATCTTAGCCCCATTACCCTCCCCAACCTGATAGTCCCTAGGATAACCCTATTTGAAGTAATAGCATTTTATTAGCTCCCACACTGCACAGTGATCCTCATCATTCTAGTTTTACTGCCATGTCAGAATGCCAGTTCTCTGCCCAGTAGTGCTTTGTGCAGCTGTGCACAAAGCACTTCTGGGACAAGAAACTGCAATTCAGGCCCATTGCAGAAATTAGGAGGTTGAGGATCAACACAGAGCATGGGACATGATGAAAATATTACTACTTTAAATAATGTGACTCTGACAGTCTGTCAGGTTGCACTGGGGGGAGCTTTGTGGGGTATGGTTGGGATTAATCCATTTGTTGGGGTTTTTTTGTGCCTCTCACCTGGTCACCCTTACCAGACCACATCTGGACCAATCACCCCAGCCCCATTATCTGACATCCCTGTGAGTTACCAGTCTCTGATATCATCCTTCCATAGGACTCTGGCCAGAAGTGCCGAGTTTTGATGTGAGGACAGTGAGAGACTGGATCATCCACACACTCTAGTCAGAGGGTTTTTCCTACATTTTCTCCTTTTGGGACCCAAGCATGTGCAGAGACATGATTTGTGTGCTCCATCTCTGAGGAGATGCCCCCAGAGTCTGGGCATGGTGTCACCTTTCTTTGCTGTCCCACGTTGCAGCCACCTAGATTGCTCTAGGTGACAAATGAACCATGGAACAGGCACCCCCCCCTCCATGAGGGAGGAGATCTGTCCTATGGATGCTCAGTCCTCCTTCTGCCGGCCAGCCCCTGAGGGACCCTGGACTCTTCCTGAGCCTGTCTCATGGGGCTGACAGGTGGTGAGGCAGCCAGTGTGAGCCTGCCATGACACTGGTCTGGATCCTGTTTTGGTTTTAAAGGTAAAGCACTAGCAGGCAAACCATTGGTTAGGGGCTGTTCCAAAATGCTTTTCAGAATTTTTTGTTTTATTTTACAAAATTCTGAAAAGTATTCTGCATAATTCAATATAAAGCAGATGAATATTTTTCTCTTAATTATATGATCCATGGAATAATTTTACTTGGTTTACATTCAAGAGTCAAAGTAAATTGGAGATTTTTTTTTTCATAGTGTACATTTACTCTGAAATGTAAACTGCTGAAAACTTCCATGGTTTATATAAGCCATGGATTCATATTCCGTGGTTTATGTAATCTGTGGAAAGCTATTCAGTGGGTCATGTTAAATTCCACAACAATCTCTGCAGCCTCAAAATCATGGAAAAACAGGGGCCTTTCAACAATGCTGGGAGCATGTGGGGGGGGGGGAATAGTGTAGGCTAGAACCCATATAGACAAGAGGTCTCAGGGTTTGCTAGGGTTTAAGGGTAGACTGGATGGACCAATGGTCTTTTTCTGCCATCACAGTTTATGTTTATTTGTCTGTATTTCTTTGAGCCCACTGGTCTACAGAAGCAGTTGAGTATACCACCAGATCATATCCCAGTAGCTAGAAAAAAGAAATCATCTCAAAGTCCCCATCTCATTACTCCTGCAGTCCCCACTCTAGTACAGTGCAGAAATTAAACATGGAGCTCCCCTGCAGGGTGTGGGCATTTTACAGCTGAATCAAAAATAATCTGAAAACATGTTTTATCAGTATCGTAGAAAGATCATTCCAAGTCAGTCTACTCAACTTTTGCAATCAGTGATCTGGCCAATCATTTAAATAGAAAAATAAGTCATCTTTTTAACAGACAAGTCCTTTCCCAAGCCCAGTTTTCACTCAGGTCAGATGAGCTAGTAGCAGGGACAATTGGGGTGGAAGGTGATGGGATAAAATAGGTTGTTCAAGTAATCCATCCACTATAGTAGCTGCAGCAACCAATTGATGCATCCTCATGTACCAGTGCTGCTCCAAACGATGTCCAAATATCACCAGTCGTACAGTAGCTGTCGCATAGTGTCTTTGCAAAGTTTTAATTCACAGGTGAAGTCAAGGCAAATCTGCTAAATCCGCATTCGGATAATTTTGCTAAGTTTTTCTTTTTAATGTGAAATTTACCTATGTTTATTTTGACTTCACCTTACAACTTTGTTTTGTAACTTTGCCTTTAAAATTGCAAAGGCAAAGTGTGGTGAAAAAGGGTTTGTCTCATGGGAAAGCTTTTGCAGGTCACATGGTACATCCCAGGACAGGAACTGTCTGACTTGCTTTCAGTTTCTGATTTATAGTCAGAGTGACAGAAGCTTGTGGTTACTAGTATTCCTACAAAAGCAACTCATATTTCAAGTCATTAAAAAAGTTTTTCCTCAATCTTTTTGTGTTTTTTTTTTTGTCCTGTTAGTGAACATGTCTTATTTAATCTTTATTTTGAATCTTTTTTGATATAATTTTTGGCTTTACTGATTTTGTCTCTGTCATTCCTTTGTGTATCTTTTAATTGATCAATATTTAATTAAAATTAAAAATGGAGCATCAACCAGGTCATTGTGTTCACACTCATGGTGGAGCAATCAGGATCAATCATGCCCAGTATTTTTGGGAGTTCCACCCCATAACATACCAATACCTGCTCCCAGTCCTCCTTGCACTGCAGCAGCAACACCACCTCATCTTCAGCAGCAGGATGACAGTACTGTTACCTGGTCCCAGAATGTCAGGAGGAGTAGCAGTAGCAGCAGCAGCAGCAGGAACAGCAGCAGCCACATGAGATGAATATGGAAGAACCCCCTGTGCCCCTCACATTCTTGTTATGGTACCACTGCTGCCATCTTCTCCTTGTAGAGGATTCTTGTCTAGCAGCAGTACCCTGCCCCTAAGTCTGCCTGTACCCTTAGTCCAGTTAAGTTTTGGGCTTTTCTTTTACTGTGGACCCACTTATGTGGCAAGCATATCTGTGGTGGCAAGAAGCGGACTCATGTGGATACTGGAGGCCAGAGGAACCTTTTAATGTGCCTCAGTGAGCTGAGGGTAAAGCAAAGGTGAATGAAGCAATGAGTGGGGTGGTGATAGTGGCCCATCCACGTGGGAAGAGATTCATGGCCAGGATGGCATGGAACCTTCCATTCCATGTGGGACCGGTGGGCAGGTCCAAAACAAGCAGAGAGGGAAAGTTAAAAAGCAGGAATACTGAATGAATACTTCTGCTCAGTATTCACAAAAGAAGATGAGGGGGAGGTACCTAATCCAATCAATACAAGCACTCGGGATAGGGGGATCAATCCCAGTCCTTTCACAGAAGAAAGGATTCTGAAAGTACTCCTAAAACTGAAGATGGAAAAAGCAATGGGGCCTGACAGGATTCACCCCAGAATTCTAAAGGAAGTAAGGGGAGACCTAATGACACCACTGACTAGCCTTTTTAACAAATCATGGGAGGATGGTGTGGTACCTGAGGACTGGAGGAGGGTGAATGTGATTCCCCTTCATAAAAGTGGGAGCGAGACAGAGACAGGAAACTTCAGACCTGTCATTTTGACCTCTGTGGTAGGGAAAGTGATGGAATCACTTCTGGAGGAAAGAACTGTTGAGTACCTAGAGGACAGTGGAGCATAGGCCCCAAGGCAGCATGGGATCTCAGTGGGAAGGTCAAGTCAGATGAATCAAATTGATTTATTTGACTGGGTGACCAAAGTAGTAGACCAGGGCGGGGCTGTGGACATGGTCTACCTAGACTTTAGCAAAGCATTTGACACAGTTCCACACAAAAGATTAATAAACAAATTAGCCAGCCTGGGAGTGGGTCCCAGGGTGGTAGCCTGGGTAAAACATTGGCTGGAAAATTGGACATAGAAGGTAATAGTAAATGGAGTCCACTCTATAGAAAGGGGGGTTACTAGTGGGGTACCACAGGATTCAGTACTTGGTCTGGTCTTTTTTAATGTCTTTATAAGTGACATTGCAGAGGGACTGGAAGGAAAAGTATGCCTCTTTGCAGACGACACAAAGATCTGCAACAGGGTTGATACACGGGGGGGTGGTGGAAAAGATGAGAAGGGACTTGGCAAGTTTGGAGGAATGTTCAGAAGTATGGCAGCTTGGATTCAATGCAAAGAAGTGCAAAGTAATGTACCTGGGAAACAAAAACCCAGGGGAAGAGTACACAATGGGGAGGTATTAACAACAACAAAAATGGAACGGGACCCAGGGTAATCATATCTGATGACCTAAAGGTTAGCAAGCAATGTGAGAAGGCAGTAGGGATGTCTGGAGGGATACTGGGATGCATAAAGAGAGGCATCACCAGTAGAAAACAGGAAGTTGTTATCCCTCTGTACAGACAGTTGGTGAGACCCCATCTGGAGTACTGTGTCCAGTTCTGGAGACCCCATCTCCACAAGGACATAGACATAGACAGGATGTAGACAGTTCAGAGGAGGGCAACTAAAATGATGCAGGGTCTGCAAGAGAAGCCATATGAGGAGAGACTAAAGGAGCTTAATATGTATACCCTTAAGGAAAGGAGGGAGAGGGGGACATAATAGAAACTTTTAAGTACCTCAAGGGAATCAACAAAGTCCAAGAGGGTAGCATCTTTCAGAAAAAGAGACGTGCAAGAACAAAGGGACACAATTTGAAGATAATGGGGGGATGGATCAGGGGTAATGTGACGAAGTTTTTTTTCACAGAGAGGGTGGTGGACACATGGAACGGCCTTCCTGAGGAGGTTTTGGGGTCAAAAACAGTTAGGGAATTCAAGAGTGCATGAGACAGACATAAAGCAATTCTTGTGCGGGGTAGGAAGAAGTAGGCTGTTGGTTAACTAGGATTGACAACTTAGCCAGTAGGTAGGGAAATGGGCAGACTAGATGGGCCAAGCAGTCCTTATCTGCAGTCAAAGTCTGTTTCTATGTTAAGCAGTGCCCCTGTGCAGATGATGCTCTCCTCCAGCATCTGCATCTGGACCACCAGCAGCAACAACATCAGCTGATCTTACCCCACTAAGGGAAGAAGTGGGGGACATCTGTAGGCAACTTAGTGAAGTAAAGAAGGACATCAAAGTAATGACTGCAAATCAGGAGAAGCTCATGATGCACATGGAGGAGAGCTACCAAGTGGGGTAAGTGGTGGTGGTGTGCTCGTCAATTGAACTTTTTCATTCAGTTTTTACATCTTCTACATGCTCCACTTTAAGTATGTCCTACCCTGTTTCTAGTGTTTCCAAGTTGTGTACTCTTTTCTCCCCCCCAAGAAAGAAAAATAACAAAACAATTACACCAGCATTTTAAAATACAAAACATAATTCAGTCTTAACGAGCTCTCTGTGTTGCTCTACTTAGTGTTCCTTTTCTTTATATCTGTTTCATTTTGTACTGTTGTCACTGCCTTTAAATATATGTGTATATATATATATCTTAAATTCCTACTATTATGTCTTGTCTATCTGCCTGTCCCTTTCCCTGAATTTTCTCAACTACCAGAATAAATATGTCACAGTCTGCTACAGGAACCTTTACATTATACTATGCTGTGTGTTTGTAGAGTGCCCCAATGCTGTTGTGCTACTAAGTTACTGTAATCTGCCCTAAATCACTGTTTACATAAATGCTCTTCTCTCTGAATTGTTTTTGTGTGAGGTAAAAAAAATTGGCAGGCTACTACATGATGCTGCCACACCATAGTTCACACTGTGTAACTGGTAATCCTAAATGCTTTGCTGTTGCTAGGTGTTGCTGTTACTGTGTGACTGCCAGCAAATGTCAGGAAAATGCACACGTGCCTGGAAGAGAAAACTTCATTGTCTGGTCTTGGAAAATTCTGATGATACCCAGAAATGTAAAGTGTTCCCACAAGTCCAAAATGCTGCTGCTGCTTCTGATAGCTGGTGTGGCTGTACAGACATAACAGCACAGGTGTTTTTTTTTGTTCTTTTATGGGGTTCTGTGTGTGTGAGAAGGTATTTGAAACCATCGTATTTCTAAACATCTTTTGTCACTGTTTCTCTCTTTGCAGGTATTTATCACTATGGGATTCAGTGCTGCTGCTGCATGGGTGTTGTCCATGGTTATTTAATTTGGGACTGTTGCATAGCAATAGAAGGTAAGTATTTTGCTCTTTTATTTATTTCTTATAAAATCACAGGACACTAGCTGTAGATCAGGAATCATGATAGCTGTCGTCTTCTCCGATTTCTCTCATTTCAGGAATTTCCCATATGCATGAGAATTGCAAGTTGCATGATGACAAAGCAGTCAGTTGGAAGACTGTTTTGCATGATGATACAAAGCAGAGGACATGTTGAGTGACAACAACATGGTCCCATCAGCATTAGTTGGCAAAGTTAACCACATCAATACGAGCTGGAGGAAATTACCAGATGGCAGTGTCTTTCTTGCTGTACAGGGAAGAAGTATTCATCTTGCTGACATGATGTTTCACAGTCATATCTGATGTAAAGACAAAATACAAATTATTTAGACACTGTGGAATGCTCAGTGCTGAATTGCAGTACACCTGTGAAAATCAGAATATAAAAAACTTTATAAAAGGATACCTACTACCACATATTTGATGGCCTGGCCTTGACATGGAAGGAAGGTTCCCCAGACACAAGAGGTAGAGTATGAAAACTCTTGAGCCCTGGATGAGAACATATCACACAACGAGAGGTGGGGGAGACCTGTTAAGACAATGGAAAATGATATAGACCTTACTATTGCGGCCACCGTGAAAAACTAACCGCATAGACAGTATAAACATTGTTGTCTGCCTCCAGGTCTTTCTTTTTGTGTTACCTGTGAAGAAAAAAAAAAATCAGTTATCCTGTTTTTGCCACCATTGTGGCTGCACAAATGATCCATTGTATCCTTATGTCACTCGTTGTGAATCAGAACCTGCCATTTGTGAAGAAAGAACAAAACATTATTTAGATTGAGTTGGAATGGCCACCATGTCTCTGTTTACCTGTGGAAGGAAAAAGACAAGATTAAAACTTAGGAACAGAAAAAAAAATAATATCCGATAATTACTAACAAGTTAGTGATGGCCATGCCTTGTACTGGTACAACAGTGTCACGGTGCAGAAACACGTCTTTGACACTTTACTCTGTGGCTTCTGGTGTGTTGTCTAAAATGAGAGGGACTCAATACCAGATTCCTGTTTATTGTAGGAATTCTATGAGAAATAAACAGTTTGTGAGACTGTAGCAGCCCGATGCTATGTTCTGCTCCAAAGTACTAGTTTGGGGTGGGAGCGCATTCTTGCAATGAAACACAGAAGCACTTATGTATTTTTCATTAGTTGTCTTCTTTTATTTTCTCAAACCTTTTTCCTCAGGCAAATTAATTCTATGTTTTGCTTATTTCAAATAGGCTTCTTCAGGAAAACTGCATAAAACTGATAAAAATAATAACACAATGATTTTCTGTCTCTGGTAACTGATTCAGATTTAATTCTCAGAACTTCGTACTTTTCACTTACAAGTATACTTTTGCTTTAAGAACTTGCACAAATCATAATCCTCAGTCAGGACACAGCAGATGCGTATTGGATGCTTAACTGCAATTTTCCTGAAGAAGCCTATTTGAAATAGGCAAAACGTAGAATTCATTTGCCTAAGAAAAAAGTTTGAGAATATAAAAGACAACAACTAAAGAAAAATACATAAGTGCTTCTGTTTTTCATTGCCAGAATGCACCCTCACCTCCAACTAGTACTTTGGAGCTAAAATGAGAGGGAGGCAAAAGAAAAAAAAAATGCCCATTTCAATGTCTTAGAAGCAAGATGGAGACCACTCCCACTCCTCCTCTGCGATAATCACTAGCTTCAACTGTGAGGATCAGTACTGCTAACAGCAATGAAAGTAACTTATCATAACAGAATGCAACCTTGGCAATTGCTGTACCTTACATGTTGCTGTCCTGATGGGCTCGCTGTGTAGCTGGAGGCTCGACTTGAGGTCTGACATCAGCTTGGCAGCAGGTAGTGGGCTGTCTGGTGGGATGGCTGGCATGCTGGCTGTTGGGATTGTTGATAGGATGGCATACAGGCTGGCTGAGGGTATCTGTGGCAGGATGTCTTATGGGCTGGCTGGTTTTATTGCTGGCAGGATGGCTTACAGCCTGGCTTGTGGGATTGCTGATGTGATGACTAACAGGATGGCTAGTGAGATTTCTGGCAATGGCAGGGTAGCTAATAGGCTGGATGGTGGGATTTCTGGCAGTGGCAGAAAGGCTTACTAGCTTGCTGGTGCTATTGCTGGCAGGATGTTTTACAGGGTGGATTGTGGTATTGCTGGCAGGATGGCTTACAGGCTGGCTTGTGGGATTGCTGGCAGGACAACTGAAATGCTGGCTAGCAGGATGTGAGGTATTCTGGCTGGATGAGACAGTCGACAAAAAATGTATAATGTGTCTGTGGGCGAGGTATTACATACAGTACAAGAGGAAAGATGGTGATCCTGTTGTTAATCAAATGGATTTATATGAAGTTATGGAAGCGCGGCACAATTTCATGGAAATATTGTCAGGGAAAAAATTCAATAAAGAAGGAAAGGATTACACTTATAAGGAGGAAAAGAGGGATCTAAAATGTTTTTGTGTTTATGCACTGCTACCATCATCATAATCAACATCCTCATCCTCCTCCTCATCATCATCATGATGGAAGAAGCCCTCACAGACTTCCAGACTGGAGTTGTCCCCACTTGGGAATTCCTTCTCCATAACTGCCTCCTCCACATCACTGGAAGGCAGTTTGCAGATGCCACCAGCTGTTCTGCTTCCTCTTTCTCACCACCTCCTCCACCAGATTAGATTTAATGCAAAGAAATGCAAAATAATGACCTGAGAAACAAAAACCTAGGGGAAGAGTACACAATGGGGGGCGGGGGGGGTACAAACAACAGCAATAATGGAAAGGGACATGGGGGTAGTCATATCAGATGATCTTAAGGTAGGCAAGCAATGTGAGAAGGTAGTAAGGAGGGAAGGGGGATACTGGGATACATAGGGAGATGCATCACCGGTAGGAAACAAGAAGTTGTTATCTCTCTGTACAGATAGTTTGTGAGACCCCATCTGGAGTAATGCATGCAGTTCTGGAAACCCCATCTCTGCAAGGATATAGACAGGATGGAGGCAGTCCAGAGGAGGGCAACTAAAATGGTGCAGGGTTTACAACAGAAGCAATACAAAGAGAAATTAAAAGAGCTTAATATGTATATCACTGAGGAAAGGAGGGAAGAGTGGTAACATGATAGAAACTTTCAAGTACCTCAAGGGAATCAACAAAGTCCAAGAGGGGAGCATCTCTCAGAAAAAGAGATGTGCAACAACAAGGTGGTACAATTTGAAGATAGAGGGGGACGGCTCAGGGCAATGTGAGGAAGTGTTTTTTCATGAAGAGGGTGATGGACACATGGAACTGCCTTCCTGAGGAGGTCGTGGGGTCAAAAACAATGGTGGAATTCAATAATGTATGGAACAGACATAAGGCAATTATTGTGGGGGGTAGGAGGAAGTAGGCTGTTGATTAACTAGAATCTGCAGCTTGTGCAATAGGTAGGGAAATGGGCAGACTAGGTGGGCCAATCAGTCCTTATTTGCTGCCAAAGTCTATGTTTCTATGTTTACTTCAGTCTTGTGGTACAAACATGGACACACTTGTCTTAGGTGGAATCTGCCCTTCATTCATTTTAATGAATGTTATCTGGCCAACATTTCTAGACAATAGATTCATACACCTGTCCCACACAATGGCCTCTGCTGAACTGAATACCCTCTCCACTCTTACATTAGAGGGTAGATTGCTCAGATTGCACTGCTATGGATGTCAGTGCTGGCCACTCAGGCAACTTGCTATGCCAGAACAGCACAGGTTCTTCCAATATGTTCAGGTGTCTGGTGTCAACCAAATATGTATCTACCATGTGCTGTGCTGCACGCAGTCCTACCGACTCATCAGCATCCTCCTTCTTTTCCTACACATCTGCACTTCCCGCCTAGGACAAATCATCCCAAAGTGGATTTATGGTTGTTTGTCCTGTGAACAGCCCTGATTTTTCAGCCTACTTAACTGAGGTGCTAGTAACACCTGCTCTGTCATCACTGTCATGCTGTGTCTTACATTACTGTGACCGTGACATCTGTGCCCCATGTATGTATCTAAAGAGCTGATCAGTTAGATTTTATACCTGATCAATCTCACCTTCAACTATTGATGGCAGGAACCTTTTATATTGTGAGTCCAGTATGGTAGCAATTCCAAAACTGGGAAACTGAAAAATTTTGGAAATATGGATACTGTAATCTAACATTTGCAAGATTTGTTCCATTAAAGCACAACTTGTCCTCTAGCACTTGCTGAATATTTACCAAGGTCTGCCTCAGCACCCTCAGAAGTGGGACAACCTGATTGATAGAGGCAGTGTTCCCATTCTTTGCCTATGTGTCATGTTCAACTGGCCTCAGAATCATGATCAGGCCATCCACAAGTCACCATTGCTCAGTTGAGAGGGACACTGATGCTCCAGAACTGTCATTGCTTATGTGCAGCAGCAAGTGTTCCAAGATGGCTTTGTAGTACTTGTACAAGTGATTGATCATGTACAGTGTTTAGCTTCATCTTTGGACAACTTCCAGCTTGAGATGGTGCTGAGGAGGCTTATTCTGGATCTTCAGCTGGCTAAGATTTTCATATGTAATGGGCCTTTCCAGAATGATCAAATTGGGCACAAATGTGGATGCCACAGTCAGAAAGCCACTTGACCAGCTGAGGACCTTCTAGACAGGAGAGCTAGAGTCCATTGACATGAGCTACAGAGGGAATACATGCAGATAGAAGTAGAGGAGAGAAGAGAGATAAGATGGGAGAGAGCTCAACCAGTATGTAGCAATAGGGGAGGAGCTATGGGCCAGCAATCAGGCTTCAAGAGAAGGGAGAAAAAAAGAGGTGTAGAGGTAGCAGTGGTGGATCCTGAGGGGGGTACAATCCAGGACAAACCTTTAGAAGGAGTGGAAGAGGGTGTCCAGTCTGGCCAGGGTAGACTTGGGAACACTGCCATAGATAGTGTCACCATAGTAGAAGAGGGGAAGGATTAGTCCCTGAACAATGGCTCTTCGGGCCATCAAAGGGATACACCTATATAAAACAATTAGTTTAGGGTGGATCTTTTTGTGCAAGGAGTCCACATGTACAGAGAAGTCTTGGTGATAGTCTAGCCATACTCCAAGGTACTTGAAGAAAGTTCCATCTTCAAGGGGAGGACCATCCAGAGTATGGCAGGTGGGGAGGGCTGAAAGGCTAGATAGTTTTTGCCTGGTACCAAATGTCATGGAGGCTGTCTTCTTTGCATTTAAAGAAAGCTGATTGGAATGGAAACAGTGCTGCATGTTGCTAAAATCAAGCTGGAGTTGGTTTGTCAGTTCAGTGAGGGAGGAGCTGGAGGCAAAAATGGCAGTATCATCAGTATACATATGTATAGATGCAGATGAACATGTAGAGGGGAGGCTATTTAAAAAGGTGGAGAAGAGGACAGGTACAAGCACTGAGCCTTGGGAGACACCAGTGTGGATAGGTAATGGGAAGGAAATGGAGTCACCAATTTTTGCTGTTTGAGTTCTGTTCAGGAGGTAAGAATGGAACCAATCGGTGGCATGGGGAGAGAGACCAGCCACAGAAAGCTGATCTAGGAGGAGGGGATGAGAAACTGTGTTGAAGACTTTGGCCAGGTCGACAAAGATGGCAGAGGTGGACAGGCTCTGGCCCATACCAGTCAGAATGTCATCAGTCAGCCTGAGGAGGGAGGTGGAAGTGGAGAGGGATTTGTAGAAACCAGACTGGGAGGGGGTGAGGGGTGAGGAAGGTGGAAGAGTCAAGGAAGGAAGAGAATTGTAAGAGAACAACATGTTCTTGAAGCTTTGCAAGGGTAGGTAGCAGGGGAATTGAGCAGTAGTTCCCTGAGGCAGTGGAGTCACCACCTTTGGGGAAGGGAATGACAGTGACTTGTTCCAAAAAGTGGGAACAGAGGCAAGGGAGAAAGAAAGGTTAAGGAGGATCGCAACAGGGGACAAGATTGCAGAAGCAGAGAGTTAAAGGAGCATGGGCTCAAGCCCTTCTGGACTTGTACCCTTAGTAGAGTTTAGAGCAAGGAGGGCTTTAAGAGCAGCGGCTGATGTGGCAGATGAGAATGAGAAAGGGGAAGTTGCAGAATGTTGAATGGGTGGTGAAAGAGGGAAGGAGAAAGAGAGAATAGAGGAGAGGAGGAAGGAGGCACAGGATGTAAAGAAGTTGTTAAATTCAGCAGCAACTGCAGAGGGTTCAGAGATGGTGGTCCCTCTCATGTTGAGGAGAGAGGCAGCGGACTGGGAAGGGGGAGAGAATAGGGAGTGAATGACCTTCCAAAACTTGGAGGGGTGGCTAATATTGTTTTGGAGGGTGGAGGAGTAGTGCTCTGCCTTGGCAAGTTTAATAGCCCAGATGCAGGCATTACGTACAGCTGGTTACCTGTGATAATCAGCCAGGGACCCAGAGGATTTATGAACCTTCCAAGCCTGATCCCATGCACACAGGTAGGCAAGTAGCTCATCAGAGAGATCCAGGTGAGGTGAGTAACTCAGACCCTTGTCTTCCTGGGGGGGGGGGCATGACGATCCCAGATTGACATGAAGCATGTTGAGAAGAAATTTAGAGCCGAGTCCATGGAGCTGTCTGTGGCAATATGTGACCAGTCTGTGGTTGCTAGGCCCATGCTAAGGGCAGATATGTTCACGGACTGGAATGATCTGATATGGCTGAGTTTGAGCGGATATGGTGGACTTTTCAAATACAGTACACCATGTGGTGGTCACTAAGGGCATCAAGGAGGATGCCAAATGCAATGACTCTATAGGGGTGAAATGTGATAGTCCAGTCCAGTAGGGTATGATTTAGAATTTTAAGATTCAGATGGGTTGAATCTGTGATAAGCTGGGAGAGAATTAGGGATTTGATGTTGTCGAAGAATTTGTAAATAGAAGGGGAGAGACAATTTTTATTAAAGTCCCCAATTACAAAGAGTGCAGCAGAAGAGGCATTAGAGGAGATGGTATACCAACTGAAACAACTCTGACTCAGAGTTAGCATTCCATAGTACAAGGGGTACAGGGGGCAGAGCCCTCCTCAAGGGGGTTGCGGTGGGCAAAGCCCCTCACAAAAAACACTTGTGTCCCCTGATGGCACAATGCCAGCTGTCAGCATTGTGCCATTGCAGCAATGCTGGTCAACAGAATTCCTGTTAATGCAGCTTGGTGGAACTGAGAGGAGATAATGGAGAGGAGTTCATTAATAGTAGAGTGAGGCAGGCCAGAGCAGCAGTAGACACTGGCAGTAAAGATAGTGAGAGAAAACGGTAGGGTGATTCTGATGAGGAGAAGTTCGTAAGCTGAAGGGGAAGAAATGGAGAGAATAGGGACATACTATATAGCAGTGGAAAGGTACATGGTCACTCCACCTCCTCAAGTAGCTTGGTCCTGGTGGGCAAGTGAGTAATCAGGGATGGTTATCGCAGAGTCAGGAATCTTATGGGAGAGCCAGGATTCAGAAATAACTAGCATGTCTGGGCTGAGGTTAATCATAAGTGGTTGCAGAAGGTCTATTTTAGGGAGATGACTGCGGATATTAAGATGTGCTAGACCCAATCCTTTGTGGAAGTTTGATGGGGGAGGGGTGAAGGGCAAGGATTAGTCTCAACATTATCAGCTAGTAGGAGGAGGTATGAAATTAGGAATTTATTTATTTGAAATATGTTGACAGGGTAGGCCCACTGAGGCAAAGCTGTCCCTTTTTCAGGGGCAAACCATGGAATATAAGCATTCCATATGTAAGATAAATATTGCTATACGATGGGGGAAACAAATTACACTCATAACAGGAAATTAATACATATACTGTACAGTGATACATTGTGACTTGTGATTGTACTCAATATATCATACAATAAACAGTCAGTTCGTTCACAAATCTGGACTGTCATGTATGGTATGGGCTGCACGCCCATTGGCTCTAGCTCTGCACCAATGGGCGTGCAGCCCTACGACAGTCAGCGGCGGCGGCAGGCGGGTGGGATGCTGCCACCCGCCGCTGCCGGAGCGGGTGGTGGGGCTCGTGGGTGGGTGGGGTGGGGGACACTAGACACCAGGGAGATGTTTGGGGGTGTCACTGGACATTCTGCCCTAATCGGGCATTACGGTCCACTGGACCACCAGGAGATATTCGGGTTGGGGGTCTTTTTACATTCTGCCTGTGATCGGGCACTGGGGTTGTTTTCACGCTTGCCCGCGATCGGGCACTGGGGTTGTCACTATCATTCTCCGCCCACGATCGGGCACTGGGTGTTGTCACTATACATCTCCGCGATCGGGCACTGGGGATTGTCAGTATACATTCTGCCCACGATCGGGCACTGGGGGTTTTCAGTATACATTCTGCCCGCGATCGGGCTGGTGAGGGCTCAGGGACTGAGTTGGGGGTCAGCCACGGGTGGCAGCTGCTGTGTTGCATCCTGCAATACAGCAGCTCACCTGTGGGTGGCCGTCAACTTGATCCTTTTTTTTTTTGGCTCAAAGTTGTGCAGGCACAGGTTGGGGGTTGCGCCTGCACAACTCTGCACAACCCGACTGAATATCGGGCTGTGCAGTTTATGCATGGTTCCTCCCCCTCCTGTTGAGCATGCATTCATTTGCATTGCGCTGTTGCTCAACCTGTTTTCAGTAGCGCAACTGCCTCCTGCTAAATATCGCAGAATGACGCAATGTAGGACTTGAGCATGCGCAACCCTGTTGCGCATGGCGCAACCCTTTTGAATATCTGGGCCAAAGTGTTTTATTTATTTCTAAGTTACCAAACACTCTAGTCACAATTTTATTTAATACTGGGACTTTCATACAATCCTACAATGGTTTTATATGTTTTTAAATGTTTCAAACAATCTCCCAGTGTCAGGTAGCACCACCCACCTCTGACTGCAGGATAAAAGTAGTCTAAAGATGGTTGGCCAGCTCTAAAGGGAACTGAGGCATGCTAGGGTGAAGAAGGAACCGGACCACTCCCCAAACATTTCCAGACACAGGCATAACAACAGGTACTTTGTTTAACAAAACCCATATAACCCTGCATCATCAAGGAATCACTTTATAAATTTCCTAAAACCTGGTTTTGTTCAAAATAGGCATTTATTTATTTTACTACAGAGCCTAACGCCATCTGTGACTGTAACCTTCTAACCTTAAAGATAACAAGCATTCAGTCTAACAAGAACAGGGCTGCCATTTTTGTTTCCTCTTTCATTTTTCCTTACTTGGCTACTGCATTTTACCTTCTAAATTTAAAAGTGACAAACATTCAGGAACACAAATGCTGTATTCCTTATTAGGTGCTTCTTCCTGTTACTTTTACCTTTAATCACATAATCCCTCTTATTTGCAAACCTGTACATACTTATCTATCCATTTTAAAATAAACCAAACTAGAGGGTTTTAAATGATTAAAAGCCTTCATATGCTGCAGCTGAAATTGACCAGTCTTAACATACAGCCAGTTGCTCATTTGTGTCTTTCTTCACTAAAGCAACCCCCAAATTCATATATTAAAATGGGCTCCTTTAGGCAGCACTACGCATGCACAAAGGAATCACCTTTTCTTTTTATTTATTTTCCTTCTCGGGGTAAGGGCTGACAGTTAAACTTTATCAAAAGCAGTTCATACGAATTCAGCATTTTCACTACTGCTTCTAAAGTGCTAGGCGCGACAGTTAAATTAACAAAACCCACAGTTCAGCTGCCCAACTCCCTTTTCAGGCATTTTAATTGTTCTTTCAGGCTACAAATACTGCAGGGTGTAATTAACTACAGGGCATAACCCCAGTTCAGCTACCCTTTCTGTTAATAGGCACCTCATAATAGCAGGACTACACTAATACAGGCATTTCACCAAATGCCTAAACCACAAAGGCAAAGTAAAAGTAGAGAAGACACCATAAAGTAAACACATTTAGTGTTGCTTTTTTTTCTCCATGTGGGTCATTTAGATTTTGTTTCTTGCCCCTTTCTCACCTTACTGAACTGTGTGACAATGCGCACCGTCGCAGTTCCTTAAAGCACCAGCTAGCAGGGCACTCATAATTACCTGGGGGGGGAAGAATACTGAAGAACTCGTTCTAAATTCAGCCCCCTCTTTTTATTACTTTGCTGCTCTCTACTACTCTTTCATTTACCAAAAAGGGCTTTAAATAAAGAACCAAGCCCAAACTTCCAAGGCTCCTAATCCTTCACAGAGTCACTCTGTGACAAGGAGTACACTCTTGAAGGCTGTGTGACCCTGTGGATTGAGCTGTAGCCTAAAGAGTTGCCAGAAGTGGGAGACATATGTTCGAATCAGAACTGGGAGTGAGGAGGGGTGATATATAGAGTGATTGTGAGATGGGAGTTGAGTGGGACGTGAGTGTGTTGCTGAGCATGTGACCTAATGGTTTGTGGGGAATAGGATAGGATAGGTAAAATGTTGCACCCAATAAAGATGGTGTAGAATTCCCATTAGTGGTGAAGGTCGATAAGGGGCTAATGGGAAGTTGGGGAGATAGTTAGATGACAAGAAATACTGATACAGGAAATGACAAGCAAGGGTGGGATACTGATATAGGAAATGACGAGCAAGGATGGGTGGGTGGTGGAGCTGCTGCCATGCAAGCAAGGGTGGGTGAGTGCAGAAAGGGTGGAGCAGCTGCCATTCAAGTGGTGGCGGGTAGCAGCTCCATGCACCACAGTACCTGGTAAGTGGGCTAATGGCTGCAACAAAGAGAGCTCCGTGCTCCTTGGTGGATGACTTAAGCAGCCTGTGAATAGAGGGGGATAGGTTCTAGCAGGTCAGGGAAACAAAAGAAGAGGTCAGGGCAGGAAAGGATGTGCGGGGGAGGGGGCAGGAGCAATGGTGACCACCAAATCACATTCACAAGTCCAAACAGTGCAGACAAGTACCCAACAATACAGACAAACCCATCACTGAAATAATCTCCTAAGCCTGGATATTCCAACAGACACACCCTTCCAAGGCACTGTTAAAGCTCCCATATGACCAGAGTAAACCCCCTCTGCCATGACTAGCATTCTTAAAGTACCCACACAACCCTTAGCAAGCCCCTGTGCAGCACAACAAATTAATGCAGGATAAAAACTAAAAGTCCTTCTTTTTGGCTTAGCAGCTCTGAGCACCACAGTACCTGGTAAGCAGGTCAGTGGCTGCAGGAATGGAAGCACCTTCTTTTTTGCTTAGCAGCTCTGAGCACCACAGTACCTGGTAAGTGGGTCAGTGGCTGCAGGAATGGAAGTTCCGTGCTCGTCAGCAGATGACTGAAGCAGCCTGGTAAGCAGGTTAGCGGCTGCAAGAATGGGAGCTCCATGCTTCTTGGCAGACGACAAAAGCAGCCAGGTAAGCAGGTTAGCAGCTACAGAAATGGGCGCTCCACGCTCCTTGGCAGATGATTGAAGCAGCCTGGTAAGTGGGTTAGCGTCTGCAAGAATGGGAACTCCATGCTCCTTGGCAGATGACTGAAGCAGCCTGGTAAACAGGTTAGCAGCTGCAGGAATGGGAGGTCCGTGCTCCTTGGCATATAACTGAAGCAGCCTGGTAAGCAGGTTAGCTGCTGCAGTAATGGGATCTTCATGCTGCTCAGCAGATGACTGAAGCCACAAGGTAAGCAGGCTAGCGGCTTCAGGAATGGGAGCTCCATGCTCCTCAGAGGACGACTGAAGCAGCCCGGTAACTGGGTTAGCGGCTGCCGGACTCATGCTCCTCTGCCAATGATTAAAGCAGCCCGGTAAGCAGGTTAGCTGCTACAGAAATGGAACTCTGTGCTCCTCAGCTCCTCCTGACTTGATGTTAGGTTATGACAGAAACTTCAGCACTACAACAGCTTTTTCCATCCCATCCTCCAATGCTACCCCAAGTACCTGTGCACAATGGGCTGTAATAAATAGATAAGAGATACCAGCTGTTTGGCCACTAGTCCACATATCCATACTAAAGTGTATGTATGGTGATGCTGAATGTTGCTATGCTAGATCTAGTACTGACTAAAAGGAAAAGGATCACAGATCTCCAGGTAGAAGGTCACCTGGGGGCCAGTGACCATTACATGGTATGGTTCAATTTGGCCACTACTTCTAAATCATCTCATTCTAAGGCAAAAATATGGGACTTCAGAGGAGCTGACTTTGTTAAGATGGCCAACAGAGCTAAGCTAGCCCTGGCAAAAAGAAACACAGGTGAGGGGGTACAGGCAAAGTGGCAAGCATTAAGGATGCAATACTTGAAGCAACATCCCATTGTGTTAGACAGAAAAGGAAGTGCAAAAGAAGAAGGAAACCACTTTGGTTCTCAAATACAGCAACAGAAAAAGTCAGAGTCAAAAGGCTGGCATTCAGGAAATATAAGGGAACACAGCGGGATGAAGATAGGGAGGCATACCAAATTGCCCTTAGGGAAGCAGGGAAGGCAGTAAGGCAGGCAAAGGCCCAAACTGAGGAAACACTAGCACAAACAGTAAAAGAGGGTGACAAGACTTTCTATAGACATATTAGTGAAAGGAGAAAGTCCAGAGGGGGTATTGCTAAGCTCAAAGGAGAAAAGAGGGCATGTGAGGAGGAGGAGGACCCTGTAAAAGCATCTATCCTAAATAGATACTTTTGCTTGGTATTTACTGAAGAGAAGGTAGGGCAGGCCCACAGCTCAGCACCATGGACACAGGGGGGAGGGAGGTGAGCACTATTCCCTTCACAAAAAGAAAGGGTCCTACAAGAGCTCTCAAAGCTTAGGGTGGACAAGGCAATGGGACCTGATGGCATACATCCTAGGGTACTTAAGGAGCTAAGGGTGGAAATAGCAGAGCCATTATCAGAACTGTTTAGTGAGTCTCTGAGCACAGGAGAGGTCCCAGAAGACTGGAGAAGGGCTCATGGGATCCCACTCCACAAGAGTGGTAGCTGGGAGGAGGCAGGGAACTGCAGACCAGTCAGCCTTACCTCAGTAGTGGGCAAGATTATGGAGGCACTCCTTAAGGAAAGGATAGTGCAACACCTGGAATCTATAGTGGCACAGGATCCAAGACAACATGGGTTAACAAAAAGAAGGTCCTGACAAGCTAATCTCATAGATTTCTTTGATTGGGTAACCAGAGTGGTGGACCAAGGGGGAGCAGTTGATGTCGCCTACCTTGACTTCAGCAAAGCTTTCAATACTGTTCCACATAGAAGATTGATAAATAAGCTGGGTAGGCTCGGGGTGGGTCAGAAGTTGGTCAGCTGGGTGGCAAACTGGTTGACGGGCAGAAAACAGAGAGTGGTGGTAAATGGTATACATTCAGAAGAGATGCAAGTCACAATTGGAGTATCTCAAGGATCAGTCCTGGGGCCAGTCCTCTTCAATATCTTCATTAGTGACATTGCAGATAGACTAGAGGGTAAGGCTTGTCTTTTTGCAGATGACACCAAGATCTGCAACAGAGTTGATGATCCAGATGGGGTGGGCAGAATGAGAAGAGATCTGGATAAACTAGCAAAATGGTCAGAAGAGTGGCAACTGGGATGTAATACAAAGAAGTGCAAGATCATGCACAGAGGAAAGAGAAACCCTGAAGCCACCTATAGGCTGGGACGGGAGTTGCTGGCAGTCACAAAGGAAGAAAGAGACTTGGGCATCATCATCACTGATGTCCTGAAATCATCCAAGCAGACCTCTAAAGCAGTAGGTAAGGCTAGGGGGATGTTAGGGTGTATTAGTAGGGGTATCACAAGTCGTAAGAGGGAGGTAATAATCCCTCTTTACAAGACACTGGTTAGGCCCCATCTGGAGTACTACATGCAGTACTGGAGGTCACACCTTCACAAGGACATTAACCAAATTGAGGCAGTCCAGAGAAAGGCAACCAAAATGGTGCATAGACTGCATCAGAAGACATATGAGAACAGATTAATGGAGCTCAATATGTATACCCTTGAGCAAAGGAGGGAGAGAGGTGATATGATCAAAACATTCAAACACCTTAAGGGCATTAACAAGGTAAAAGAGTCTAACATGTTTAAATATAAGAAAATAGCAGGACAAGAGGACACAGTATAAGATTAGAGGGAGGCCAATTAAGGGGGAATGTGAGGAAATTATTTTTCACAGAAAGAGTGGTGGATGCATGGAACGGCCTACCTCAAGAAGTGGTGGCTATGAAAAGAGTGCAGGGCTTCAAACAGGCATGGGATAGGCATAAGGGAGCAATACAGATGAGTATGAATAGATAGGCCACTGACAGAGCAAAGACCGATGGCACATTTATAAGGTAGAAAAAGAAATGGGCAGACTGGATGGGCCTTGCAGTCCTTATCTGCCATCAACCTCTATGTGTCTATGTTTCTATGATGTAGGGCATGTCTTACTATGTGTGTTACAGTTCTTTAAAGTTCAGAAAAGGCATGTGCAGAGAAATATGTGCATGAGGGATAGGCCATTTTGGAAAGGCACGTGCCATCAATCTGCAGAACTCTGCATTCTCCACAAAAAAGACTGACAATGCATCATCTGACAACATTTCTGCAGCTGCATCATTAAATTAATGTGCAGCAGCATGACTGGGTGGATGTTTGGTGTGATGCTGAAACATGCTATGCAATGCAGGCTGCACGTTTTGGAGTGTTGAGCTTGAGAGACCAAACAGCTGGGCTCTGCATACTGGTGGCATGGAGGGTGAGGTAGCTTTGGACTATGGGGGGGTGCAGATGATGAACAAATGTATGACATATTTTTTTATGTTTGAAGGACTGGGTTAATGTACTTTGCTGATGCTGGCTGCCAGTACTGCAAATACCACTGCTACTCCGACTATTATGGAATCCCATCAAGTCTTCCTCCTCATACCTGTAATAGTACTCCATGGTCCCTTCTGGATCCTGCCCTGGGACTGTATCTATACCTCTGTGGAATGTCTTGCTCAATGAGGTCAATTAGGGAAAAGCCTCCTCCTGCACCAGCTTACCTTTGGTGCTCTGTGCACCATAGCCGGTGCCTGGACTTAAGGTGTGTGAGTGTGTGTTACCCATCAGTGCCTAGGTAGCTACCCATTTTCCAATGGCTCGCGTTCACTTGGCAGAACTAGCAGATGGATTAAGAACATATCCTGTTAAGAACAGGATATGTTTTTAACACAGCATGTGATGGAGCCCACAAGGGAGGGGCATGTCCTGGATGTGGTTCTGGCAGATGGGGATCTGGTAAGGGACATGGTTGTACAAGACCCCTTGACTGGGAGCGACCACAATACTGTCTGGTTTCAAATAAGCATGGGGAGGGGAGATCTAGGACACTGGCAGTGGACTTCGGGGCAGACTTTATGGGCATGGGAAATATTCTCAAGGATCACTTGAAGGGATTACCTCAATGACAAGTGTGGAAAGGAGATGGGAGGTCATAAAATGGGGACTTCATGAGGCAGTCAGGATCTAGCTAAGTTGAAACGTAAAGGAGCAGGTCACATAAACCATGCTGGTGGTCAGTGAGTACAGGTAGCAGTCGGAGAAAAGAAGGCCTACAAAAATATAAAACAACAAGAGGGATAGGGATAAGGAATGTACCAGCTTGCATCTAGAAAAGTCACCATTATGGTGAAGGAGCAAAGTCTAGTAAAGAGCAGCGGCTGGCACAGGGATACATAGAGGGAAAAGGGGTTCTTCCGGTACATTGGGGCGGAGAAAACTAAGCCATCTCAGCAGATTGAGATCAGAAGGAGGGTGGTGGAAGAGGCGAGGGACCAGGCAGAGGTATTTAACAAGTACTTTGCCTCTGTGTTCATTAGGGAGGGATGGGATATCTACAAAAGCAAGGCATGAAGGGATAGAAATGTCAGTAAGTGGGATCAGGAAGCAACAGAAATGGAGAAAGAGGGAGGGAGGTACCCCAGGGTGTCACATCTGGGTAAGGATAAAAAAGGCCAGTAAGGTGGAGGGACGGATGATGCTATCTCCGCCAAAGGGTGTGGTTAGCCCTCAAGGCCCTAAAGAAAGACAAATCTCCTGGGCGGATGGCATTCATCCGAGAGTACTATGGGAATTGGCGGACATACTGGCTGCACCCCTGGCAGAGCTTTTCAGCAGGTCACTTGAGACAGGGAGGGTACCTAGGGATTGGCGAGAGGCACATGTGGTAGCAATCCATTAAGGGGGGGTCGAGGGAAGTACCAGATAACTATAGACCCATCAGTTTGACCTCGGTGGTGGGAAAATTAATGGAGAGTATACTAAAGGAACGATTGGGGGTGTACTTGGAGGAGGTGGGAGGTCTGGATAGTTGGCAACATGGGTTTGTGCCAGGTAGATCATGTCAAACCAACCTTGTGGAGTTCTATGAATGGGTAACATCAGAACTGGACAGTAAGCCTGTGGATGTATTATTCTTGGACTTCAGCAAGGCGTTTGACTCTGTCCCCACAATGGTCTGGTGGAGAAACTGATGGGGTTAGGAGTAGGCCCTTTGATGGTCGGATGGATTGAAAACTGGCTAGCTGGATGCACTCAGAGAGTAGTGGTCTGTGGGGAGCCTCGAACCCTAGAGAGGTTGGTAGTGGGCTACCGCAGGGCTCGGTCCTGGGTCCGACCCTGTTTAATGCATACATATCGGACATCAGGGAGGGTACAGGGTGTGAAATGAGTCTCTTCGCAGATGACTCCAAGATGGGAGCAGTAGTTGAGGGAGAAGAGGGGAGGTTGGCCCTGCAAAGGGATCTGGACACACTGGAAAGTTGGGCTCACACATGGAAATTAAATTTCAATATCACCAAGTGCAAGGTGTTGCATCTTGGTCGGGAAACCCTAAACACAGGTACACCCTGGGAGGGGAGGCGCTGGAGGCCTCAATAGGGGAAAAAGACCTAGGGGTCATGGTGGATGCATGTATGAATAACTCTGAGCAGTGCAGGAGAGCGGCTAGCAAGACAAACAGGATGTTGGGATGCATCGTAAGGGGGATCACCTCTAGGAGCAAGGAAGTGATTCTGCCGCTGTACAATGGACTGGTTAGACCACACCTTGAGTACTGTGTACAGTACTGGAGACCACACTTGAAGAGGACATACAGCTCCTGGAGAGGGTACAGAGGAGGCAACAAAGATGATACGAGGGCTAGGGGATTTGACTTATGAGGACAGACTTAGGAGCTCTGCCTGTTTTCATTGGAGGAGAGGAGACAGGGGGACATGATTGAGGTCTTCAAGTACCTCAAGGGAATAAATAGGGTAAACATGGAGGGGATCATTAGACTAAAGCAGGGAGGTATCACCAGAGGGCATGGTTTGAAGTTGGAAGGTGGAAGGGTGAGGGGGGAAAAGAGGAGGAGTTTTTTCATTGAGAGGGTGGTGGACCCTTGGAATGCACTGCCTGGTGAGCTGGTTCAGAGATCCACAGTGGAGGGCTTCAAGAGAAGGTGGGACAGACACAGAAAGTGGATGTATGAGATGATGGCCTGTCCCGGGGGGTGGGGATGGATGATACGGGTTTCTGGAGCACAAGGGATGGGAGGGTCTCGGCACCCAACTAAGGATCTAAGGTTTGAGCAGACTCGATAGACCGTAAGGCCTAATCTGCTAGCAAATAGTATGTTAGTATGGTCACTGTTTTGTCAGCAAGGTCAAGAATGTAAAATGTGGCCCTTGTTTTCACATATCAGTTAAAGTGTCAGTCAGACATTGGAGGGATAGAAATGCATGTTTTGGGTAATGATTTCTGCACTGCTGCAACTGGAGACTCATCTTCTGTTATTATTATTGGCTCAACAGTGCTAGCAGTTCAAGTACTTGGGGGACCATTATTAATTCTGTCACCCTTACTATTTGTTTCCTTAGGTTTCCACTGAGGGTTCAGATCATAATCCCCATCCCCACCTAGTCTGATAACCTCCTGAGATCTGTCATCCTTCTCCTCCTCCTCATCATCCTCACTTTCACCACCCTGTATTTCCTTCTCAGCAGCATCTGATTCACTGGTCCTGCATGAAGAAACTCTCAGATTTGCCACATCGCAGTGTGAGTCTTGCTCAGCATCATCAACACCAGTTTAGGGAACTTCAACCACCTCTTGAGTCTTCATCCTCTATCACATTCACAGAAGAATACATTTTTTGGGTTCTTGGACTGCTCCTGTTGTCCCTGCACCACTGCCTTTACCAGCACCCAGCAGCATTGATGCCACCGATTAAGATGGAAAAGTTGGGCCACACTAATGCGCCCACTTGCAGCTACTACTCCTTGGTGAGCACTACCAACAGTGCTGGCCACTGATGAACCTGCATGACTAGTTGTTACTGCACCCTTCTGAAGCATGGAAACTGCACTCTTTTTGGCAGCATTGCCACTGCCTGAAACTCCTGCTTTAGTGGAGCTTCTCTTTATAGGTAGTTTGTTATATGTGTAGATATGTGTAGATTCAATGCTAAGAAGTGCAACATAATGTACCTGGGAAACAAAAACCCAGGGGAAGAGTACACAATGGGGGGCGAGATGCTAACAACAACAAAAATGGAAAGGGACCTGGGGTAGTCATATCAGATGACTTAAAGGTGGGCAAGCAATGTGAGAGGGCAGTAAGGAGGGCTGGGGGGATAATGGGATGCATAGGGAGAGGCATCACAAGTAGAAAACAGGAAGTTGTTATCATTCTGTACAGACAGCTGGTGAGACCCCATCTGGAGTACTGAGTGCAGTTCTGGAGACCCAGTCTCCGCAAGGACATAGACGGAATGGAAGCTGTCCAGAGGAGGGCAATTAAAATGGTGCAGGGTCTGCACCAGAAGACACATGAAGAGAGACTAAAGGAGCTTAATGTGCATAGCCTTGAGGAGAGGGGGGATGTGATAGAAACTTTCAAGTACCTCAAGGGAATCATCAAAGTCTGAGAGGGTAGCATCTTTCAAAAAAAGAGGTGTGCAAGAAGAAGAGGGCACAATTTGAAGATAGAGTGGGGGGCGGCTCAGAAATAATGTAAGGAAGTATTTTTTCACAGAGAGGGTTGTGGATGCTTGGAATGGCCTTCCTGAGGAGGTTGTGGAGTCAAAAACGGTGGTTGAATTCAAGCATGCATGGGACAGTCATAATGCAATTCTAAGGGGTGGGGGTAGAAAGAAGTAGGCTGCTGGTTAACTAGGATCTGCAGCTTATCCATTAGGTAGGAAAATGGGCAGACTGGGTGGGCCAAGCGGTCCTTATCTGCTGACAAATTCTATGTTTCTATGCTTCTATTTAGGAAAACAATATAGCAATTTACAAGTATTTATTGAGGTAAAGACAGTAATCAAAAGCAACACATTTTGGGGGAGTCTTTTTTCCTTTTTCTTTTTACAAAAAAAAATACACGACAGGGATTTAAAGGACTAAAGAGACACACACAAGACTACATCACACTTTACAAGACTTTACTGAGGTACACAGATAGTAAACAACAACACCACCACATTTGTTTCTTTTTTTTACACAAACAATACAGAATTGGGATTTAAGGGATGAGGGGGGCACACACAAGACTACACAACACTACAAAATGTTACTGAGGTACACAGATAGTAAACAACAACACCACCATTTTTTTGTTTCTTTTTTATACAAACAACCCACAATTGGTTTAAGGGACTGGGGGACACATGCAGGCAAAACATCTCTGGAAATTATAACAATGTTACTGTGTCATGAAAAAATGCTAAGTTCTATCAGTGAACAAAATGAAATCAATACAGTCAAACTACAGTGGCAAAAATAATTCAGTAAAAGACAACCAACTGTTGTACAAAACTAAAATAACAAATCACAGAAAACAGGAAAAATGTTCACACAAAACACTGCCTACAACTGCACTAGTGCTGCTTGGAAAGAAAAGCCTGCCTAGCCAGCCTTTTGCTTGATGCAGCTAAACTAATATGGCTTCCTTCCCCCAACAGCATCGCTTCACACTATGGAAATCAAAACCACAACTTTAAGCTAACTAAATCATAAAAAAATACCAAACAATCGGTAATCTGGAGGCACAAGGCACAGTAGACACTTCATGGAGTGATTTGTTTGAAAAAAACTGCATGGTTTAAATGCTTTCAAAAGGTTTTTTGGAACAAAAATACAGAACACGCTGAACACCAGCTCTCTGGTCTTCACACTGTGCTCAGTTCTGCCTACCCATTGCAATACCACTCATTGCAGCACCATGAGACTTCCAGTTCTGTGAAGGATTGCAAATGTCACCATAAAGCACCAATTTGTAGGCAAAGTCTGCAAAATCGCCATTTACAAATTTCTACCTTTAAGGCAAAGTTGAACATCACCTTGTGGATTATATTTGTGAAACTAGTCAAATTCACAAATTCCTCCATGAAGCGAAATTATCTAACTTCACCCACCACTACTGGCACGGTGTATCCAGAAACAGCAGTGCTCCTGAATTTACTGCAACAAAACAAACTAGAATTCCAGATTCATTACATGCCTGCACAAAATTGCCACCTACTTTCTTACAGTAAGTTCTGTACGTGAATACATAGAAGTTGAGGCAGACAAATGCTCCTGGCCCATCCAGTCTGCCTGTATCACACAACATATTGAACAAATGATGGCCCATAATATTCAACCATTCTGCCTGGCAGAGGTCACTAGCTTTGAACACTCCTGCATGATGGGAAGCCTATATAAAACATTTCATCATGCTTCACATTTTCTCAGCATGTTCTTCCGAAAACATCTAGTTCAGTTGTGGACTGAAACTTACATCAGCTGGTAAGAAACTCCTACAAGTTAGAAAATACAAAAGCTGAGTCCAGCTTTATCAAAAAGCAACATACTGAAAGCCTGTGTAATCTAAAGAGATGCTAGAAGGGTGAAAAGGAGCTGGTATGTCAGTCAAAAAAGAAAGAATCCCTCTTCTTACTACAAATTGATGCTGAACCAGTAACTAATCTGTTGAAAATTGTGGACTACTTCAATGAAATTTTACAGACTTGCAAGAGTATGCAAACAGCCTTCCCAGGGCCACTCCTCAGCATCCCTCTTTTGGGACTTCTCCTCCCAGTTTCCACTCTAGGAAGATCTGTGTCATGGAAATATGAACTTTGCTTAACAAAATTTAAGCGGATTAATCCATTGCCAGCAAAGGACTCTTTCATAAGATCTTTAAGCTAGCTGTCACAGTGACTGCTAAGCCACTAAAACCATTCTATAATTTACTTCTGGAGTACCTACAGGATGGAAGCAAGCAGATCCGTGATGCCACAGCAACAAATTTTCTGTGACGCCACCTTACAGTGATGGATTTATGTCATCTGCAGTTGCGGTCAGCATAAACCGGTCTGAGACAACTTTGTTTTTCTGGGGAGGGGGGCTTTCTCCCCAAACCTTGATGTAGGGGGCAAACCCCCCCCACTATACCTGTAATTAATATAATCAACTATGAGTTGGAGTTGATTCTGGAAGGGTGCAAGACCCCAAGAATGCAGTGCCGAGGTCCTACAGCGACATTACAAAGGCAAAAGTGACTTGTCGCTGTAATGTCATTCGCTGTTGAAATTTTGCAGCGGGTGATGGCATACAGAAGCAAGCTAGTTTTGTTCTAGTCCTTAAGGGAGGTATATTAAACAAACATAAGGCACAACTACCTGATGTCCCTGTTCTCTTATCTAGTTTAATGCTGGAGCAACTGGTATGCCAACAACTAAATTCACGTATAAATAGGTACAATCTCTTTACATCATGACAACAAGGTTTTATAAAAAATCATGGGACATCAACAACTTGTGCACCCTGACCAAGGAAATAATATGACACTGGAAAGAGGAATGCTTATTGAGGCGGTATTCGTATAACTTGAAGAAGCCTCAACAGGAGGCAGTACATAGGGGTGTTTTCCCTGCACTCCGGTAGATGGACCTGCACTTAGGAATTTCCTGAAACTGCATTGGTGTGTGTGTCTTTCTTTGTTTTATGTTTCCATTACTAGCTGTTGTCAGCCCCCTGACTGACTCCATATCTGATTGAAGCCTGTATTCCCATCACTAGATGATGTTGGTTCCTTGGCTGATTCCTTATCTGTGCAGAGACTACATTCTGGTTTCTACCTGTTGCTGAGGCTCTGTTGACTCCCAATTCTGTGTGAGCCCTATAATTTCATATTCAGTCAGCTACTAGTGTCCAGCTTACTCCATATTTGGGTGCATTATTTATCACCCCCTCCTCTCTAGCTAGATATTAGCATTACTACTCTGCCACTGCTGCCTGCTTTACTCCCAACACTGTTATTCTTAACCATATCCCTTCTCCACCAGCTTTTCTCCCACTTCCACCTCCCTTCAGCCTGTCCTTGTCAGCACTTCTCTTACTCCCTCCTCTTTTCATCCTTCACCTCTCTCTGCTCCTCTCCTCTCCTACTCACTGCCTTTCCTGTCCCCTTTTCCCTGGGTTTATGAGTGCAATCTCTTACCATTCCTTTGGTTTCACCTGGAAGTCCTCTGGTGCATTCTCCCTTCCTACCATCTCCCAGCCCTCCTCCTCCCCCAAACACATCTTCTCCCCGTAACAACTTATTGGCTCTCTTTAACTTCTTGTCACCTTGTTGCTTATGGTGACAGACAATGATGAGGCAAATCCCACCCACTCCCCTATACCCATAGCTCCTCACAGTGCTAAAAGTGGCACATCTCAATGTCCATAGTTTCCTCCCAAAGTTAGATTAATTACAACCCATGACAGTCTGTTTCTAACTTGATGTTATAGTTATTTCTGAACCTTGGCTCACTTTGAAGATTGCTGATGCCTCTGCCGCTCTCCCCAGCTATTCAATAGACAGGAAGAATCAAACTTACAAGGGCAATGTGGTGGCAATCTATACCTCCACTTGCATCCAATGCAACCCTGTGATCTCCATCTCCTTTGCTTATGAGTTGTTCCACCTTAAACTCTCTCTTCTCTTTTCTGTTCCTGTTTTTCTCACTGGGGTCTACTGATGCTGTGGTTCTTCCCTTGCTCTATCAGTGAGCTCTTCTCTGCTGTCTCTTCTCATTCCAACTCAGGAGAGCCTCTTACTCATGGCAGCTTTAACATTAGCTGGCTCTCCCTTTTCTCGCATAAATTATGTCAAAATATAAAATCCCTATAACACTCTTAGCTGATCTCTGACCACATTCAATTTAATCTTTAATCTCTGAACAATTCCCTACTTGGCTGGGTACGCTCTATCACAAACGCATTCAACAGTTCAGGCTCTCTGCTCCCACAGTGCCAACCTCAGAGTGGAATAGTGTGAACAGATAACAGACAGGGTAACCCTCCTGTCTGTTTTTGGGTCTGAATCACCTTTAGTCTCAAGTTCTGGGGGGATTCAAACTGTGAACCTTATGCTAGCAAACCCAAATCTACAGGCTCAGATACGTATCCTCTTTGGGGATTGTGGTACAATCTTACGCCAGGGGCACCCAGCCACGCATCCAAAATAAACCCTAAAAACTCTATGAGAACTTAGGTATATTCTTACCTTTTCCCAGTTTAGTAACACCATCAAGCCTTTTAAACCATTGTCAGACTTAAAAATACAGGCACTCCACATGCAAAAAGAACTGGCAGACACCCAGGCAGTCTTTTGACAAAAAAAGGTATTTTACTAAAAGGTGATAAAAATATGAAAAATATAAACACAGAACAATATATCAAAGAGCATCACAATCACAAAAAAGAAAAACAAGGAAAACTACAGACCAAACTCCTACCAACATATGGTTAGATCTTTTCTACCTAATGTATTACCTCTATAAGTGCCAAAGTTATATCACAGAGCTCTGCCTCTCTTGAGTCCCAAGATAATATGTCATTTTCCCCAGTTACAAGGATATATTTCAACCCCATTTCCTCACCCCTTGGTGAGTCCTCTAGCTCCTCCTTTTTAGAATTAAAAATTCCAAACATGATTTTGTAGCAGGAGGTAAACATTTTCTCTTTGATCTTGTGTGGTTCCTATTCCCAAGGCATATCAAAGGGTTTTACAACTTTTAACACCATGTTGGTATCAAATGTTCTTCCTATAGGAATCATAAAACATTATGAGCCCTATAACCTGGCAGCTGGGTCAGTTCTAATTAAGACAAAAAAAAGGAGACCTTTAATCAGGTCTCTGGTCTTTTTAATTACCTGCTGGTTTCAGGTCACTTGTCACTGCTGACACCCTGATGTAGACTAATCTCACATCCTCTGGTCAGTTACATATCCTGTAGCCTCACAGAAACCTGGGGGGGGGGGCTCCCATGGAAGCCCAGGCTGTCTTATGTGAGGCAATCACATACTGTATTTTTATATTATAAATATCATACAATAATCATTACCAGCTGGTCAAGCGTCACACTCTCCCACCTAGACTGATTTGGAGCTCTATCCATGCATGGGATGAGCTCTGATCAATTCCTCCTCATTTAGATGCGATAAGCCATCTGCATTCTGATTGGTCGCTCCAACCCTATGTAAGATCGTCATGTCATACCCTTGCAAGGCAAGACTCCATCTTAATAGTTTACCATTAGTTTTTTCCATTTGTGTCAGCTAAACCATGGGGTTGTGGTCAGTTTGTACCTCAAAATGCTGCCCATATAAGTGTGACTCTAACTTCTTTATGGCCCACACTATGGCAAGACACTCTTTTTTCACAGTAGAGTAAGCCTGCTCCCTGGGAAGTAACTTTTTACTCTGGTACACTACAGGGTGATCTTTTCCTTGGTTGGATGTCTGACTCAGTACTGCCCCAATATCTACATCTGAGGTGTCAGTCTGAACTATAAAGGGTCTGCTATAGTCAGGACTTGTCAATACAGGAGCACTGCACAATGCCTCCTTCAGTCTGATAAAGGCTTTATCACAGGCTGGCTCCCAGGTAATTTTCTTAGGCATTTTTTTCTTTACCAGGTCAGACAGGGGAGCAGCCAGGGCACTTTAATTGGGTACAGATTTTCTAAAGTACCCTACTGTTCCTAAAAAAACTCCTGACCTGCTTCTGTGTTTCTGGTCTAGGCCATGCCTTGATCACGTCTATTTTAACTTGGTTAGGATGGAGCTGTCCACAGCCTACAACATGCCCAAAGTATGTCACTTCAGACATGGCCACCTGGCACTTCTCAGTGAGCCCGGTCATCTGCATCCTGCCCAGCACTTCCCTAAGGTTGGACAGGTGTTCCTCCCAGCTGGCACTAATGATGGCAATGTCATCCAGGTATGCCATGGTGTACTCCTCAGCACCATTTAACACCTGGCTCACCAACCTTTGGAAAGTGGCCGAGGTGTTCTTCATTCCAAAAGGCATTACTTTAAATTCAAATAAGCCTATTGGAGTGATGAAGGACAACCTTTCCCTAGCTCTGTCAGTTAACTCTGCTTGCCAATACCCCTTTGTCAGGTCAGTAGTCATAAGGTATGTTGCCCCTCCCAACTTGTCTAGGAGTTCATCCATCTGGGGTATCGGGTGGGTGTCTGACTTCATGACTGCATTCAGTTCACAATAGTCCACACAGAAATGAGTAGAGCCATCTGGCTTGGGCACAAGGACTACAGGTGTGGACCAGGGGCTGTGAGATCTCTGTATTGGCCATTAATCCAGCACTTCCTCCACTTTCCTCCTAATGTCCTTTTGGACAGCCTCTGACACCCAATATGCTGTCCGCCATATGGGCATCTGTGTCTCTGTCTCCACATCATGTGTTGCTAAGGGGGTTATTGCAGGCTTGGCGCTAAACAGTGGGGCAAAGTCTGCTAAAACCTCCTTTACTTCCTGGATATTGTCTGGGGCCAGCTGGGGTGACAATTTAACTGCCTCCACAGTGGACTCCTGCTTGCTTTCATCCAGCAAGTCCAGAAGGGGGTCTCCTTCATCCGTTCCCTCCCCAGGACTACATACTGCAAACACCATGTCAGCCCTATTAGCATATGGCTTCATCATGTTGACATTGTACATTCTTTCTGTATTTTCTGTATGTCTTCTGTCAGGTAACTCTATGACATAGTTCACATCATTTACCTTTCTAACTACTTTGTACAGTACTGCCCACTCAGCCTACAGCTCATCTTTCCACACAGAAAAAAGGACCATGACTTCCTGACCCACCGTGTACAAGCAATCTCTGGCTCTGCAGTCGTACCACACTTTTTGTTTCTGTTGGGCAGCTGCCAGGTTGCTTTGGGCTGTCCCTGTAACCTCCTTCAGCCTTTCCCTAAACCTAAGGATTTAATCCACTATGAGAGTGCCCTGGGTGGCATGCTTGCCTTCCCAGTTCTCCCAGATCAAGTCTAGGGGCCCACGTGCCCGGCGTCCAAATAAGAGCTCGATGGGGGAAAATCCTGTTGACTCTTGTAGCACCTCCTTGTATGCAAACAGGTGGGGAAGGTATTTCTCCCAGTCCCTCCCATGCTGTTCAGCAAACACTTGGAGCATTGACTTTAGGGTACCATTAAATCTTTCCACAAGCCCACTGGCTTGTGGGTGATAAGTTGTTGTGCACCTCTGCACCACCGCACACTTCTCCCAAAAACATTTCATCAGGTCTGACATGAAGGAACCCCCTTGATTGGTGATAACCTCCTGCAGAAACCCAACATGGGAGAAAATCCCAAGTAAGGCATCTGCCACTTTATCTGTCCTCAGTGAGGATAGGGTGACTGCCTCTGGATACCAGGTGGCATAATCCACCACAGTCAGGAAGAACCTCTTCCCGGAGGAGCTGGGGGTATTTAAAGGCCCCACAATATCCATTCCCATCCTCTGGAATGACTCCTCCACAATGGGCAATTGAATTAGGGTGGCTTGGGTTTTCTTACCCTCCTTCCCTATTTCTTGACACCGGTGACAAGACCTGCAGTACTCCTTCACCTGCTGGGTAAAGTTGTGCCAATAGAATTTCTGGGCCAACCGTTGCATAGTACACAATATTCCCAGTTGACATGACAAGGGAATATGATGTGCAGTCTTGAGTAGCTGCTCAGGGTACCCCTAGGGAACAACAAGCTGCCTGCCTGTCACCCCTCCCTCTGTCTTCACAGCCTGAGTATACATGAGTCCATTTTCGAAATAAACCTTATGTTTACCATCACCTCCCTGTGCTCCATCATTGTCTGCCCAAGCCCTCAGCTTCTCTAGACTACGGTCACTTTTCTGAGCAGCTGCAAACTCCTTACACATTCCCAAGACCTGGGACAGGTCCCCTTCAGTCTCTCAACCAGGGTCCCTAGCACTAGCATAAGGTCACTTAGGATCACTGTCATCCCTAACCCTCTGACAATGAGTCACCCCTCCTTCTTCAGAGTAACCCTCTGTAGCTGTGTGGTTAACTGCTACGGGGAAATTTCTACCCCCTTTTCTTCAGTCTTCATATTAGGAGACACAGGCTGGGGAACCAGTCTCCCCGTGGTTTACATTTTGGCTTTTATGGGGTCTGGGGAACTACAGTTTCCTCATGCCACTTGGCTACGGTTAACTGCACACACCAACCCCTGTTTGAGATTGTTGCCAAGGATGGCATCAACTGCTAAAGTTTTGGCTACAGCCACCTATTGCACAGTTCCCCCTGTTTCAGCCCAGTCTAGGAGAACACTAGTGAGTGGCAATGTTTTCTCCTCACCAGTGAAGTCTTGTACAGTTACAGATTCATTGGGTATAAGCTGGCCAGGATCTACCAGATCGCCTTTTACCAATATCAGTGATGCCCCTGTGTCCCTTAACCCTTGTATCTGTACACCATTCACCATGACTGGGTGCATGTGTTCCCTCATGTTCATAGGCATGCTTCCATGGACACACAAACAACCCACTTCTTTCCTAGCCCAATTTTGTGAACTGCTTGTCCTTTTGGGACACTGTCTGACAATATGCCCAGTTTCTTAACAAACCTAACATTCGTTTCTTTTCTCAGAAAAAATCTTTTCTTTAAAACCTGGGGCTAGCTGGTTTCAGTGGAGGCAGTGAGGGTTTTAGCTGCACTGAAGGTGCACTTTAGCCTTTCTGAACTGCCACACCCACCCCATTCACTGTCAGAGCAGGTCTGTTCTTATCATAGTGGTCTTAGAGTTCAGCAGCCTCTTGCACTGTTTTGGGATCTCGGTCCTCAAGCCAGGTTTTCAGCTCTGCTGGGCATGCCCAAAAAAACTGTTCTAACAAAACAGCATTTTTAATTTTATCTACAGAGTTTGCTTCAATTTCCTCCTACCAATGTTCTAAACATTGATGTTGTTTCGTGGCTAGCTCCTCTTAGCTCATGTCAGGGCTTCTCCTGAGCTTATGGAATTTGGCTCTGCATGCTTCTGCAGTTAAATCAAACTTTTTTTAAAAGTGCAGGTTTAAGTTTTCTGTAATCATTACTGTCCTCATTGTCCATTTGACCAAATGCATCCCGAGCTTTCCCAGTAAGTAGCGGGGATAGCTGGAAGCTCCAGGACCCTCTAGAAATTTTTGCCTGAATACAAACTTTTTCAAAGGAATTTAAAAAGGCATCCATATCCTCCCATCTTTAAATTAAGCTATAGATTTGGAATTTAATTTTTAACCCAGTCCTGTAGTTCCAGTTAAACCCAAGCCACCTGCTTTGGTGCTGGTGGTTGGAGTAGTAACTTCTCCAGTTCATGTCACCTCTGGTGCTCACACTCTTCACGGTCCACCTTTCGCTGTTCTTACTCTCTCTTCTCCTCTGCAGCTCACTGCTCTTGTTTCTCATCTCTCTGGAACTCCGGCTCCATTCTGCACAACTCAATCTGCAGCCTGATTGCTTCTGGCTCCAGAATGCTGGTGATCTTCCCCTGCTGCTGTGGCCCTTGGCTTGCACTGGCTCTGCTGTCATCCTCACCAGATCTGGAGAACTGCACTGGCTGCTGGCCCCTCCATGCTCAAGGTTTGGTTCTTTACAGTCACAGTCTGTGATACAATGCTCTAGGCATCTGCTGCCATAAGGGCATCCACAAGCTTCTGCTTGGTGACTCTCCCCTTGTGCAGGACTCCTCTGTCCTGGCACAACTGCCTCAAGTAGTCTGCAGTGTACCAGCTGTAGTTGGACGCCATCTTCTTCCCTAACTATGGCTACTCTAACTTCCACTTTGAAAAAAATATGAAACAGGTAGGAACTTGACTCTAAGCAAAATGATATAGTTCTGTTTCCTTTTTGTAAAAAAAAATAAATCACTGCCCTATTTTGCAAGTGAGCTGCACAGTATTAAGCTGACACACTGAACAGTTGAAGCTTGTGTTACCGATTTTTATCACACTACTGCTAACCAAATCTGTCACAAACGCACTCAACAGGTCAGGCCCTCTGCTCCCACAGTGCCGACCTCAGAGCGCAATAGTGTGAACAGATAACAGACAGGGTAACCCTCCTGTCTGCTTTTGGGTCTGAATTACCTTTAGTCTCAAGCTCTGGGAGGGATTCAGACTGTGAACCTTATACTAGCATACCCAAATCTACAAACTCAGATATGTACCCTCTTCGGGGATTGCGGTACAATCTTACACCAGGGACACCAAGCCAGGCTTCCAAAATGAACCCTAAAAACTCTGCAAGAGACCTTATGTATATTCTTACCTTTTCCCAGTTTAGTAACACCATCAAGCCTTTTAAACCATTGTCAGACTTAAATATACAGGCACTCCACATACAAAAAAATGGCAGACACCCAGGCAATCTTTTGACAAAAAAAGGTATTTTACTTAAAGGTGATAAAAATATGAAAAATGTAAACACAGAACAATATATCAAAGAGCATCACAATCACATAAAAGAAAAACAAAGAACATTACAGAACAAACTCCTACCAACATACAGTTAGATCTTTTCTATCTAATGTATAACCTCTGTAAGTGCCTAAGTTACTGTATATCACAGAACTCTGTCTCTCTTGAGTCCCCAAATAATATGTCATTTTCCCCAGTTACAAGGATACATTTCATCTCCCCACCCCCTTGGTGAGTCATCTAGCTCCTTCGTATTATAATTAAAAATTCCAAACATGATTTTGTAGCAGTAGGTATATTAACAATGTGACATCAGCAAAAATTCCACTTCCTAAATATGACTCCTTCATTAAACATTTTCTCTTTGCTCTTGTGTGGTTCCTATTCCAAAGGCATATCAAAGGGTTTTACAACTTTTAACACCATGTTGGTATCAAATGTTCTTCCTATAGGAATCATAAAACTTTATGAGCCCTATATCCTGGCAGCTGGGTCAGTTCTAATTAAGACAAAAAAAACAGGAGACCTTTAATCCGGTCTCTGGTCTTTTTAATTACCTCCTGGTTTCAGGTCACTTGTCACTGCTGAAACCTTGATGTAGGCCAATTCTCATATCCTCTGGTCAGTTACATATCCTGTAGCTTCACTGAAACCTGGGGCGGGGGCACCCATGAAAACCCAGGCTGTCTTATGTGAGGCACCCACATACTATATTTTTATATTCAAATATCATACAGTAATCATAACCAGCTGGCCAAGCATCACAATCTCCTTCTACCTCCACCATATTGTGCTCTCTCTGATGCAGTCAGTGACAACCATATGGTCAACTGGATGCACAAAATTCATTGGCCTAAGCCCTGTCCAACTAAAAAAGTTTATCCATTTTTGCTCCTTCAGGTCATTGGATTTTTCTACCATCTACATTACCCTTCTCTCCACTATTTGGTCACGAATCCTTGCAGTCAACAACATTAACTCTGCCCTCCAGTTTTTCCATTGTAAATATACAGCTGTCTTGGATTACCATGCTTCCTTTAGGAAAACAATGATTAGAGGATTCCACCTTCTGTGGATTTCAGCAAAGCTGCTTCCCTGTGTCCACACAAAGGACCTAGTATGGTGTGCTCACTAGGCCTCTGGCTCCCCTGCTGATCTGGTTAAATACTAGTCCTGTCACATTGGATAAGGGTTTGACATAGTTGCATGCTCCCTTTTCCTGGGCACATTTACTTTGCCAGTGGTCTCTGACTATTCAGTTAGATGATTCAATGCTTACTACAAAGGGAGGTCTCAAACAATTCACACTGGAGATACATTCCCCCCTCTTGCTATCACTTCAGGTAACTCCCAGGGCTCCATCCTGGGCATGATATTTTTCTCTGTTTGGCCAAGTAACCTCACAAATACATGTGCCTGTACCTCTGTTGCCATCATCATGTACACAGATGATACATTGCACTTTGTCCTGGGACTTCTACCCATGACCTGACTGCTCTGTTGCAATCAGACTATTAATGGCATGCAAATACAACCCTGCATCTGCCACAACTGCCTGAAGCTCATGATTGTTTACCCGGCTTCTGGCATTTAAGCAGACAATCTTCCAGCTAATAACTTGCAGCTAAACAAGGTCTATTTCCCAATCAGTATGGTACACAGGAAAGCCAGCAGGATGCTGGTGTGCCTAAAGCTTGAATTTGACAGTTCTGTTACATAGATTTCTGTTAAGGCCACACCTCAAGTACTGTGTACAGTTCTAGAATCACCCCCTGAAAAAGGGCAGAGATAGGATTAATATAATGCAGTGGAGGCCAACTAAAATGACACTGAGGCAGCAGGGTTCAACTTACAAGAAAAGTTTAGAAAGCCTCAATATGTATACACACTGGGAGACAGAAAGGAAATAAAGGTCAGTGATAGCAACATACAATTGTCTGCAGAGGTACAATAAGGGGGCATAAGAACTGTTCTGGCTAATCAAAATCTCATTCACAAGCAGGCACACCTTAAAGTTCATGGTGCTAGCAGTTGGGAGGCGGGTCAGAAAATATGGTATGAAGTAGTTTTTCACAGATAGGCTACTCCACTTCTGTACTACCCTATCAAATGCAGTACATAACATAAAAACAAACCCTGGATACAAAAATGGCTGGGATAGCCAAGCTAGAGTAGAGGATTGAGACAGTGGGTGCCATGATTCCCATCATGCCAGTGACCCAGGTTTGGGAATGGGCAATTGTCATTTAGAGGCCAGCCAGGTGAAAGAGGACTGAATATCCAAAGATGGCTCTCCTCCTCCTCCTTTGGGGAGGGAGGCATCATGTACCACTGCATGGCTGACGCCTAGCAAAGGCTCAGTGACAAAGGCAGTGGTTGCACATGTTCACTAACCAAACACTGATGTTGAGGGTACCCATCATCGTCACACTGTGTGTGCATCCTTGCATGTAGTGTGGCCCAAGTTTGAACTGAGAAAATTGTAGGAAACACTCTCTGTCAGCAGGATAACCCCTTTACCCCATATGCTCTGCACCACCTACTGGGATGCACTTACCCATGGATGAAACAATTAGTGGGAGTCCCAGGGACAGAGGGCAACAGATCTGGTGGGCAACAGATGAAGGTGCAGTCAAAGAAGAACAAGCAGCAGAAAACATAAATGAATGAAAAGGATGAGATGGCTATGAGAGGACAATTAAATTGGGGAGAGTGAGAAGGACTAGGGGGAATTTAGTGGGGCAAGGGGAGGAGACACCCCAGAGGAACACCATGTCAGGGATTAAAGCAGCAGGATGGATTGCTAGACTTTTTTTTCTGACTGTACCATTCAATATTTCTATATCATATACTGTAACAACCCACAGCAGTGATATGCCAATACCTTCTGGCACAAGGAAGATAGAGCAATAAATGTTATTTGCAGACATAAAGACTGTTATTACCTGCTATGTGTAGGCTGCTTAACTACATGCCAATTCCTACATTTGGAGTCAAAGTGGTATTCTTTGTTTTGTTTCTTTTTTCTGTGTTTAATAAATGGAATTTCCTCCCACCTTTTGTGTTATAGTCCCTCAGCCATGCCACCTAGTTTTGAAATACATCCCTTCACTCATCCCCCTGCTAGGCCACCACCTCTTGCCTACCCCTGTTAATGCAGCAAAGTTTTATGGTGAAAGAGTTCCCTTCCTCTGCCTACAAAATCCTGTTTTTCCCCAACCTTCCCCACCCAATCCTTCCAAATAATTCATGAAATCTCCCCATCCTTCACCATCCTCTTGTTAATAACCCATATTCTCTCCCCAACAAAGTCCTCAAACACCAGTAGCAGCTGTGGTGAGAAGAGATACCTTCTAAAAGGAAAACCATCTCTGTTGGGACTGAGGGTCCTCACTCTTCAGTGCAGTGACTGAAATGAATGGTGAATGACATAAATTCCAGTAGTGATACCTGACAGACTGGTTATCATTGGCCTCAAAGAAGATTGTTAGTGAATGAGAGGGAGAAATGAATGGGGCCAAGGAAAGTCTGTATTAGTGATTTATTTATCTTTTGTTCATTTACCAAACATCAGAGTTGAGCAAGAATATATTAAGACTAAATTATTATGGACAGACTGTGTAATTTTCAGTTGTGGATCTGGTTCTCCAAGTAAGGACCAGTGGGACAGAGCCTGTCATCACTTAAGTGACTGTGTTTTCACAAAATGTTAATGTTACAAAGGGTAGCTTGTGCTGTTTCCATTACCCTTTCTTGTTTTTGAGACTACTTGCAATACTCAGTATAAATCATTCATAATGAATGGGCTGTTATTCCATTCTGGATGGAGTCTGTATCTTGTGTATTGCATAGAACCCTCCCCGATACAGTATGTTTGATTTTTGGGAGATGAGAGAGCACCTAGAATCTGGAACCAAAAATGTATTGAGATGCCAATTCAACAACTACATCACTGCATAGCCTATGTTGTTATCTGCCTTAAAAAATGATGGATCTAAATATGAGGCTGGAATCATCAGAGGCATTAACTAGCAATAATTAAAATGCCCATATTGCAACTTTAAGCGTGTCAAAAAACAGATTTTCCTGAAACAAATCAAAAACTCTTTTAGATTTACAAAAACATCTTAAAAAATTAGATAATAAATACTGTGCCATCAAGGCACAGTCTTCATATGGAGAAATAATTTTGGCAATTAATTAACTCTTGAATTTGATGTCTTTCCATATAAAACTTCAATTTGCTTTTAGAACAGAGGAACACTATGCTCTGAAATGTGAAGATATTGTAGAAGGAACAAACCCAAAAGGCAACTATTTTAGCCAGTTGATGATGTAGAAATCTGCTGGGTGCTTCTGGCACTGCAACAATCCCTAGAACTGTAGAAACATATAATCTGGTGTCAGATAACGGCCACTTGGCACTCCAAGTCTGCCCAAAAATGTATAAATCCACTTGAATCTTAGACATGGCTCCCTCACATTTGGTACAGATGAGTTGGCAGATGTTAGGTTCTGTATTTGTGGAGACTGTGAATTATTCACTGAGGGCCAAAGTCTTTCCTGGCACTCTTAAAAGAGGCCATCTTGAAAGCACTGCTGAAGAGAACATGTTTAGATCCAGATGATCTCACAGACACGAGGCCTGTCTCTAACTTTCTTTTCTTACACAAAGTTATTCAGAAAGTGGTGGCACTGTGCTTGATGGAACACATAGAGCAATTTGAATTCTAAAAGCCTCTCCAGTTAGTTTTCCAGTCTCACCACAAAACGGAAACTGCTCTGGTCTAGGTCAGGAATGATTTGCTTCTGTTGAAGAATCAGGAAGAACTATTAGTCTTTGTTCTCCTTGATCTGTTATCTGCATTTGATTCTGTGGATCATGGGGAGATGGTTGAGTGTCTGAGAAATTTCTGTAGTTTGTCCTGTATGGTTTTAAACTGGTTTAGGCCTTACCTGGAAAATCCCCACCAACAGTGTTGTTATGAAGTTGCCACTGTGTTCCCTCTCTGGTTTTGTGCAGCAACCCTAAGGATGTCCATACTCTCCCATTTCATATTTGCAGTAAACATGCTTCTGCTGGGAGATGTGATCTGAAAGTATGGCTTGAGTTTTCACTGTTGTGAAGATGTCACTCAGCGTTATCTTTCATTTAGACATGGACAAGAAATCTGATGCATGTGGTTGAAAAGACTATCTTGGAAAGTAAGGACTAGATGAGTGGCTGCTGGCTGAGACTCAATCACAGCAAAATAGAGTTGCTTCCAGGTGGCCCAGACCACCTGCTGTCTACAGCTAAGAAAAGTTTCATTGTCTAGTTATTGATAGGACAGATCTAGAGATTTAGGATGAGATTCACAATCTGGACATGATTTTAACAGCCAGTTGGCCTCAGCTTCTCAGATTTCTGGTATCTTTCAAAGTGTTTTTTACCAGTTGAAGAATGTAACTAGACTGTGTCCTTTCATTGGCCAGCACATTCTGCACACACTAGTGCAAGCTTTCATTACCTTGTAAATTCACTGCTGCATCTTGCACTATTTTAGACTTTTAGCTACTCAATATCCCTGACTCCAGTTGCTTCAGAATTAGTTGGCAGTCAGGTTGATAAAAGAAACATCTAAATTTGATCATATTACTCCCATTTTATGAGAGTTACATTGGCTGCAGATAAGATGGTGTTCCGAGTTTAAAATCCTCCTTCTAGTTTAAAATGAAATAAATGGACTAGGCCCCTTTTACATCCATGACTTGCTGGCAACCTGCCTGGATGATTCTCAGGACAGTAGAGTACTTCACTCAGAATCCCAGTGTCTTTTAAATGTCCCTTCAGCAAAATTGAAAGCTGCGGAAACTGCATTTTCTGGTGTGGCTCCAAGATTATGGACTACTGTCCTCGGTTTGATCCATTCTGCCTCTTTGATTGAAAGTTTTAAATCCAAATTGAAGATCTGGCTATTTAGGTAGTTGTTTTTTTTTTCTGGTGATTAATAATTCTGCAATTATTAGTGTAATGACAACTGATTTGAGATGTATATTACTAAGTTATATTTATCTGCTGTGATTTGTAAAGTGCCTTTGGCTCTGGAAAGGAACTATATAAATAAAGTTCTGTCTATCTGTCTATCTATCTGTCTATCTATCTATCTATCTATCTATCTATCTATCTATCTATCTATCTATCTGTCACGAAGAACACCAGACCAAAACATGGTCTGACAAAAATCCTTGAGGTGTCCTTCCAGTCAAGCTGAGAATATGTGAAAATAAGCAAAATCCGCACAAATATCCTCCTGCAGTGTATGACGTGTACAAATATAATAGTCATCACACTGTGCTATCTCATTACTCCCTACTCTGATTAATCGCTATCATAGGCTACAAGTCTGGAACATCACTGTGGTTTTGCAATATAAACACAGGGTAGAATAAATTGCAATGACCACTGACATAGATAAAACTGTCAACACAATTTTATGAAACTAACTGAATTATCAACCATACCATGAGTAAAACATTCATACAGAGACTGTCATGTACTTCCCATTAATATTTAGCAGATCTCTGAGCACGAAACTATCCACACCATAAGCAACTATTCAGTTTTGTCTGATTTGAAGCAGCAACACTTTTCTCACATGGTCTCTTATGAAGATAGTGATCCTCAGCTACGTATCTGTTCAAAGCCAGGAATCTTCTCACCCATCAGCAAAGAAAACCCTCTACAAACTCATCCATGAGTCTCTCTTAATGAAGCTTGCACCAGCAGATTTCAGACACTGTTATGGTGAAGATGCACCTTGAATCTGGGGGTGACAGTCAACTTCAGCAATTTTCAGTCAAAGGAAAAAAAAAGATCACAACCTGAGTATTGTACAATAATGATAGTGGCCCCCATATTCAAAAGTGCCAGACAGAATGGCGCAAGTGCTTGCGCCGCACATATGAGATGCACCGGCACAAAATAATGAGATATTCAAAAGATGCGCTGAGAGATGTGATTGAGCATGTCCACCTAAATATCCTGAACATTCGTGATCACACAGTGGGAGATGTGTGGCACAGTAGGTGACCAGAGCCCTATGCAGAGCATAGGGAAATGCACGATAGGAGGCCATATACATGGTGCGCAAATTTTCAATATTCAGCCTGGATATGCAAATGACCTACTGTAATTGTACATTCTGAGCCCATTCCCCAGATGTGCAGCTCATTACTGGAATGCATTCAGACCATTTACATACCCTGAGCATGCTCAGCTCCAGTGTTGCAAGGCTGCTCCACCACCCCACAAAGGTAAACAGGAGGTATTGCAGCCAAGCAGGCAGGTCTGATGGAATGTGTGAGTGGAAGGGTGGACCACATTGGCCTGGGTGCAGTGTGCTATAATCCATTGCCATGTACAGTGTTGAACTGGGGTTCAGGGGACCCACCTGGACAGTGGCCACAGGGGCCCACCCGGACAGGCAACAGGGGAGGGCACAGGGTGACACAGTCTGATTGGTATTTTATTTTTATTTATTGAGTAAATCAGATTTACAACCTTTGAGTCAAAGACTCATTTACAAATGCTCATCATCAAAGTACAAAACATCAACATAGTACACAACATAATAATAGCATGTAGAATACAATAATTCAAAGTGGTAAAGGAAAACACAGGATATAAACAGTACAATACAACAGTGGGGGGGGGACACCAGCTCCCTATGCAGCACACAGTCTCCTGTAGTGCCTCACACCTCCCCATATGAGTGGAACATGGTGATAACAGCAAGGAATGGCAGTGTGCAGTGGGCAACCAGGTTTCTGAGTGGGGGGGTCACACCTGTGTGCACCTATGGCATACCACCGGGGGTGGGTGCCACAGGTCAGATCCTGTCCTGTGCAAGACTACCACTAGTACCACCAGGTGACCTGGGCATTGTTGCCCCAGACATCACCCTGGGTGCATGCCACCACCAGGTGTCATCCTGCAGGCCACATGGGTGCAGAACATGGCCCCTGGTACTTGTGCTGCATTGTGGCTGTCTGTTACACTGTTGTGCTCGAGGAGCACCTGACAGCACTGGCATGTGACTGCTGGGTGTCTACATCCAGGGTGTGGTGTTGAGGGTGTAGCTCTCTGGGCGGTGTCAGTGGTGACATGGTACCTGTGGCTCTGTGTATATGCCAGAATGTATGACTGCTGTACGTGGGTACCTGGAGCCTGTTCTGGTACACTTCTGAGGGTTGTCTCCAGATGGCCTGTCTGCAGTTCTTCGACCTGCCTGTGGGTGGCTAGACAATTTACGCCATCCTTTTGTTTGCTTAACTTTGGGTGGCTCATTTCTGAGATGCGTGGCAGATGCGCCACACATTTTGCCTGAATATAGCAATGCATGGCATATTCATGGAACTGCATCCTTTGTTTGCACCACATACATTATTTCTGTGCAATGGCACATTCAGAAATGCATGACACATCTCTCCCTTTTGAATATCACGCTTCCATGCATTTTCTGAGATGCGCTGTGTATCTCCATTTAGGGCCATGCATCTTCTTTGAAAATGTGTGCCAGTGTCTTCAGTTAAGAGAGAAATCTAATCATTCACATAGTAATAAAAAGAACTTCACATTGCAGTAATCAAGTTCAAATATAGAGTAAAGTCTGTTTTTTATTGAAAGCTGTTGTAGGAAAGCAATGCAAAGAACAAAACTTATCCCATTGTAAAACTCATACTGTCAATCTTTGTGTTTCTATAGTTTACCTCTTTATCTCTGCAGCCCCAGTGATTTCATACAGGCAGTTGCCTTAGGATGACCTTACTTCAGTTAAATAAAGCTCTTTCATCAATTAGTTTCCTAAGCTCTTGTTCTCCCTTGCCTTGTCCATCCACTTTGCTTCTTCCCCTTCTCCCTTGTGTCTCTCCTCCATGACGTCACAACTCACTCCTGCAACTGTTCCCTTTTTTTCTATTAAAATTTTATTGGACGTATTAGACAAAAAACAGTTCAGTTTAATAAAACATTTGCTTCATAATATCATAGATCATCCTTAAAGCATTTGATCATACATTTGTCTGAAAGTCCATTTAAAGAGAACAAATATATGGTGGAAGAGGTTCAATGAAAAAAGAGATCTCTTTTCTAATCAGATAATTTTGAGGCAGTATAGTGCAATGGTTTAAGGCTCTGAGCTGCAAATCTGGTGACATCCAACAGACTAGAACTGGGTTTGGCTTCCACTTGCATACTGTGTGACCCTAAGCAAGTCACTTAACTTCCCTGTGCTCCCAGGTCGCACCTGTAAAAAAAGGTTTTCAGCTTAGTGTGCTACACCTGGTTAAACAACTAAAAAAGTAATATACATACATACCTTTTATTAAGTATCCATGTCCCAATAAGCTCTTGTAGTATAAAGTGCCTAAAAATATTGTCTTCAATTCCTTTGCAGGAAATTTTAAAACTAGGTCATTGCATTTTCAGTATTTTAATATGAGGCGGTATGCTGCCATTAAAGCAATTGTCACCATATTATAGTCTTTGTTTTGTCCATCTTTATGTTAAATTTGTCAAATATGAAAAATAAGTCCTCTTTCTATGTAATCTGGGTAATAATATCTTGAGTTTGCTTCCGGCAATTTTGCGTCATTACAAATTCTTAAACATATGGCAAAAATCTGTCTCATTTCAGTTACAGTGCAAGCAATTTGCTAAGTTTGTTTTTCACATTTTTTATAGACTTGATGGAGTAAAATGGAATCTGTTTAAGATGTTATATTGAATTGCCTTATTTCTGGAAAGTTCATGTTTTCCTATGAATGACAGGAGTTTCTCCCAAGATTCATCATTAATTTATTTATTTATATCTTGCTGCCATTTATTCCTCTGTTTTTCATAACAGCATGTTTTCCTGGTTATCGAAATTGTTACAATTGAGGCAAATAGACCACTATTCTTTTTCCTAACTTCTCCAATATAATATGTTCAAACTCCTTCATATTGTCTGGTGGTGCTCTTTCCCAGAGACTATACATTTTGTCATAAATAAATTTCAACTGTATATACCTAAAAAATTCAGCAGATAGCAGTAAAAATTTAGCCTTACTCTCTGTCTATGAGATTAATTTATTTGACATCAAAGGTGTCCATCTTAAAATACCTGTTTTATGCCAATTGTTTGGACTGAAAGGACCAGATATTCAGAAATGCGCCAAAGCCCAGTGCGAGTGTGGCTCAGTGCAAATCTGATGCGCCATGGTGCAACAGGAGCCATATTCGGAGGTTGCACAGGCCGAACTGCACCAGCGCAATCTGAATATGGCAAAGTTGCATCATGGCACAAACAGAGTTGCGCCATGGCACAAAAAGAGTTGCGCCATGGTGTAAAAAGAGTTGCTTCAGTGCAACTGTGGGAGCAGAGCAGCAGAGCAACAGAGGGGGGCACGGCACAGAGAACAGACCCAGGGAAAGGGCCAAGGAAGCACAGTGACAGGCCATAGGAGTCCACCACCAGCAGGGCACAGCAGGGCATACACAGGCACTCAGACACCCAATGCCAGAACACAACAGGGGCACAGATAGCAGGCAACAGGAGGTGCCAATGGCTAATGTAGGGCCACCAAGGGAGCGCCCCCGCAGACCACTGGCTATGACCCCCCAGACCATAGCAGGCCACACCCAGGACCATGCAGCCAAGCACACATATGCCAGACAGGAAGCCCACACAGTAGGTACTGAATGTGCAGGGTGGCAGGTGGCATGGCAAAACACATGAGACAGGTGACACAATGCCAAGCAGGGGCCCCAACACAGTGTGCAGCCAATACCCGACCAATGACCAGGGCCGTGTTTCACCACCATGCACACTTCCACCACACACCCCAGACAGCTGCCCCATGGGCACTCCAAAGCACAGCCACCGACCCAGGGGAAAGACACCACCACAGTGGGACACACCACAGCACACAACAATGGACCACAGAAGAGCAACACATGGCCCCGCACATGTACACCACATGGACAGACATGGGGCCACTGCAGCATGGCTCCTCATGCCACTTGCAAGGTAGACACAAACAGGTAAGCAAATAAGTATGTATTCTGAAAAACATTTATTCACAAGAACCAGGGGCTGGGACAGGATAGGTATAGTGAGGAAAGGGGACAGGGAACAGGGACTGTACAGTAGGAGGGGGGACTTTGGGAAGAACAACAGGGGAAACAGGGGAAAACATGGGCCATACTAACGGTGGCCCCGTCCAGCTGCCCTTGCATTCTGCCGCTGCCATCAATCTTCCATCAGCATCCGTCTCATCTGGATGACCTCTTGAAGGGTCAGTGATGCCATGAGGAGTACCTGGCACAGTAGTCTCATTATCATGGACCATGGCGGTCATTGCCACCAGAAACCAAGAAGAAGGGACAGGACAGGTGATCAGTGATATGTCCCAAGGAACAATCCCCACCCACAGTGCGCAACAGGCAGCAGGAACACATGCCCCTGCAGGGCAATAATGGCCACTTGCAGGGGGGTGGGCCAACGCCAGCCAGCAACTTGGTGCACCATGACATTGCAGAGAGGTGGTCCCTCCTGCACACTGGCCACATGACTGCACAGTGACAGTCACATGGCACAGTTCACTGGCAGCACCACAGCAACCACAGTGGCAGCTGAGTACACGCTCACCCCACCAACAGCCAGCACACATGTCCAATGGAAGTGCCACAGTGTCCTGCACCATGCACAGTGTGACACACACAGCTGCCATGACATAGGACACAGGTGATCATGCCCATGCCCATTCCCCCTGCCACCCCCCATGTACAGTGCGAAGGACCATGACAGTGCCTACCTGCCCTCTGCAGCCCTGCTGGTGCTGGTCCTGTACCACCATTTCCCTCTGTGGCCTGCTGTGCTGCTGCAGCCTGGGCCCTCTGATGGTTCTCAGGTCCTGGGAATGTAAAGATGAGAGGTGCACATCAGGAACTGACCACAGCAGCTGCCTTCTACCCCCACCCCTGTGCACAGGGTGTGCCCCTGCCTGACACATCCCGCACGGCTGCATCGCAATGCAAGTGGAAGCAGAATCTGGCAATGCCACCCCACAATGTGCACGATGACAGTGTATCCCTCTGCAGGACATGGCAGGCAGCCAAGCCAACACCACATTACAGTACCAGGGCAGACATGCAACATGGATGACTTACCTGGCTGTGGCACAGCCCCTCAACTGGCACGTGCCTGTAGCCTGCTCAGGTGCTCTGAGTCCCACCACATTAGGTCCCCATATCAGAGGTGACATTGCTCAGCCATCCTGTGCACCCTGTCCTGTGCACCAGGCTGTTCACCACATCCTGACACATGGCACCCCTGGCCCGCTGCAGGGGTACCAGCCCAAAGAGCTGGGGGCCGTGGGGCCCCACACAGGTCACTAAGTTGGCCAACTTGACATGAGTCCAGTTCTGGGCCCTCCTGTGTCTTGCCTGGGCTATGGTCATATCAACGCATTTGGTGGCGAAAATGGTGGCAGGAGGCACACGTAGCCACACCATGCGCCTGCCATGCAATGCGCAGGAGAATGTGCAGTGCATGCCCATTGCGCAGTGCTAGAGATGCATGGAATGGGCATGGCTACTCAGGGTCACAGGGTCAGAGGTCATCTGGCATTGCGCACGTGCGCGACTGGGCATTCCATCCTATCAACAGCCATGTTCATGGTTGGCCCATGCACAACATGCACAATGCAACTGCATCATGCTGTCCATGCATGGTGCATGATTGATGCCATGATGCCGTGACGTGCATGCACTCTGCGGGCCAACGCAATCCCATTGCGCATAGTGCAATATCGCGATATTCAGACACCACATGCAAATGAGCTCATCAACCAATGTGTGGTGCAGTGAGTTTATTAGCATGTCATTACTGTTGCGTCCGACCTCATTTGCATTCATTGTGCCTTATAAGCACCACAGAACAGCACAGGCCATGGACCGATATTGCAACCTTGATAGGTAAGTTGTGCACGCAGCTGCAGCTCACTGGGAGCCAACAGCACTTCATGGTGGGATGGATCTGGGAGATGTTGCCACTGACACACTGTGCTGTCCATGTCCACAGGCAGCAACATGTCGGCACATGAGGAGGGTGAGGAGTGGGGGCCTGCATGGAAACACAGGCACAACTTCACAAAGGCTGAGACTGATGCCCTGTTTGAGGCCTACCTGTACAGGAAGCCCCCTGTTGAGTGGTTCCATGGGCACACCACAGGCCAGGGCTGGTGCATGGGAGGAGGTGGCAGCTTACGTTAACCAGTATGGCAGCCACCAGTGGTCGGCACAAGAGTGCTGAAAGAAAGTGGAAACAGACAAACGACAGATAAAGGCGAAGGTGGAGGCCATCTGGGCATCCTGTACCACCACCGGAGGAGGGCCTGCAGATGCACCCACACTTACACCGCAGGAGGAGATGGTGGCAGCCACCATGCACTGCATCATGGTGGAGGGGGTGCCTGGAGGAGGATTACAGATGTGTGGCAGCCCATCACTGCATGGTAAGTATGTCAGCCATGCACAGTCGGTGGCATGGAGGGTGCGTACATGGACATACTGATGCACATGAGGCCAGCATGCATGCCATGTGCATGCATGCACACCCACACTCATGCCATGCCACAGGACACATGCAGCAGCAGTGAATTGGGGGACACCTGTGGGCATTGCATCACTGACATGCATTTATTTGTCTTGCAGTACCAGCATACCTCTGTGCAGGTAATGGAGTGCTGGCAGCGGCAGCAACCGTGGATGCTGGTATGGCCCCGGAGGACCAGCCATCCACCTCCACTGGCATCTGGGGTCTAGACAGGCTGCAGCTGAGCACCACGGTGCAGGCAGATTTTATTTATTTTATTTAGTTTTTGTTTACCGGGTAGGTGCGCTAGCCAGCAGGTGACTATTTTCAGGCAAGACCCGGGAGAGTACAATACAGGATAACACAAGGAAGCAAACATTACAATTTAGGCAATCAGTACAGAGCACATTCATGACATATACAGAGGCAAAATTCAGCTAGGCTAACATGATGCAGGCTAGTCTAGGCAATGAGCAAACAGTACAGTACAAGGAGGTTACAGGGGAGTGTTGGTACTAGTAAAGGGTCAGGATCAGGGAGTCTGAGAGCCGTAGGGGAACACTTACGGCTTTACCAGAAAAAGCAGTAGATATTAGCCGGGTTTGTGGTTCCCCCACTGGGCCAGATGGTGCGGAGTGGCAGGGAAGGGTGCCGGCCATGGAGATTGTGGAGGGGGTTGGACAGCCAGAAACATGGTATGGAGGAGGGAGGGTGAGCCATATCGGGGGAGATAATTAAGACACCCAGCAGCGCGTAAGATGGCTAAGTTGGGTAGGAAGGAGCCATAAACTAGTGAGCAGCAGCAGGCAGCCAGTGGAATTTGAGAGATATACCAGCGGCTTTTACGGTGGCAGTCAAGGGGGATGCCGGGTTCATGCTTCCACTATTGGGCATGCGAGAAAGGGGGACAGTATGGAGAGAAAATATGCATGATGACAGCTTCAGCGGTAGTAAGAGGGTAGGTGCAGCTGGAGTCAAGGTCCCAGGACTGGGCATACGAGTCGGTAACAGTCCCGGCCATGGCTGCTCAGAGGTAAAGAGTAGGGGAGAGTAGGGAAGGGGGAAGTGAACCTTACAGTACCAACTTCAGGCTGAAGTCTATTTAGACAGTGCCCAGGTAGTGGAAGAAGAAAAAAAAAAACATGATAGTGAGAGAATAACACATAACAGCTAAAATAAGGCGATCATTTATTTCTATCTAGTGCAGTTGTATCAAATGGACAAAAGGATAGGGGTGCTTTAAAGAGAGGGGTAAGTCTTAGTAGGAGGGGGAGGAGAGAAGTGAGGAGAACAGGTAACAAGGGGAGGGAGTAGAAACGGGGGGGGTGAAGATTAGGTAGGGTCGAAGCAGGTGCATTGATTAAGGGTGGCCAGATGTCCTGGATCTGGGGTCAGACGGGGCCCTGGATGTGTTTCTGCAGGATGTAAGCCTTAGTGTGCTATGCGCAGAGACACAGATCAGGGCGGGGTCTGACTCTGATGATGACATCACACAGATCCTGGACAGCATGGGCAACATTGTGGGTGAGACATCCATTCATCAACAGGTCCTGCTAGCCACTGGGGTGCGTGCACTGCATGCAGAGATGTGCCAGTTAGCTGAGCAGCAGAACAGGGGAACTGTGCAGATCCTGGGAGGGATGCAGTGCATGCTGGAGGCCATGAGTGCATCCGTGGATCACATTGCCACTGCGATCATGGATCACTTTGGTTACTGGCTGCCACAGGGTGTGGCCATGCACAGGTTACCCCCCACAGTGAGCTGTCCACCCCACAAACCCGGCATCAGGTGACCCCTACACAGTCAACACCAGGCTCTGATGTAGGCATTCCTGGCATGCCCAGGGCTGGCCTTTTTGGGTGCCTGCATACCCCCACACGGACACGGTCATGGTCCTGCAGTTCAACCACTAGGAGGCTGTTACACACCCCCCATGGCTGATGCACAGTCTGTGGCTGCTGATCATCCCCTGGCACAGCCACCCCTGTGGCCGTGGTGGCCATGGTTCCGTGCAGAGGCCCTGATGTGTGGGTCACCCTGATCGCAGTCTGCAGCTGCTGCCATGTGCACACATGGGTGGTGTGAGTGTGCCTACCACTGGTGTCATGCCTGTGTGTTGTGCCGCACGCTGCCTGTGTGTGTGCTTGCCTGGCCACTGGATCGTGTGGCATGGGCTTGATGAGGGCAGTCTAGCACTGGTTGTGCCTGTGCACTGGTGCAATGCATCTGATCCATGCCACATACCAATGCCTGGGTGTGTGGGTGTGTGTTGATGTGTGGGTGTGTGTTGATGTGTGGGCGTGTGTGTTTGTGTGTGTGTGTGTGTGTGTGTGTGTGTGTGTGTGTGTGTGTGTTGCTGTGTGTGGTTGTCTGCTCCACTATCCTACCTCATGCCTCATGCCTCTGTGTGTGCATGTCCATTGCCATGCATGCCCCTACATCTGTGCTGTACCTGTTTCTGTGGCCCATGCATGTGTACTGCACCACCTACCTGTGTGCACCATAGTGATCCTAAGTGATGGTGTTCCAGTGGCATCACTCCTGCTGGAGCAGCCTGGGGTCCCTCCATCCAGGGGGTGTCTGTCCAGCACCATCCAGCCCATTACTTCCATCATCGCCACTACTGTCGCCCTCATGAGCCTTGACAGCTATCCCACGGTCAATGGCCATGTTGTGCAGTACACAGCAGGCCAGGAATAGGCCACAGACTTTCAAGGGGCTGTACTGTAGGGCACTGCTTGACCTGTCTAGGCAACAGGACTGTGTTTTCAGCATGCCAAAGACATGCTCAATGATGTTGTGCATGCTGAAGTGTGCCTCCTTGTAACGTTCCTCTTCTGGGCATGACAGGCATTAGTAGGGGGTGAGTAGCCAGGGCCCCAGTGGACAATGCCACTGTCACCTGTGTGGAGATTGACATGGTTAGCCCTCTGCTATTCTCTACTGTGCCCCTTGCCTGTCCCTGGCACCCACGCCACCATGCCCACCCTGCCCACCCCATCCCTAGGTCTGCTCTGCTCATTGCCCATTGCCCATGCCATACTCACCCACTAGGTGGCCTGTAGGGATATCCCCACATTCAAACCTGTGGTACAGCACAAAGTTGTGCCAGATGAATGCGGCATGTGCACTCCCAGGGTGTGTGGTGCAGACAGTAGTGATGCACCCCATGGCATCGCACACCACCTGACAGTTGACACCCGGGCTCCCCTTCCGGTTGATGTATGCCACATCCTCAAGGCCAGGTGGCATGTGGATGGCCACATGGGTGCAGTCAATCTCCCCAATCATGCCAGGCATGCGTGCCACCCTGTGGAAGTTCTGCATGGTTGCTGTCTGCTCCGCCTGTGTGCTTGGGAAATGGATGAATTCTGAAGCACATGGCAGCAGAGCATTGAGGAACTGTCAGAGGAGGTGAGACTTGGTTGACTGGGTGATGCTTGTCGTGTCCCCTGTTGGTCTCTGGAAGGTGCCTGTGGTGAGCAGGCACTTGACAGTGGTCATCTTTGTCTCCATGGACATGGTGCGTCTCCGTCTGGTGGGTCCCTGCATCTCCTCACTGCACAGCTCGCAGAACTGCTTCAGAATGACCCTGTTCAGGTGGTACTAGCCCAAAATTTCAGTGTCACTGTAGTTCTCAAAGGTGATGTGGGCATGGTACCACCTGTGTCAGGCGTACCTCCGACAGGCCCTTCCTTGGCCACATAGCTGTTCCTCCTGCCCCCTCACACCCCTCATTACTGCCTCCATCATGAAGGATGCACTATCCATGGCCCTTGCTGTCCACTGTCCCCCTGAGTGGTTGGCTGCTAGCTGTGTGCCACTCTGGTGCACTGCTTGTCTGTGTGTATGTGTGTGTGTGTGTCTCTCTCTCTCTCTCCCCCTGCCCCTCTCTCTCTCTCCAACACCACCTCTGTCCCTCTCCGTCCCTCTCCCTCTCCCTCTCCCTCTCCCTCTCCCTCTGTGTGTGGGCTTTGGTCTGTCTGTCTGTGTGTCTCTCTCTTTATGTCTGTCTCTCTCACTCACTCCCTCTCAATCACACCCCTGGCACAAGTGCTGTCTGTGTGTTTGTGCCCTGTATTTATAGGAACAAGTCTGCTCGGAGCAACATTGACTTGCTCCTCACTTGCGCCATGGGTTCACTGTTGAATATGCCACTGCACTGGATATTCATGTGGCTGCCCCCTGCTCTCGTGCCTGCATTCATTATAGTTGCACATTGGTGCAATGGATTTTGTGCTGTGCACTGGCTCCCGCTGAATATGGCTCCTTGGTGCAATGCTGCACTTGCACCAGCACAACTGCTCTGAATATCTGGGCCTCAGAGTTTATTATTGCTAAGAAACATTGGATTTTTTCCAAATAATATTTGTTGTAATTTTGTTTGGTTTCAATTAACTTTTTCATTGATAATTTATAGTATGTTTTGCTAAATTATGGATTTTCTTACTTTTTACTTTAGTAAACCTCTTGGGGCTGAAACACATTTTTTTTTGTTATTCTCTTTTTTGTTAGATGTTCCAATAACTCATCTTCTACCCCATTTTCATTTTCAGTTTTTTCATAAGCCTGTTTTAGCACAATGTCATATTAAATGCCAGATAAATGCGTTTTACATCAGGGCATGCATCACCTTCATTTTCTTTTGGACAGCATTATCTAGATTAAGCTTTTCTAGGCTTGCCATAGTTCCAAATATACATTTTTTCTTCTCCCTTCCTTTACTCTGTTTGCTTCTTATTGTTAGTTTAGTTTTATAAACCTTAAATTCACCTTGTTTTTGATGGAATGTTCTGATATTTGTGAGCTCACAGAAAAACCAAAACCAAAAATGGGGCATCTTAACGTAATGTTTATTGATGAAATTTATCCCGCTGTCTCACTGCTTCAGCAATGCTCATTTCAGTTTCCAAAAACAGGTTATGTACTTCTCCATACTTCTGTAATCCATATTTAAATTTCCATACCTCAAGAGTCAACAGTCACTACCTTAATTCAATTATTGGGTGTTTGGGAAAAGAGAAAGTATTTCATGCCCCAATACTTCAATATTTTAAAGGTAAGTTGTTACTTGCCAAGGTTTGAAAGCTTACAATGCACAACCACAGGGAGACAAATTGAAAGGAAGCATACCAATGCTTGCCACTTTTTATTTTCAACGTCTCTAAAGGCTGCTAGATATTTTACAGTTATTACACAGATCTGCCGGTTTCAAATTCCAGCTTTGACTCTTCAACTCCTACAGCTCCAGACTCTTTTAAAAGTCTCTGAATCTTTTCTACTTCAATCTTACTTATAACACCGAGGATTCTGCAGCTCATGTCCATGTTTACATAGATACATGTTTCAATTGACTGCGTACACTCATCTATCATTTACTAGTGGAGGCAAGCTGTGGGAAGTAGTGGTGTTGTAGCCGTCCTGGGGGACGTTGTCATTTTGCCGCCTTTGTTTAAACTGACTTGTATTGGAACAAATAGCCCCTAGCCACCTATGGTTACAATATCAGGAATTTAAGCACCTGGAAATAACAAAAACGTTTAATAAAATGTGAAATTCAGCAATGTGTGTAGATTGAACCATTTTATTTAGTTCATTTTATGTTGATCATGCATTCTGTTTCTTTCTTATTGTTGTAGTGGGTTTAAGAAAAAATCATGAACAAATGTAGCCCTCATTATAGAATGCTGGCTAGAATATCTTCAAGAGATATTACTACTGCAAGTAATATTTCATGGGAAAAGATGTGGGGAATTGCCAAACTGCCCTTCACAAAAGTCTTGCACAATTCCTACTGATTGTGGAGATCTGTTGTTCAATAGTATAAAGAAATTAATTCTATCATTTGGCATTTTCTGATTTCTACAGTAATGTGTAAAAAAAGTGAAAATGTCTTCTCTGCCATCTATTTGCTATTGAGAACATATTGTGACCTCCAAATGGACTATCGAAGATGTCAAACTATTGATGATGTGAGTTCAACCACTTACTGGACATAATTTCATATACATCATCTCCTATTAAAACACCAGTGCCATTTCAGCACCACAGTGCCGGTTACAGAACACACTTTGAAAAACATTGTGTGTGACTCAGACAGTTGGAAAAGTTTAAAGAATTATTTAATTGGAAAAAAGGTGCATTGCTTTATAGTATCTGGTAATCACATAAATATTATTAGCACTGAATGAGATATTAAGTACTGTACCTTCATGTTGTTTGGTTTGCACCTGCATAAATACTACTGGGACCTCTGTGCAAAAGGGTGTAAAGTACATGCTAAATGGTGAGAAATGCAGTGTGCAGCTATGTGATGTGCAAGGAAGCCATGTAGCACACCATTCACTAATGGGCACACAGTCCCCACAGAGCAGGTAGGTGGGACAATAGGGGACATGCAAGGACCCACGTAGGCCAAACCAGCTGGTCCCAGAATATGCGGATCTGCCTCTTGACCCCACTGTATATCGATATGTGGTCCACCCTGTGAGGTTATGTGGAAGTGAATACTGGATAGACAACACTGCAAATGCAGTGTTGGACACTTGCAAAGAGGTACAGGACCCAATTGGGCAACCACTGGAGATCAACGGTGCAGGTCAGGGGGCAGACAGCACCATGGAAGTGTCTAGACCTGAGGCAGTGGATGTACTCCCTCCATGAATTTCACAGGTGGCCAGGTTGCAGCACTGGTCAATGAGATCCATACCCACTATGCCCCACTATACAGGGCACAATCCCTGTCAACACCTCAGGAGACCAAGGTCTGCCTGTGGCTCGATACACAGTCCACCATGAATGCTGCCAGCCCAGAGGCATGGACACACTCTGCCATCAAGCATAAATGGTGCAATTTGCAGGCAGCAGTAAAAAAACTCACAGCTGGAACACTGGCATGTCTTGGAAGTGGCTCACTGAGCCTTGCACCCACACTAACACCCACGGAGAAGATGGTTGCTGACACCCCCACAGAGGTTGCCCTACATGGGGAGGGTGGAGGGCATAGACACACTGACAGTTACATAGAGAGAAGCAGGTACAAGTGCCGTGTAGGCATGTACACCATGCATGTGCTAACCACCATGTGCTGCACCCCATAGACACCAGCACAGCTGGACACACTCCCAAAGTGATGCCACCATCCACCCTGGAGACTACACTACAGCGGGTCCCTTGCATGGAGGACAGTGATGAGGAGGATGGCACAAGTGGGATATCCACTATGCATACATCACAGCACAGAACACACACAGTAATCTGCCAAAGGTGTTACATCACCCTTCTGTTGACCACAGGTACAGAGCAGGACACAGAAGTGCCATCAGACACCAAGACAGATGTGGGGGCCACATAGGCATGTACCATCGAGGGGACAGAGGAGGAGGAAACCTGCATCATGAACAGCCAGATCCCCTCCCCCACTGGCTTGACAGAACCCCAGAGGCTCAGCTGACTGGCCAGCACATGCACACAGGCACACAACAGGCAGGGGTGTCTGCCAGAGGTCAATGGTGTACAAATCCTCCAGCCCCTGGTGAAGGTGGTGACAAGGGTTGATCCACAAAGCCAATTACCAGGCCACAGAGGACACACACTCATGGTGTCCTCCACACCTACTACACAGATGTGTGCCAGCTGGAGCGTGACAAGTTAGATGCCCAAAACAGGAACAGGGACACATTGCTAGGTCTGACAGAGGAGGTGTGTGGTATGTGGTGTGAGGTTGAATGCCTGGGCTATCTTATGGAATGCCTCACCTAGCATCTGATAGAAGGGTCAGAAACACCAGACCAATCAGTGCCCACTCCATGCTGTATGGATGCAACCCAACCAGCAGTTGTCTCAGCACTTGGGCCAAGTAAAAGCCATAGGGTACTATGTAGTGTGCACCCGTTACCTCCCCAAAGACAGTGTTTGAGGGCACAGATACACCCCAGCTGCCAACAACAGGCACACAGGAGACACATACACCGATGTCAACAACTGCCACACAGAACAGCACCAGCTGCATGGGACCAGAGGATGTGCACCCTCCCACGAACACCCACCACCACATGAGCAGCAGCACACTAGCACAAGAGGGGGTCACACAGCCACAGACCTGCATCCATACAGTATTAGACATGCTCATGCACCCACATGACTCTTGGGCACAAGCTCATCCACTCACCTAATGTAGTACCCATATACAAAGAAAAGGAAATGAGGCCACCAGGGCTAGTGACAAAACATAGTTGCACACAAGCACAGTATGACTCACATGGCCCACACAGAACACACACAAGAGCCATACACCTGCCACCATAGTACAGCACACTCCTGCCTCTGGCACTCAGCTATCACCCCCATTACTTGGAATCCCCACACACCATACCTATGAACCACTAAGTAACGTACTGATGAACCCCCAACAACATGCACATACCACCCCAAAACACACACATGTATCTACCAACACCATCATGCCTACGTCCCCCCGGAGGCTGCATTCAGGTGCAAAACTCATCATCATACATCCACCACCCACCCACCACACATGCCACAGCACAGTGATGGCTCCCCTCCAGTACACACCCATGCCATCATACTGTGGACAATCACATGTCAGATAATGGCAAACAGGTCAAGGGTACAGCAGAGGTGCTACCTTGCAGCAGCCAGCACCAACATCAGAATGATCCCTGTATAAGGGCATCCCATGCAGCATGTCCACTGAGTATCTCCATTCCAGTGCCAGGGTGATCATCGTCCATGTCAGGCAACGCATACCTCTGTACAGCAGGTGGCAAAGGTACACAGTGATGAATGGCAATGTTGTGGAGCATGGCACATGCTGTGAACACCTTGCATGTCTTTCCTGGTGACAGCATCATTGTTCCACTGGTATGATCCAAACACCAGAATCTCATCTTCAGTAGCCCTATTGTTTTCTCTCTGATGGCACAGGTCTTCTTATGGGCATCACTGTATGCCTCCTCGGCAGTGTCATATATATCTAGTAATTCTGTTAGCAAGTTGGGCCATAGTGGGTATCCGCTGTCGCCTATGAAGGGGAAATAGGAGAGACAATCTCAGGATCTGTAGCACAGGTGCCACATGGATACCACATATGCTGCAGTTGTATACTCACCTAACAGTCATCCCTTGACCTGATGGGTGGTGAGCAGAGCACCTTGTCAGGACCCATCAAGAATGTAGGAGTCATGGCATGAGCCTGGGTACCTTGTCTACAAGTTGGGGAACATGCCAGCTGTGTCACACATCACCTGGCAGTTTATACTATTGAATCCCTTCCTGTTTCTGTATCCCTCATCAGCCTCAGACAGTGCCACTGTCCCAATATGGGTGCAGTCTATCACACCATGTACATTTGGCATGCTATGCATGCATAAAATGCCTGTTTCGTGGCCTGTACATCAGCATCAGATCTGGGACTCTGATGTGCTCATGTACAAGGGCCAAGAGGGTGTCTGTCACCACCCTCAGCGACCTGAACACCGATGATTGGCTGATACCTGTGACATCCCCTGTCACCCTCTGGAAGGACTCTGTGCTATAGTAGGACAGTGCACAGAGCACCTTAGTCTCCATGGACTTGCCCTGGAACACCAGGTCCATGGTGCCACAATGGTGCGGACCATATCACACACGTGCTGAATTGTGGACCAGTCAAACCAGAATCATTCAATAAAGTTTGTGTCCCACAGTGTCCCAGCATCCAGCTATGGTCTCACTTCACCACTGCAAATAGGTAGCACACGCTGTTCACAGGATAAAAATATACTTTATTGTTAAAACATCCAGCAGTGCAGATCCAGGACACCCCTCCTGACAAAATCCAAAGGTTTTCACGCTTCAAACTAGTGCATTCTCCAGGCTGATAGGCCAGTGGTAGACAGATGTTTTTAAAACTCTAAGTTAAAGTGACAGTGCACCATTTCATATTAAACTGCAGATCACTGCACTCCCTATCACAATACAGCAGGCAATACCCTTCAATAAATTATACAGGCATGTTCACGCCTGTATATTAGGGTTGAGTAAGCACTTCCATGTTAAACTCATATTTTTTGCACCATAATAACTTTGTCCCGTTTCAATCAATTTACATGAAATTTGGAAAGCTCAGACTCTGTGCCAGGAACTCTTGCTCCTGTAAATGCCATGTAGATGGGTTTACGGGTGGCAAAGTTGCAGAGGTGCAAAAAGCCACAAAAGTCTCCATTTTTGAAAATGTTGATACTTTTTTTGCCACCTGATAACTAAAAAATGAGGAGGCTTTGAAACCTGAAACTTGCAGGTTTGATAAAGTTTGGTCAAAGGTATGTACGTTTGCAGTTTTTAGGTCCAGCTGTAATGTAGTTTTTAAAATATTTGATAAAATTGTTCCATTTCTAAGCATGCACAGTTAAAAAAAGCAGCTTTCTATTCATAACTGAATTTTTCCAAAAGCAGCAGCCTGCACTATATGACACAGCTGTCTTTAATAAATAACAGCTGAGTTCTATAGTACTTCCACTATATGACACAGCTGTTGTTTATTAAAGACAGCTGTGTTGTACAGTTTAGGCTGCTGCTGTCGTGACTCATAAGTCAGGGACAAGGCTACTGTCATTGTAGCCCCAACAGCCTGACAGTGCCATAATCAAACTGTTATCTGCACACTGGGAGGGCCCCAATCCCCAGTGATAGTGTATTTATTTATTTAATTAATTAATTTATTTATTATTGTTTATTTCTTATTGTTATCCTATACAGGGATTCCCACATTTAGTGCAGGATGCATCTCCCCTGTGCAGCCCTCTGATTTATTAACATGCCAATATCAGGGGTCAATCTCCACATCAGCATTTACACCCCCCCAGCAGAATTGGGCACTGGCAAGCCCACCCCTAGTTTCCCAGAACAGTGTTATTCCTTTATCATTTACCTGAAAAGAAAAATAATCCCGCAATATCTTTTTTGTTGTTTCTTAACCTGAAAAAAGAAAACTGTCTCTTGTTGTGGCTGCCATCTCACTACCCCCAATCAGACCCTCCTACTGAGCACCCCCCACCTTTCCCTATTCTTACCTCCGGAGGTTGGCCAATGTCATCTTCTGTGGACTGAGACACATACAACACATCTGTCTTTCATAAAAGACAGCTGTGTCATATAGTGCAAATGCTATACAACACAGCTGTCTTTAATAAATGACAGCTGTGTCATACAGTACTTGCACTATACAACACAGCTGTCATTTATTAAAGACAGCTTTGTTGTTGTGACTCGTAGGTCAGTGATGGGGCTACTGTCATTGTAGCCCTGCTAGCATGACTGTGTCTTAATTAAACTATTATATACACACACCGGGGGACCAAATGGCAGTGTATGTATTTATTTATCTATTTAATTAATTAATTAATTTATTTTTTGTTATTCTTATCAGACATTGGGATGCCTACCCCCCAGTGTCCGATGCTCCCCCCTCCCTGTGCAGGCCCTAGTTGTAGTAACACTGCAGACATCGAGTAGCCCAATCCCTGAGTTGGCATTTATACCCCCCAGCAGTGTGGGACATTAGGGAGCAGACCCCCAGTGTCCCAAAATAGTGTAATTCCTCAATTATTTCCCTGAAAAGGAAAAAACAACCCACAACATCTTTTTTTTTTTTGTATTCTGAAATAAGGAAAATTGTACCTCTTCATGGCTGCCATCTCCCTACCCACAACCCAAACCTCCAACTCTTCACACACCACACCACACTCCTCCCCCTATATGTACTTTCTGAGGTCAGTTGATGTCAGCTTCTGTGGACCGGGACATGTTTCCACACTTTGAAGCTGAACCGCAAACTTAGAAATCGAGGTAAATGTCGCATGATGTATTTCAGTGGCACCTTCGGTGGAAACCTTTAAGAGAGGACCTAAAATATTTTTATTTAATCAAGTCTACGACCAATATGACATCTAAGTGGTTTGATTCTTATTATGAAATGGATAGTAAGAATCCTGAAACCTGATTGGCGATCAGCTTTTTTTCAGCCGGGCCATTATCCCAGCACAACAGCCCAGCTGAAAGAAGCACCAGGCAATCAGGACTCAGTACTCATCTCCAGAGCCATCCACTTAAGTTCTGGCATTTCATGACTGTCATCTTCTGTCACCATTTCTTCGAAGCCCTGATCACACTCTTAATGTTAACTGTTACTCAAACAGTATGATTCAAGATTCGGCTGTTCATTAGTGGCTGCTGTTTCTCAATGAATGGGTTCACAAAACTGGGCACTAAACTAGAATCACCTGCTGCTTCTGTCTCCTCACACTCCCTTTCATGCTGACACACTCACTATGCTGCTAGTGGACAACTGCCACGCGTGCACGCGTACTGTAACTGCTGATCTCCTAATTGTGCTGACCAGTTTTAGTGCCGTGCAAATGTGTAGGCACCTCAGCGGCCTTTACTGTTCTCAGTACTGTGGGCAATTCTAGTGACCAAGCTCCATCCTCAACTGTGGAAAACTAACCAGTCTGCCACCCTCTGTTCTTGCTTGAAACGAGCATTGTTGATTCAGAGTTGGTGCCTCCTTCTGCCGAGGCACCAGCACTGCATCAGCTGTATGGACTACTTTTGTTACTTTTTTCCAAACTATATTTTTCTTTAAAACAAATCCTAAAAAAAGGGAAAAAAAAATTTCTAAAGTAATGGATTCATTTCATAATCGTAATCAGTCACTCCAGGGAGTGCATTATAGTGGGCTAACAGCCCTTCTTGAGTGGTGGAAGCACTCAGCTTCGCATCATGCTTCAACCCACCCAAAGTGGGCCATTAACCCACCATAATGCCCCTCCGCCGTGCCTTATTGCTTAATTAAACTGACTGTTGCATTTTTGTCTGACAGATTTTAAGTATTGATTATATTCTGCAGTGAGTTGTATTTTTAATAAGTAGCTGTATATTTTGCTGTAAATTTTGTATTTTTGTATGATGCTGTTTTCTGAAATTGTTCAGCACTCCTTAAAGGGGTGCTATATAAATAAAGTTTTTATCTGTCTGTCTGTCCATCCATCCATCTGTCCTTCTGTCTGTCTGTCTGTCTAAACATAGAAACATAGAAGTTGATGGTAGATAAGGACCGCAAGGCCCATCAAGTCTACCCATTTCTTTTTCAACCTTATAAATAAATGTGCCATCGGCCTGTCAATGGCCTATTTATTTATACTCATCTGTATTGCTCCCTTATGCCTATCCCATGCCTGTTTGAAGTCCTGCACTGTATTCATGTCCACCACTTCCTGAGGTTGGCCATTCCATGCATCCACCACCCTTTCTGCGAAAAAGAACTTTCTCACATTATCCCTTAATCAGCCTCCCTCTAATCTCATGCTGTGTCCTCTTGTCCTGCTATTTTTCTTATATTGAAACATGTTAGACTCTTTCACCTTGTTAATACCCTTAAGGGTTTCAATGTTTCGATCATATCACCTCTCTCCCTCCCTCCTTTGCTCTAGGGTACACATATTGAGGTCCCTTAATCTGTCCTCATATGTTTTCTGATGCAGTCCCTGCGTCATTTTGGTTGCCCTTCTCTGGACTGCCTCAATTTGTTAATGTCCTTGTGAAGGTGTGGCCTCCAGTATTCCAGATGGGCCTAATCAGTGTCTTGTAAAGAGGGATTATTACCTCCCTCTTCCGACTTGTGATACCCCTACTAATACACCCCAACATCCCCCTAGCCTTACCTACTGCTTTAGTGGTGTGCTTGGATGATTTCAGGCCATCAGTGATGATGATGCCCAAGTCTCTTTCTTCCCTTGTGACTGCCAGCAACTGGCTTCAGGGTTTCTCTTCCCTATGTGCATGACCTTGCACTTCTTTGCATTAAACCCCAGCTGCCACTCTTCTGACCATTTTGACAGTTATTCCAGATCTTATCTCATTCTGCCCACCCCATCTGGATCATCTACTCTGTTGCAGATCTTGGTGTCATCTGCAAACAGATAAACCTTACCCTCCAGTCCATCTGCAATGTCACTGATGAAGATATTGAAGAGGACTGGCCCCAGGACTGATCCCTGAGGTAGCCCACTTGTGACTTGCATCTTTTTTGACTGTATACCGTTTACCACCACTCTCTGTTTTCTGCCCATCAACCAGTTTGCCACTTAGTTGACCAACTTCTGACCTACCTCGAGCCTACCCAGCTAATTAATCAATCTTCTATGTGGAACAGTATCGAAAGTTTTGCTGAAGTCAAGGTAGGTGACATCAACTGCTCCCTCTTGGTCCACCACTCTGGTTACACAGTCAAAGAAATCTATGAGATTAGATTGACAGGACCTTCCTTTTGTAAACCCATGCTGTCTTGGAACCTATCTCTATCTATCTATCTATCTATCTATCTATCTATCTATCTATCTATCTATCTATCTACCTCTCTAGCTATCTGTCTGTCTATCAATCTAATGGCATTTTTAACTTATGTTGATATTTTTGCCATTTTTAGCTATTTTTTCACCAAATTTTCAACATGGCATTTTGGGACCCCACCACATGAACACTGTCACTGTTGTTTTGTTAATTGGGCCCAGAAGGTGATTTGGTGTTCGCTGCATGAAATCACCTTTCAGGACTGTTTAATGAAATAACAGTGACAATGTTCATGAGGTGGGGTCCCAAAAAGCCCATGTTGAAAATGAGGTGAAAAAATTCCTAAAAATGGCAGAATTATGAGAGCGCATTGAAAATGTTCTATGCAGGCACATAACTCTGGTAATTTACAATATTTTCACTCCAGATTTTCAACATATCCATTTTTTCACACCACCTGATGAACAGTGTAGCTGAATTTTTTCACATCCTGTCTGAAACATGTTTTCGTATCTGTGGCAAGGAATGGCATTTCAGCACAGATTTGAACATTTTCACCTATTGGATTTGTGAAGAGGGGTCATAGGAAGGCTATGTTGAAAGTTTGGGGTCAAAATATTAAAAAACAAATAATTTATTAAGTAACATTGTTTGAAGGGATGTCCGTTGCACCCCTGGTAAACATGTTGCCTTACCACGCCAGTGAGCTGAGTTTAGGTGTGAACTCAGTGAGACAGTTTACTGGGACAAGGCTGATGGGGAAGGCAGCATGCAGCACCAGTCACAGACTGGGTAGGGATGGAGCAGTGTTTTGGCACAGATGCCACACCCTGTGGTGGATCAGGGAAACTCATTAGGTTTGACAACCACAAGTAAGACCCCACCACTGATTCGCCAAAACTCCGGAGAAATAAATCCTTAATGTTTTTTTTCATTTCCCTTCTTTGTGTGCTTTGCATTTCACAACCTTATTATCTGCATTAAAGTAGTTTTTTTTGCAAAGAATTGTCTGCATTAAAGTAGTTTTTTTGCAAAGAATATATGTATATTTATATATATATATATATACACATATATATAAATATTATGTAAACATATATGTATGAATTTCAAAACCAACCCCCCAAAAAACATAATAATCTCCCTACATGCAGTGACAGAAACAACAGTACAAATGGTAATAATAGCCAACCCATTTTTGTCACCACCTTCAACCCACAATCATAATTGGTGAAGGATAGTATTTTGAGGAACTGGCACATTCTCAGAACAGATAAAAACTGTAGCATGTAGCTGTGAATACACCACATACAGTTTACAGTTGGGGAACTAATCTAAAAGAATCTTTGGTACAGAGCCTATATTGGGAAAATCTGAATATAAAACGGTCTTGTCAAAGTGGTTTAGTGAGCACTTTTAAGTGTGTATTTTGCAAATACATTCAGATTGGGAAATCTTTTAAATATCTGTTTACTGGGGAAGTGTATGAAACTAAAGACTTCTGTAAAAGTCCTTAAAGAGCTAAGAGAGGTGGTGGCTGAACCTCTGGCTATCCTGTTTAGCCGATCACTGGAAACAGGGGAGGTACCCAAAGACTGGAGGACAGCAGATGTAGTCCCCTTATACAAAAGTGGGAACAAAGAGGAAGCGGGAAACTACAGACCAGTCAGCCTCACCTTGGTATTGGGGAAGATCATGGAAGCACTACTGAAGGAGAGACTGGTGGAACATCTGGTTGTCAATGGACTACAGGACCCAAGGCAGCATGGTTTCACCAGGGGGCAGTTATGTCAGACCAACCTCATTGAATTTTTTGACTGGGTGACTAGGGAGGTGGATCAGGGGAGGGCAGTGGACATGGTCTATCTGTACTTCAGCAAGGCCTTTGACACTGTCCCACATAGAAGACTATTACACAAACTGGGGAATATGGGTGTGGGCAGGACAGTAGTGTGGTGGGTAGGTAACTGGCTGGGCGGCAGGACACAGAAGGTGGTGGTAAATAGCTGTCACTCCACAGAGGGAAGAGTGACCAGTGAGGTACCACAGGGATCAGTGCTGTGACCGGTCCTATTCAACATCTTCATCAGTGACATTGCGGAGGACCTAGAAGGCAGAATTTCACTGTTTGCTGATGACACAAGCTGTGTAACAGAGTAGACACACCAGAGGGTGTAGACAGAATGAGAAGGGACCTGCAGAAACTTGAAGAATGGTCAGGGGTTTGGCAGTTGAAATTCAATGCAAAGAAGTGCAAGATAATGCATATGGGGCACAAAAACCCTGGCGCAATATATCAGTTGGGGGGCAAGGATATAGCATGCACCAAGCAGGAAAGGGATCTTGGGGTTATCATCTCTGATGACCTCAAGGTAAGGAAACAGTGTGACAAGGCAGCAGGTAAAGCAAATAGGATGCTGGGATGCATAGGCAGGGGCATCACCAGCAGGAAAAGGGAGGTCATAATTCCACTATACAAGACACTAGTGAGGCCCCACCTGGAGTACAGTGTACAGTTCTGGAGACCTTACCTACGTAAGGACATAGACAGGGTAGAGAAGGTTCAGAGGAGGGCAACAAAGATGGTACATGGATTGCATCACAAGTCCTATGAGGACAGGTTGCAGGAACTGAATATGTACTCCCTGGAGGACAGGAGGGAGAGAGGAGATATGATAGAGACGTACAATTATCTTACAGGGAGGAACAGGGTGCAGGATTACACTATTTTTAAGTGAAAAAGATGTTCCAGGACTAGAGGGCATGGGGTGAAGTTGGAGGGAGGACTATTCAGAGGAAACGTGAGGAAGAATTTCTTCACAGAATGGGTGGTGGACAAGTGGAACACCCTGCCAGAGGAAGTGGTGGGGGCCAAAACAATCACATGATTTAAGAATGCATGGGATAGACATGAATGAATTCTGGAGGTCAGGGTAAGGGGCAACAGACTTCTAGGAAAACATAAACTGAGCTTACAAGCTCAAATGGGCAGACTGGGTGGTCCACAGACCCTTATCTGCCGACACTGTCTATGTATCTATGTATCTATGTACATGCAATGCAAATATTATTGTCTATCTAGTTACATATACCACATATTCTTCATTTAACATAGGCAAGACGATGCAGAAATTCAAGGAAAGAATAAGACAACACATCGGCAGTATAGCCAAACTGGATTGGATTAGTGCTTTGGCACTGCATGTACAGGAGAGGGAAAGTGAGCAAAAGTTCCATTTTCAAATGATGGAAAAGATACATGAACATATAAGGGGTTGGAATCTGATTAACCATTTGTGTAGAAGGGAGACATTTTGGCAGTTTAAATTTAAATCTTACATTCCACCAGATCTAAATGAATTATTTCAGTTATCTCCATACTTGGAACTGAACATGTGGATGTAACTATCTTTGAAGTCATAATATCTGTTAAATGAGAGTCCGGCATCTTTGAATTTAAATATGAACTTTGTGGGGATAATCTGTATCCTATATGAATGAAATACAGCATTTGAGTTTTTTTGCATGTTTCCCCCCCCTCCCCCCACAATGTTCATTTTTTTATGTTATTGTTGTGGTTTTTAGTTTTTGTCTCATTTTTGTCCCATCTTTTTTGGGTTGGTTTTGCTATTAAAACATATATATATATATATATCCCCTAGGTGGCGCTATCCCATGGGCTACTACCCCTGCCTGCTTGGCTAGTAGCAGGTTAAGGGGCATGGGTAATGAAACGGGTGCCTCCACCCGGAGGTCAGGGTTGTTAGTGGTCAAGCTAACCTGGGCAGAGCCCTCCTGGACATTGTAACCCCCCCCTCTTTCCCTTCTAGTGGCCTGAACAATATACAATAATTACTTTCACAATGACCCTTAGTCACCAGGCAATTACTCACACTGTTTTCACTTACCACCAGGGCTGGCTCCTCTAGCTTGACCTTGGGGAACCCCTGTAAAACAAGGTTAAGCACAGCAAATAACAACAGTACAATACTTTTAGCACAAACTGGAACCACAGTCAGGTTAAATGCAAACAAAGTTAAATCTGATTTTTTAAGGGGACTTGAACAAGGGAGGGGCATATTCTGGTTGATTTGCTTAAAAGCTATATTAATCAGACAGTTATGCATGCAGTTCAGAGTCCCTACACAGTCACACACTCTGGGTACCCAGGTAGGAAAACGATGGGCTAGCCAGGAACATTGCAGCTGGTTGGGGCCCTGTGAAGGAAGGAAGCAACATGCACAACACACACTATTTGTAATCTGGAGCCGGAGGGTTCAGTTTGTGGAAGAAAAGGCAACCAGACAATCAGATGACAACACTTTTAGATTTAGCTGTTGTTGCAGGGAGCTACCCTGATATTTACTCACGATACCCAATACTGGACACAGGCAGGATGAAATCAAGACTGCAAGCTGTTGAGCTGGAGTGCCCAGAGAAGCAAGGGCCCACACGAATCACCGAGGCATCATTCCTTTTCAAGGCATTGAGCAGGGGCCTGATCCCCAGGCCGGTCTCTCATCGATGGCTTTCTCTGTGTAGCAGGTATTCTGACTGGGCCAGTGTAGCAGGGCCCAGGCAAATGGACATGGATATGGATTAAGTCCATGGAGCTGGATACAGCCTCCAGCAAGCAAAACACTGTTCAGACACACAGTGGGGAACCAAATCACGACTCACTATAAGCACACAGCACATTCACATGTGAGGAAATTAACTGTACCAGGCAAATGACTCTCCGGTCGCAGTTGCAGAGTTTCTGCACAATCCAGGATTTCAAAGGTAGCTGGAAGTCCTGACAGGCCAATCGCATTCAGCAAATCTTTGGTCTTCTTCAGGTTAAAGCTTGGTCACAATTCAGTGGCTTAATTCGCTCTCCAAATTCGGATTCAGTCCGAAAATAAAAAAACACATGTTCCCTCTCAGGAACAGCAAACAGGCATGCAGGCCAAACTCAGGCCTTTCCACAGTTCTCCCACATGAATCCACTATGGATTGCTGCTCGAACTATCTTGAACTGTTACTTCTTCACTTCCCAACTCAGATCTAACTGAAACTGCAAGCAGTGTGGGACTTTCCCCAAGATCCAAAAGGTTCGGTTGGCTGATCTGTCTGTCAGTCACAACAAGGGCTCCCCCTCCAGGTTATATTAGGTGCCAAAAGCCCAAAACTACAATTCCTTCAAGTTTTGGCCCCACCAAGCCCCTGCAGGCAGGCTCCATTTTAGAGTCCCAAATGTGCTGATTGTCCCATTCTGCAGTCCAGGACCAAGATGATGGAAATAAATAGAACTGTCCATGCTGCAAAGAAGGCACTTTAGAACAAACTGCAATATTATTACTACCCTAACAAATGATCAGCAAACAAGTACATCTTCTAACAGAGCTTCCTCTCAGATTAATTATGACTGCAATCCAAGCAGCTCTTAAAGAGACAGTACACAGAGGCTGTACAGGCATTCTCTGGCAATACATTTAAACTGCTAAAATGCAGAACACCTGCCTGGCAGTAAGCATTTAGGCAAGCTCAAGGAAGACTTTTTGGGAACCCCCATGTGTATGGGAGTTACACCCTTACCTGCCTAGAGAAAACTTGGCATCCGCATCAAGTCTGTACCATCATGCATCAGTTAACATAAACTTAGTACTTTACTATACATATTCACTACACTTCATGATACTATATCCATAAGGAGGGACAATACTTATGCATGTTTCATACAGGTAATACTGATATCACTATGATTAACATACTTGTGACATCACAATACTGATTCATGGTATAACTTCCTGTACGTTAAACAATGTAGGAGGGGGCCCTTCCCTATCAGCTAACTTTGGGCTGGATGGGGCAGTTGTACCATACTGAGAAGGAAGAACGTTCAACCTGGAATTGGCCATTAAGCTCAGTTTGGGTAGTGAGCTCTGAGAAATATAAACACCTTTGTGAACCACATTGAGAGGCAAATCCACTGTCCTCCCGGGAGAATCATAACTGAGGTGCAAAACTGGCTTGACAGCTTGGGCCAGTCTTTCTGGGGGGAACAGCCACAGTTTCTGTACTTTCAGCACTAACTTTGAAGCTTTTGTCATTCATGAGGGGGCCTCTGCACAGATGGGAATGTACAAACTGGGAGCATTGTCAGCTCCTTGCTCTGTAGGCTCTGTTTCCACAACACTTGGCTCATTTTTTATTTATTTTTTTATTTAGTTTTTGTTGACCGGGTAAGTGCACTAGACAAATCCTGCCTATTTTCAGGCACGACCCGGGTGGAGGGGGATACAGATGAATGCCAACTAACCGTGAACCAGATTAAGCTGTTGGTGGTATTTTTAGTGAATGAGGGAAATTTGGCCAGGACACCAGGGAAATTCCACAACTCTTTTCGATAAGTGCCATGGGATCTTTAACATCCACCTGAACTACCACCAATCCAGGCAGATGGGACCTCGGTTTAACATCTCATCTGAAAGACGTCACCTCAGAAGTGCAGCACCCCTGTCATGCTGCACTACAGTGTCAGTACTGGGCTATTAACCCAAGTGCCAGATGTGGGAACTGAACCCACAGCCCTCTGATCTCCTGGCCTCAGAGGAGAGTGTGCTACCTACTGAGCCACTGACACTGAGATTTAGAGAAGGTTCTGGCACAATTAGGTTTTGTGGCACTGAAAGTGGGCTGTCAGCACTCTCATATTGTTGTTCAAGTTCTGGTGTGTCGCCAGGGAGACTCAGACAATCAGCCCCTTCTTTGGGCAATTCACACAGTTCCACAAAATACAGAGGGTCTGCAACCTCAGATGTGACACTTTGCACTTCACTTTCAGGGAGCATTGGCTCCAAGGACGAAGCTGGGGGGTTAGGCAGTCCAGAAGGCCCAGCTTCATCCCCACAATTATTCATTGGGTTACCTCGAAACAGCTGACTCAATTCATAGGAGGGGTAATAGGCATTGTCACACTCACTATAGTCAGAGGTGTACTGACAGTCACTATCATTCTGGGCCTGCTTCGGGGGAAAACTTAACTCTGTAACTACTGGAGTAGGTTGACTCTGTCTCTTTTTTGCAGCAGCACAAGTCACTGGCCCAGGGGAGGCAATGTCTGCTGGCTCAGCTTCAATAATAACTTGGCCGATAGGCAGCAGGTGGTTATGGTTCATGGTCTTGACAACTTTGGAGTTATTCTCTTGGCATACCTCATATACTGGTAGATCATCTGACTTTCCAACTACTACATGAGGAAGATGGTGCCACCTATCAGCAATTTTGTGCTTGCCATGTAGTCCCAAATTGCGTAACAACACACCGTCTCCGGGCTGTAGCTCTTGAGCCTTTACTTTCTTGTTGTGCTTCTCTTCGTTGGCAAGACTTCTTTAGCGGCCATTGTCCGGGCCAGTTGATATGCATGGTTCAATTGAGCTTTCAGTTTCTGTACATACTGCAGGTAGTTTTCAGCTCAGACCCCATCTGGAGAGACCACAAAACAGACATTAACTGGCAGGTGGGCCTCCCTCTCAAACATGAGGCAGTAGGGCAAGAACCCAGTAGCATCATTTTTGGTGCAATTGTAGACGTGTACCAAGGTGCTAATCTGCTGGCTCCACTTATGCTTGTCTTTTGGGTGGAGGGCACCCAGCATGTCTAGAAGGGTGCAGTTAAAAAGTTCTGGTTGAGGGTCCCCCTGCAGGTGATAGGGGTTGGTTCTTGACTTCCACATCCCTCACAGAGAGAGCATTTCTTTGATTAGCCGACTTTCAAAGTCTCTGCCTTGGTCAGAGTGGATCTGCTGGAGGGCACCATAGTGGACAAATAAATTTTCCACTAGCTCCCTGGTCACAGTAGAGGCCTTTTGATCTTTAGTTGGAAAGGCTTGTGCATACCATGTGAAATGATCCATAACCACTAACACATTGCCAATATTCCACTGCTCAGGTTCTAAACACAAAAAGTCTATGCAGACCAGTTCCATTGGGGTGCTGGCAGTAATATTGACAAGGCTGGTGGCCTTCTATGGCAGGGCTTTCCTTTGTAGGCAATCACTGCAGGTCTTTACACGGTGCTCAACATCGGCCCCCATCTTGGGCCAGTAGAATCGAGATCGTACCAGGTCAAGAGTGCTGTCAATACTGAGGTGCCCCATGTGATTGTGGAGGGACCTCAGTACCAAATCTTTAAAGGTCGTGGGCAGGACCAATTGATGCTTGTCTACTCGACCACTGTGATCCACTCCCTCTCTGTATAACAACTGATTGCGTAACTTCAGCCTGGGGCCTTCTTTAAACAATAGGGCAGTTTGCAAGTTAAGGGAACACAACTGGGACACATCTTTCTCCACACACAGGGCATCAAGTGCTGACTGAATCATATTATCTTGGGATTGAGCCCACTGGATGGTGTCATTGTCAAATTGAGGTAGTACACTAATATCTAGAGCAGAGAAATGGCAATAGGCAGCTAGTATGCAGGTATCAGGAGGGCCCAAGCAATCTACTAAACAGTCCACTGTGTCTGTAGACATCTGTTCATCTCTATCAAACTTTTGGCACAATGCTCGGATGTCAGGTTCAGACAACCTGACCCAATCACTCTTGGGGACTGGCCTTCGTGACAGGGCATCAGCATCAATATGGTTCAGTCCTGGCCTGTATTTGACAGCATAATCATAGGTTAATAAAGCAGAGACCCACTGGTGCCTAGTGGCATCCAACTTAGCTGAAGTCTGCACATAAGTTAACGGGTTATTGTCGGTCTTCACCAATATCTTTGCCCCATAGAGGTACTCATGAAACTGGACAACAATGGCCCATTTTAGGGCAAGGAACTCCAGCTTATGCCCAGGATAGTTTTGTTCTGACGGGGTCAAGCTCCTGCTGGCAAAAGCCACTGGTCTCAAACCATCCTCATCGACTCGATACAGCACAGCTCCTAGGCCCTGCAGACTAGCATCCATATGCAGCACATAGGGCTTGGTAGGCTCAGCATAGGAGAGGATGGGGACATGGGTGAGCTGGTATATGGCTTCATGGAAGGCTGCTTCACATTCAGGTTTCCAGCAGGGCCAGACTGTCAACCAGTATGCCTCTTTTTTAGAATCATTCCTTTGTGTGTTTTTCTTTCTAAAAACATCAATTACTTTTGAAAAATCAACCTGCTCTACAATGTCACGTTCAATGCTCAAGAGTGCCATTGAGGATAGTCTTTCTTCTGCCATAGTAGATCTTTGATCATTTTTAAGAATACATAGTTTGCTAAATGTATGTTCAGCCTTGGCGGTAGACAATGAAATAGTACTGCAAATAAGATACAGAATTCTTAGGTTTGCATATGCATTCTGTAGGTCATTATCTTTGAGAAAATGTAACATTGAACATACAGTAAAAGGTTGTGGACTGAGAGATAGTTCTTCATAGAAAGTACAAAGTTGTTGATATTCTGACTGTGTGGTATCAGTGTCCACATTTTCAGAGTAAGGGGAAAGTAGATTTTGAAGACTTTCTCTATCACTAAAATGAGTTGGTAACAGACAACCAAAACATTTCACTGTATTATGAAAGTCATTAAATCTCTCTCTCTCTCTCTCTCTCTCTCATTTCAGTGATGATTAGATAGATAGATAGATAGATAGATAGATAGATAGATAGATAGATAGATAGATAGGTATTTTATTTATAGAGCTCCCAATTCCATGGACTTTGGGCACTGTACAATATAATTCAACAAGCATTTGTCAATGCCGAATGTTGTCTCACTGGTATTGGTAGTGTAGGAGTTAGAGATGCATAATAGGAATGGCAGTGAAGTATTGAACTGACGCCAACCCCACCCCCACCCTGCAGAGACTGACAGGTGCTGGGGTGTGCCTTTGGGTCGTCAGCTATAACGCTCATGCCATTTAACCTCACCCTACCCTGTAGACACTGACAAGTGTTGTGGTGTGCTTTGGAGTCTTTGGGCCTTATACTTACCTCATTCCATAAGGAAATACACTAAGATGGGTGCAGTATAGGAGAATGGGGTGTACTTTAGGGCCGAAGACTCCAAGGCACACCTCAATGCCTGTGACTGGATGCAGGCTGGGGTTGGGGGGTGGAATGGCGTGAACGTTATAGCCAATGATCCCAAGTCACACCCCTGACACCTGTTAGTCTCTACTGGTTGGGGTGTGACATTTGGAAACCCTAACAACATAGGCGTTTGTTGGTATTTTCACTCCAAATTTTCAACATGGGCTTGTAGAGTGGCACTATCAGTTTATTAGCCAAAAGGTGGTTTTGCACAGTGACTATACCTTTTGGTGACACAGGCATGCCAACACATTTTGGGCAGGGTGTGAAAAATGACAACTGTATTGTTCATGAGGAGGCATAAAAAATGGCGACACAGGCATGCAAACACATTTTGGGCAGGGTGTGAAAAATGACAACTGTATTGTTCATGAGGAGGCATAAAAAAATGGCAACGTTGAAATTCTGGAGTGAAAATATGCAAAACTGGTGAAGTCATGAGTAAGCATAGAAACTGCACAACACACATCTGTAACCCAATTATTTGGGAGATTTTTTTAACCACATTTTCAACATAGGCATTTTGGGACCTCCTGTCATGAACAGTGGCACGGTGATTTTGTTAATGTGTCCCAAAAGCTGATTTCCCACAGCGACCACAACATTGTGAGCCACAGGTGAGAAAACACATTTTGGGCAAGATGTGAAAAATGCCAGCTGTACTGTTCATAAGGAGGTGTGAAAAAATGCCAGTGTTTGAAATTCTGGCATGAAAATATTATAAGGGTGTGTGGAAACTGTGCAATGCATGCTTGTAATACAGTCATTTAATGGACTTCATCACCAAATTTTCAACATAGGCATTTTAGGACCTCTTCTCATGAACAGTGCCACTGTCATTTTCTTAATTGGTCCCAAAAAGTGATCTCCCACAGCGACCGTGCTATTCTGCGCCAGAAGTGCGAAAACACATTTTGGCCAGGATATGTAAAATGGCAGCTATACTCTTCATAAGGAGGTGTGGCAAAATGCCAATGTTGAAAATCAGGAGTGAAAATATTACAAATTCATGAAGTGATGAGCATGCATGGAAACTGTGCAAAGCACGGGTGTAAAACAGTCATTTTTTGGATTTTTTTCACCAAATTTGCAACATAGGGTTTTTGAGAGCACACCTCATGAACAGTGGCACTGTCATTTCATTAATCAGCCCATAAAGATGATTCTGCACAGTGACTGCAAAATCACTTTTCAGGACCGAATAACGCCATGACAGTGACTGAATTCATGAGGAGGGGTCCCAATAACCCCATGTTGAAAATTTGGTGCAAAAATTCCGCAAAATGCCCAAGATATGCACCAAAATTGAAAAAAACTATTTATGCCATTATACAGCTTTGAAGAGTGCAGACATGTTCCCAGTCCACCGAAGATCATCGCGCCAGACTCCAGAGGTAAGTATGGGGTGAAGGGGGGTGTGGAGAGGCAGGGTATGCAGAGGGTAGGTGTGGGTTGGGGAGGGGGTAGGAGAGACCACGAGGGACTGTTTTCTTCTTTTACAGGTAAAAAAAAAAAGACAACGAGGGTCACTTTTCCTTTTTTGCAGATGTTTGTTTGATACGCTGGGGAGGGCTCCGAGTGTACCACCTGCATAATGGGAAGGGGGACCTCAGCCGATGGGGACTGGGCCCCCCATTGGCACAGAAATGGGTGGGGTGCGCATGATGCTGAGGTTGGGCTTGCCCCTCGGCATACAGCACGTGTTGGGGGCTGGGGACATTATGCCTTGGGGTGAGTGGACTTCCCCGTCAGCAAACTAAACTAGGCAGGGGGGACTGAAACCGATGGGGACTGGGTCCCCCGTTGGCAAGGAAAGACTGTTGGGGAGGCGCGTGATGCCAAGGGGGATTGGGCACCCCCTCAGCACACACTTGAAACACTTGGAATGGGAGGGGCCATCATGCCAATGGGGAGTGGGCTCCCCCGTCAGCAAATGAAGTGGCAGTGGCAGTCAGTTCCAACATGTTTAGTGAAGTGCTTCACCAGGAAAGGCACATCAGGAAGCGTGTTATTGTGCCTCTGCATGATGAGCTTGGCTCTCATTGCAGTGGCACTTTTCTTAGATCTGGTGGACACTTTACATATTGGGGGTGTCAGCGCCTGCAGCTGGCTTATTGGGGAATGAGGGATGCACCTACTGATGCATGCCCTGCATTTGTCCACAGTGATCACACCTCCAAATCTGCTACTACTGCAATATGTTGCCTGGTGCGCAAGCATGAGCCAACATAAAAACAGGATATACGTAGCAGCAATTTAACATAGACATTAAGATTCTATCCATCCCATTTAAAATTAATTAGTCATTAAAAGCCTGCTGGAACAGATATGCTTTTAGTTGTCTCTTAAAGGCTTCCACAGAGGGGCCTCGCTAAGATATCCAGGAAAGGAGTTCTACAGAGTGAGCGCTGTCACTGAAAATGCCCTATCCCCAGAATGCCACAGCCTCACTCTGAGAACTCCAAGGAGGCCCCCCTCGGCCAAACAGAGTGCCCGGGTGGATGGTAGTGGGCAAGGAGATCTTGCAGATAGGCAGGTCTCCCTTCATTTAGGGTCTTGTAGGTCAGGTGCCCTATCTTGAAGACAGTCCTCCACTTGACTGGCAGCCAGTGCAGTCTGTGGATGACTGGGGTGATATGATCACCTCATCTTGCCACAGTCAGTAATCTTGCAACCGCATTCTGCACCAGCTACAGCCTGCGAATGTTGCCTCAAGATAACCCTAGGTACAGGGCATTGCAATAGCCTAGCCTGGAAGTGATGAACGCATGCACCAGTGTGGTCAGATCCTCAGGAGGGATCAAGGCTCGGATTCGAGCAATGTTCCTAAGATGATAAAATCCACTCCAAATGATGTCTGACACCTGAGCATCAAGTGTCAAACCGTCATATAGGACCATGCCCAAATCCTTCACCTGTCTAGATGGAGTAAGAGGAACACTCCCCAGCATAAGGCCGGGGGGGGTAACCCCTCACTATGCCCTACTCCAAAATGAACTGGATCCACTACAAGTTCTTCTGTCTTGTCTGGGTTAAGTATAAGCCGGTTTTGAGTCATCCAAGCCTGGATCTCATCAAGGCAGCTGTTAAATGCAGAGGCCGACACCTGGATATTGGGCACACAGGACATGTACAGTTGGGTATCATCTGCATAGCAGTGAAAACCCAGCCCGTACCACCTGATAATGTCCCCCAGTGGCAGCACGTACACCATGAACAAAAATGGCGACAAGACCGAACCTTGCGGTACCCCGCAGCACAGAGGCTTCGGGTTAGATGAGGCTAACCCCATCATCACCCTCTGCACTCTGCTGTTAGGTATGACCTGAACCACTTGATGACATTACTGGACAGGCCACACCAAAACCGCAGGCGATCAGGAAACACCTCATGGTCCACAGTGTCAAACACTGAAGAGAAGTCCAGGAGGACCAAGATGGTCCGGTCTCTCCAGTCCCTCACCATCAGGAGGTCATTAAGCACCCTCACCAGAGAGGTCTCCATACTATATCCCGCATGAAACCCTGACTGGAAAGGCTCATAGGTGGAGGAAGAAGCAAGATGTCTCTCAAGCTGCATGGCCATCACTTTTTCAATAACCTTCCTTAAAAATGGGAGGTTTGAGACTGGCCTGTGAATGCTGAGGCAATCCAGATCCAGGGTGGGTTTCTTTGAAAGGGGTATAACCAAGGCCTCTTTTAAGGCCATTGATAAAACCCCACTCCTTAGGGAACTCCAGATAACCCCAGCAATCACAGGCCCAATCAGGTCCAAACATCTGACCTAAAGTTGGGTTGGACCTGGGTCTAGATCACACTGAGTTGGCCACAGCTTCAATATTATCTTTGCCACCTCCTCCTCCACAACCAGCTCAAAATCATCCCAGACAGGAGGAGTGTTTTGACACATTTCAGGCCGGACCATGCATCCCCTTTGAGAGGTACTTGAGGAGACCTCATCTCTGATAGAGGATACCTTGTCAGTAAAGAATCCAGACAGCTCCTCGCACCTCATGCTTGAACCTGCTCCCCCAATACAGAGACAGGCAGAATGTAATAGCCCACCCACTAAGTGTAAAAGCTGAGCTGGTCTGTTCTTTGCCGTGACAATCTCCCTACACAGATAACCTGCCTTCTTACGGGAGATTTCCCCCTGATAGCTGGTATAATGTAACCTCAGGGCTAATCTGTCCTCCAGCAAACCAGATCTCCTCCAGCACCTGTCTAACCTCCGTCCCTTAGTTTTTAATCTCCAGAGATCCTCATCAATCCAGGGAGGTCTCCGGTGAGTAGACAAGGGACGGACATGAATGGGTGTGATGGAATCGAAGGCCACAGAGACCGCCCCATTATAGGCCATCGCTGCTTCCTCCACTCCAATTGCACAGGGTGCCTCAACACTCAATAGGTCCAATGCTGCCAATAGTCCCATCGAGGACACTCCTTTTAATATGTGACACTGAACCATCCCGACAGGGGCAGGACCATCAAGGGGGGTATCACCAAGCATGAACCTCAAGATGCTATGATCCGACCTAACTACAGGAGCAACACTAAGGTCAGTCACATCTAAACCTAATAAAAAAAGCAAATCCAATGTGTGGTCACCTGAGTGTGTAGCTGTTGTTACTTTTTTCCACAGGCCCAGGGCCCCTATGCTTCCTAAGAGATCGCACCCAAAACCCAAGAGCCCGCCATCGATTCAGGCATTGAAATCCCCCAGAATTAACCACCTGGTAGACTCCAGCACCAGGCCAGTGATGAGCTCCTCGACCTCGACAACAAAATCCCCATGTAACACAGGGGGACGAAAAAGCACAAGGACCCTGAAACCTGCCCCTACACCCCCTTGGGTGGCCACACACTCAAACGAATGTGTATGACCCACAGATAACATTGTGAGGTTCAGGCTGGTTTTAAAATAAATGGCTACCCTCCCACCCCTGCGATCCTCCCTCGGGTTGTGTATCACAGAGTAGTAATAATAATAATAATACATTTTATTTAATATAGCACCTTTCACAAATCAAGGCGCTGCACAATCAGATAAAATCAACAACTGCAGCAAATACAATAAATACAGATAAAATCGTAAAAGATCAGGGTAAGCTTTGCCCCACAAAAAGGTCTTCAATGCCTGCTTAAGGCACCCCACCATCCTGCAGTCATATAGCTGACGGGGCAGAGAATTCCACAGGGTAGAGGCAACAAACCCAAAGGCATGAGCACCAGATGACTTTAAACTAACCCTCAGAATCTCAAGCAACCCCATGTCATCCGAGCGGAGCTGTGGCAAAGGGGTGTAGGGAACCAGGAGCTCTTTCAGGTAATCAGGACCCTGTCCGTGTAGGGCTTTGTAAGTTAATAAACCTACCTTAAAGGTGATCCGCCACTGAATAGGCAGCCAGTGCAGATCGTGCAGCACTGGGGTAATATGAGTTCTCCTGGATACCCCAGTCAACAAATGTGCTGCAGCGTTCTGCACTAGCTGCAAGCGGCGGATATCAACCTCAGAAAGCCCTAGGTAGAGGAAGTTGCAGTAGTCAAGGCACGATGTCACAAATGCGTAGACCAAGACAGGCAGGTCACTGGACGGAACAAGGTACTTGATCCTAGCAATGTTCCTAAGATGGTAAAAGGCCAGCTTGACGACTGCCGACACCTGACATCAAAGGATCAGACCATCATCAAGCACCACTCCCAGGTCATGCATCCACTCAGAGGTCAGAATCTGAGCCCCCAGGACTAAACCAGAGGAGAGCCCAGTCCTCAAGCCCTCTGTCCTACAACCCGGGTCCACTACCAAAACCTCAGTCTTTCCTGGGTTCAACGTTAAACAGCTGGAACTCATCCAATCTTGGATTTCTATGAGGCAGCAGTTCAATACTGAGATAGCACTAATCTGGTCAGGGGCAAAAGACAAGTAGAGCTGGGTATCATGAGCATAGCAGTGAAACCTCAGACCATACCGTCTTACAATGTCTCCGAGGGGCAGCATATACACCGCGAATAACATGGGCAACAGCACTGAGCCATGGGGTATCCCACAAGACAGAGAGAAAGCCTTGGAAGAAAATATTCCTGAGACAACTCTCTGAGTTCTACCGGGAGGAAAGATGTAAACCATCTGAGAACTGTTCTCGACAGCCCACAGATGTACCTCAAATGCTCGCGTAGAACCCCATGATCTACAGTGTCGAATGCTGATGACAGATCTAGGAGTACCAAGATGGAATGGTTTCTCTGATCTCTTGCCATAAGGAGATCATTGAGCACCTGAACCAGAGCAGTCTCAGTACTATGCCTATTACAAAAACTTGATTGGAGAGGTTCATATAAATTATAGATGGTTAGATGGTTTTCCAGTTGAGCCGACACAACTTTCTCAATAACCTTTCCAACAAAAGGAAGGTTAGAGATAGGCCTGTAGTTCGCTAGGTTCTCTTGGTCTAAAGAAGCTTTCTTCAGGAGGGGTGTCACCATCCCCTCCTTCAGGGAGCTAGGAAACTCACCTGAATCCAAAGAGCACCGGACAATCCGAGCTAAGAATGGGCCAATGATGTCACTACAACCCAAAATCAGAGAAGTAGGGCCCGGGTCTAAACTACAGCAAGTGGGACGCATCCCCTGAATAATCCTCATAATGTCCACAAACTCCGGCAGATCAGAGGTACTCCAGGAGAGTCCAGGCTCTGTGAACAAGCACCGACCAACAGCATCCCCCATAGGGTGAAGCTGGCGGCACTCCTGCTTGATGTCGGCCACCTTATTCACAAAGAAACAAGCTATCCCATCACATTCATTTTGTGAAAAAACTCGACGGAACTGCTGACAGGCTGGGTTGCACAGCCTGTCAACAGTTCGGAAGAGTTGAGCCGGTCGATTCCATGCAACAGCAATTTCCCTGGACAGGAATTTTGCCTTCTTATGGGAAATTTCTGTTTGATAGAGTTTATAATGCACTAACAAAATAAGGTGGTCGGCATCTAAGTACTCAGTACCCAGCTGGAACTGCTGCCTCCAAAATAGGGGTGGCATTTTCATTCAACCAGTTCTCCATGATGCAAGACAGGTCAACTGAGGATATTAAGTCCACCATTATGGCAGTCTTATTCCTCTTTGACTTGGCATTGCACAACACAACCCTAGAAGGATGAGGTGAGGCAGCTGTACCCGCTAACTGCCCACAGTCCCTTGTGGAACCCTTCGGTATGGGAACTAAACAAGGCAACAACCTCTCCAGTTCCCATTTCACCCCAGGGTGTCTCCTTGGCCTCATTACCTGAATCCTGGAAACCCTGGAAGCCGCTTGGGGACCACCACCTCCACCAAACCCTCCCCTCTGACCTATTCCCAAGGCTCTACACCTCCTGTAGGCCACAGCTGGAAGTTCAGGATGCTCAAAGGGATGAAGACCATGGAGGTGGTCCCCCGACTAGCTGTGCCTTGCAATTCCCTGCCCCAGACACATTTCACACAAATAACATTTAAAAACAACCCCTTAAACTAACTCAGTTTAACAATTTTAAAACCACACCCCCACCACAAAAACAACCCCTTAACTAAATTAACAAATCTCTCCGCACTTCAGATGAAAAAGATTATCAGCTATAGGAAATCTTACTTCCCTTGTCCATGTCCAAAAGTTCCCCTAAAACTGAGCACTCTCACTGCCCAGATTGTAAAGTTTTTTTTCTTTTGATTGGTTTAACTCATGGCACTTTCACTGCCAGTCCAGTCAATCCGAGGCCTCATTAAAGAAGAGACAATTGAAAGTTCCAGTTATAGTGATTTCTTTTAACCAATACCATCAGCACTCTCACTGTCAGTTAGGTTAACTCCCAGCCATATAACAGAGGCAGAAATCCCTATTCGATTCATTCCACTCCAGCCCGAAACATTGGAGAACAGTTTCAATGCAGCTGTATTCCAGGAACACTGATCTCATGTTTATTCTGACCTCGCCACTGCCAATACAGGGACAGACCCCTCCTGGAGCCCAGACCTCTCCCTGGACTCCCCTGCTGCCACAGCCACCCACCAGCAACCAGACAACAGAACGGAAGCACCGCAGTGTAGCCTCCAACCGGTAGACACACTACCATACACCACCAGGTCAAGGCCAGACCCCAGAAGTAGCACACTCCATCAAATTGCAGCAGCCACAGTCAGACCTCCTCAGTACTTCAAAGTGCTTCACAGTGTTCCTCCTCTCAGCAGAGAAGACTTCTTCAAGCATCTCACAAATACCACTGAAAAACCTCCACCCACTTCCTACCAGTCTTCATGCCCCTTCTTCTAGCAGCTGAAAAAACAGATAAAACTCAGGCAGGGCTTCCAGTACAAGATTTTCAGAAAGTTTTAGATTTCTGTAGCTGAAGAACACCATAGCTGAAAAACGCTAAAGGGCACTAATTACAGTTCTTAGCGCCAAGCGACAGAGTGGCAAGATAAATAAAATCAAACAGAACAGAAATAAAACAATAAAACAGACAACAAAACCAACTGAAAGCAATAAAAGTGCTAAAAATCTAATTACTATTCTTGATGCTCCTGATGGTCAGCCCAGCAAAGCCACCATCTTGATAGGACTTCAGTCATAGATTGTGTAGAACACATTCATCCTGAAATGCACTGCAGAATCATTTGTCTGCTCATCTTGTGCTTCTTCACCTGGCATACATTTGCTGTGACTCTGACTAGTTATTTTGAATTCTGTGTCTACCTTGTGTTCTTCTGCAAATTTTGTGGCTGAGTTAATCAGATCATTGTAATGCTGGATTGTTCTGTTTTTCTCATATAGTTTTAAAAATGAAGTTACCATGGTCGATGCTCTAATGACATCCATTGATGCATTTTTCAGATACACAAAGAGGCTATTGTCCGATTTTAACATTTCTAACCATATGTGAAGCATCAGCACAAATTTAAATTTTTGCATGAAATCAAGTAATGCATGTGCATCTCCTACATTTTTAGCTATCCTCTCTCTTTAGTGAATTATATGCAATGTTAATAGCAAAGTGGAATAAGTATCTTTCATTGTTCTGACTGCTTCATATTTGCAATACCACATAGTCTCACATCAACATTGAAGCTGCCTAGGGCCATTTTCCAGTTCTTTTTGGCTTTATTAAATATGTCTAGATGAGGCTCACTAGAAGTGACAAAGCTGTATATTTTCTCTATATATCCAAAGAAAGTAACTGCCTCTACACATTACAGCTATCAGCAAACACCAGGTTAAGTTTGTGTGCCTAGCGGTGTACATATAAAGGATGTTTGTTTGTTTCTTTAACACGGGTTTGTAAACCAGAAACTGCACCAGACATGTTGGCAGCACCACCATATGCCTGTGTGCGAATGTGGGCCATATTAAGTTTCAAGTCTGAGAGTGTTTTAGTTAGAACTTTAAATAAATGTGCTGATGATGAATTTTCAATATTTTTAAAAAGTAGAAATATCTTCTAAATATTACATTTATAATCAATGAAGTGTACACAGAAGGACAGTTGTCGGTGTAAGATATATCAATGGTCGAGTCCAGAATGATCCCAAAGTATTTTGCTTCATGCACTTCACTTGTAATGTGCTCTAAAATCACACTTGACAGAGCTGATATGATAGAATTTTGTATCTCTGGACTAAGATAACTCTGCTTGAGTTTAGCTTCAGACAGATGTCTATTTGGTGTTCTGTCATACTTTGCTAATAACTTTGCCAGTTCAATAAAATTGCGTTCATTCTGAGTTTTTGTAGATGAGGACTTCATGCAGGAATAAGCAATCTACATGTGGCAATGGAAAAGAAGGTAATGTTTTGCAAGAAATAATGTCATATCCAATAGCCTTTGTAGAACTTCTCTGTTCTGCTAAACCTAAAGCTCAAAGTTAGTATCTTGGTTATTACCTCTGCCACTGTACATTTTAACAACTGTACATAAAACTTAAACAGTAAAAGGGAAACTTGTTTGGATGTAATATTGGTTGCATATAGGCTCTGTTCATAGGTAGACAGATATCCTCCTTTGCTTGATGGGACAAACTGACACATTCTGAAAGAAGTCTTAGGACAGCCACAGCACCCTCACCTAGTTCCTTCAGGCAACCATGCTTTGAAGTCTATAGCAGATATGAGACAAAAAATACTAAGAGCCCCAGGAAGTGATGGCGAATGATAGTAGCATAGAACCTACTGATACAAAAAGTATGTGTTTTGAGGAATAGTATTTTCACTTGAGTAATGAATAATGGATGTCAAGTTGTAGTGACAAAGGAAGAGTACATACACTTAAATTTTGGTAAGTCTTAGCAAGCAGATAATTGAGCCACCTCTTGGCACTCCAACCCCCCAAAGTACCAGTAGCTGCCTTTAATAAAAGGAATTTAATCCCTGAAACATGTTTCAGCTTAAGAAAACTGCAAGTCCATGATGCTGAAAGATTAGACAAGAAAGGACTAGGCACCTCCTGGGGTGCATAGCATTTAGCCTTGCCCTTACCTTACAGAAATGGGAATGGGTCTGTCGGACTACTCCTCCAGTACAGTGTCAATCTGTCCCAGCTACAATGGCAGTCACATATGACAGTCCTAAACAAGTATCTGTCTGCCTATAGAAGCCTATGTAGAAACGGTTTCAATATACTGTATAGAGAACCTGTCAGTAATTACAGATGCAGTGAACTGTCATACTTTGCTAATAACTTTGCCAGTTCAATAAAATTGCTTTAATTCTGAGATTTAATACTGCATTTTGAACTGTGCAATGTGAGATGAATGCACATTGCACACTACCCTATATCGGCCCGATTTGGCCCACCTCACTCACAGGCATGCAACAATGTGTGCACAGAAATACTGTGACAAAAATCAGATGTTTAACGTGACTGTTGGTGATAGATGTTAGCTTTCAAGCCTTGATTGTTAACATCTGTCACCATCACAAGTCTCAAGCTACTTTTGTTTATTCCTAGTTCTGCTTTATTTTTATAACACATGGATAGTAAATGAAGGTGCTTTATGGTAAGCAGTGTATCAAGTCGACAGTACCCCATTCCTGTTTGATGAACAGTTGTAATAAGCATTGCAAAACATGCAGGATACATGTAATATTATATTTTAAATTTGTATGATGCCATAATTATTTACCACTGAGAATGCAATAGCAGTTTAATGTAATGGCTTTTATAGTGCAGTGGTAGATGTGGGAGCTGCCTGCCACAGCCAGAGGTCCTAAACCTGGCATGTATGAGTCTAAAGAACAGAATACATACAAATGCTCCAAGGAACTAGTTCTGAGATTTTCAGATGGGGGGTGGGGGTAGCCAGCCAAAGGTCTTAGTCAAAGACCTGCCCCTTGATCCTTTGACTAAGGCCTTTGGCTGGACCTCCCCCACCTGAAAATCTCAGAACTAGCTCCTTGGAGCTTTTGTATGTATTCTGTTCTTTAGCCTCATACATGAACCTGCTCCCTACCTAAATGTTAAGCAATTTACCATATTTCTTGTATCAAGTATGAATGCTTGTGTTGCAGCTTTTCATTGCTCTGTACTATGTTTTATCTGTATTGACGTGGAATCTTTGAAAAGGAGTTTTTGACTCAAAGGTACTTTCCAAATCTTCAATAAATAAATAAAATAAAATATATGTAAATTTTGTGTTGCCAATTGCAACTCAATTGTTCTTCTTAATCCCAGATCGGTTACTGAGCGACACCCACCGCAGCCATGCAAAGCCGCATTTGAATGCTGATGACTTGAGTTTTTGAGTAACCCCCCCACTCCTCAAAATTATTACAAAGGCTTTTTTGCCACAGAGAATCTCCCATGGAGGTAATAATAGAACTTCCTCTTGCTTCTGTGCATCAATGAGAAAGGTGCTATAAGACAGAATGTGAAAAACTATTCAATCACCTCATTAAATTATCAGTAATCTTATAAGTTAGTTTGATTTACAAGTGTTTTTATTCTCATACCTATCTACTGAATGCCTTCAGTTGCTCTCTGTTAACTGTGCTGCTGGTTAAGTCTTTCCCTGACTGTTTATGGACCATAGATTGCTCATGACTGCTAAAGTTTTTTGTTGCCTTTTTCCAGTTACAAAACCCATAATTTGGATCTGCAAAAGCTGGCTCAAAGTCTTCCAGAGAATGTTTTGCAAATCGTCAACAAGGGTAGCAGAATGCACAGTTTCCAATGGGAAAATATTAACCATTCTCTGTAGTGCTTCATTCCATTTTTAAGGTGTTCTAATACCACTCCCATCGAAACATTCTTTTGCCACTTTTATCTTTCACAAAGTTGTAACTATTATTTAAACCTAGCTGACATGGTCCCTTTTCCAATATATCTATGATGACATCTGTGCTCAAGTGACGGTTGATATAGAGGGCAGACTCAGATGGATAATTCTGTAGCTCATCTACTAGAATGTTATCATCATCAACTGCTTGGCAAGTTGGCTGTGAATCATTGTTATTGTCATATTCAGTTTCAGAATGACTTGAGCTAACTTAACAAAGACTTTGTACATCAAAATGAGAGTTACTTACCGGTTCGGCAATGCCATGTACAGTGCTTTTGATTGCAGACATGACATCATCCATTTCAGAAGGTATCACAAAAGACAAAGTGCTTGTATCAACAGATTAATTCGCCGTATCAGCTACCACATCGCCAGGTTGACAATATCTTTTGAGTTCAGGTTTCAAGATACCACCCAGATCTCAGATGCCCTATGAAGTGGTGAATTTGAGTGTAATAACATAGATATTTGCCAGCCAACCCTTTTCTTTCACTGCTTTTCCAGAATGCTTGCTACTAGTATGTGCTCCTAGCATATCTCCTGATTGTTAAATTGCAATATGAGCAAATGGTTTTTTCTTTGGGCCACGGTGTTTTTTAGATATTTTGACCTGTTTTAGCAGTATGAAATCAGTCTCTGAGGAGCTCCAACTTCAAAAGGCCACCATAACTGCTGTTACTTCTCCTGTGACAATCTTCAGCACGGCCCCACATAGCCTAAGGGGTGAACAAAAATGTGACTTACAATGGTGTTTTTTATATGCTGATTTGTTTGGTTACTCTTTCCTCACAACTCAGAATAAAGCATATGCAATCCTGCACCTCCATCAATTAACCCCTGTATGAGCACTTTAGTTAAAAAGGGCCAGGTCTTCCTCATCATTTATATCTTTTATAATTTAGGGGCTGGCCGTATAGCCTAGAGGTTAGAGTAACAAGCTGTGGATGAGCTTGGTATATTAGCAGACCGAGATTTGATTCCCACAACCTCCATTTGAATACGGTGTGACTATCAGCAAGTTACATAACTTCCTCAGTGCTCCCAGATCACCCCTGAAAACAGGCACTTGTGCCTAGTGGGCCTTACCCGTTTACCAAATAAAATCAAATAATTTCACGTATGCTCTGACTTCCAACAGCATTCCCTGCATTAAGACCCATTGACTGCAAACATATTTTTTACTGCCCAGGGATTATATGCAACACTTCTGGTAAGCTAAAATTAACAAGTTTGGGGTCAGCACTGAAAAGATAAATTTTTATTTAAACATCAAATATAATTAAACACACATATAGAAAAGGCATAGACCTCACCCAATTGTAAGCAGCAGTGTAGACATGCATGTAAGTGTAGTTGTCCATAGATATAGTGGAGGAAAAAGGTCCAAAAAGCATAGATGGATGCACTAAAGCAAAAACTAGCATGCATGCAAAAGACGGCGTCTTGGCAAAAATCAGAATATAACCCCACAACCTCAATAGATGAGCAGGAACTGCAAAAAAGCATATAATACCTGCTTAGGGGTGGTGAAAATGCAGAAATAAATGAAGCATAAAGCCAAAGAATCAAAACGCCAAACGCTCATGCTGACGCTCCAAACAGCTTGAACCAATGGGCAACATTCTCTCTTCCGGTAAACATTGAAAGCTAAAGTGTGTATGATTTGGCTTCTGGAGATGGAGGGGATACATCAACTTATCTTCTCCAGGCAGTATAGTACAGTGGTTTAAGGCTCTGAGTTGCAAATCTGGAGACCTGGGTTTGAATCCCACAGCCCCCACTTGCATACTGTGTGACCCTGAGCAAGTCACTTAACTTCCCTGTGCTCCCAGGTTGCACCTGTAAACAAGCTTTCAGTTTAGTGTGTCACTCCTGGTTAAACACTTGGAAAAAATATATATTATTACCAACCACCTCCATCCATCCATCCCCATTCTATAATCTCACAACTCCCAGCAGGGGTGTTCAGATCAAGACTCTTAGGACTTGTCCAGCCATAACTGTAGCAGAATTTGCACTCATCCCTATTCATTACAATGAAATTAGCTCTCTTTTTGTGCTTGACCTTCAGTGAAGGTTACCTGCCCCAGATACAGTGGCAATAGGGTTTGTCCAGAATGAAGGAACAAAAACAATACCATTCACATTGTCACTCTCCCCAGTCAGTACTCAGCTGCACAATTGAAGCCAAAACAGGACAACAGCACATAACTTAGCTTGTGCCACATACCTGTGACAGGGAGCTCCTGCCACTCTTGAGGACCGACCTTTTCTTAAATCTGTTGTAACAGTTCTTCTATTTCTTAGCCTAATCTATTCTTTACAATATCTAGTCCATAAGGTTGGCTATCTATGGGCACTCCCTTTCATTTCTTGACTATGCTGTAGTGTCCTCTTTAATTTTCCTTTTCCCTCTTAGGTCCTCGTACAGGGAGGTTATTGTGGTGACCTCAGAGAATATGTAAAACAACAGGTTGTGTTTATCATTGTTGGATTTAGTATGTAATAGCACTGTGCATAAAACACTTTAATGTAGATACCTTATGTGTATGAAACCTGAAAATGTTGAAAATACCATGGCACTACGTGTTTCTGATAAAGGTAAAAAGTACTAGTTGACTGTATTATGAAAATTAAGTTAGTTGTGCTATTTAAAATGCATGTAAATTGCTGTAAAGTGAACACGTCTAAAATTCCATAGTGATTTGCACATATCCCATGATACCTTGCATTATGGAAGTATGTGTAATGTTGTATTTCTTGAAACTTGGCTTGTTAATGCCCTTTGGGGTCACCCTTGTTTCAGTGCTTCTTCACTGAGATTCTTTGTTTTTAGTTTGTTTTTTTTCTTTTACTTCAGTCCCCACTACCTAATCAAACAGGGCACAAATGGGGTGGAGGCTGAATCCCAATGGCTAGTTAGATCAGAGATCAGTGAGTCAGTAGGTGTTGGCTAAGTGTAGAGAAAAGGCTTGCATAGTCTGTTGCTACAAACTGATGTACTGAAGAGGGGATATGCCATTGCTGAAGGTTATCCTCTGCATTTTGAATAAACATTACATAGAGATTGTGTGTGTGTTGAACTTGAAGTTCGGAGCCTGGTCCATCTGTCATCCCACAACCCCTCCACAAAACCTCCACCTCAAGGCCTCCTAGGGTAGATGTGTTAAGTGCCCTCCCTGATTTGGGTGGTGTCTGAAGATCCTGTGGAAATGTAGGCACGCACCACAGAGACTATCTGGTTGCAGCTTCCGATGGGTCTCACTACTGCCTACCACAAAAGCATACTAAGGGGAACTGTCTGTAGTCATGCTAACAGCAATACAAGCTCTGGATAAAAATAAAAACAGACTTTTAACTCCTGAACAGCACTCTTGGGAGAAAAAAGCAAACATGGTTCAAGCAGATGCCACCAATAAGCCATTATGTGTGTATAGTACAGCATGACTCTGCCTGCATAGAATTCTATCCCTTTTAAGTTTCAAAATATTGTTGCATCACTGCTCAAAGATCATGGAATGTGATTGTACCCTTCTGTGGTGCAACAGAGTTCTGAAACCTCTAGAGAATGCATAAGTAATCCTTCCAGCAACTAAATAGATAAAGTAGTCTGGCACTAAACAGTGAGCATTGTAAGCACCAACATTTTATCAAACATTAAAATTACAGACTTCTTCTTTAGGGAATATATTTTTTTGCAAGCTACTAAACATGTCAGTCTACTGAATGTACTGTATATCATCAACTCTGAAGATGTGTCCCCAGTTTTGATCCTTTGTCCCCAGTTTATTAAATTGGAGGTCCTCCTGCCTAACAGATCAGGGACAAGGCAAAAAAAAAAAAAAAACAGGAACAAAGGACCAAAATCAGACTCAGCTGACAATCTTCAGAGGTTAATACTAGTATTGTTTTTATTTCACTATCCTTTCAGTATTTGTTACTTTGTAATACTACAGGTTATTCAATGAGGAACTACTGTATGTATGTCATTTGCAAGCCAACATACATGTATCTAATTTCTGTACCCCCCCTCAAAACAAATCTAAAAAAAAATGAATCCCACCATCCAACACCAAATTAGTAGCTTGCTACCAATGTCATAAGTAGGTAAGCATCTCAGACATGCAGTTCTGAAGCCACTGGTGTTTGCAAACTCCAGTGCAAATCCGATCAACCTGTGAAGGCTGTAGGGCCCCCCCATAAGTTTAAGCACTGACCATGCATAACCTGCAAGTTAATAAGTATAAACAACTTTGTGCTAGTTTACTGATTTGAGTGCTTATGGGTGCATGCAGGAACATCCCCCACCCTTTTATCTCCATCAGTGTCAAACGTTCTATGGAAAACACTTAAACAGGAGGGCTTCTGGTTTTCAGACCAGTGCATTGCCCTGGTCTGAACTACAATAACCCAGTAACAAATAGCAGTTATGTGCCAGCAACAGTGTGTTTATATTATTCAGTTTGGGTTCCCAATGAAATTCATCTGTGCACAAAGCTTAGCAAAGGCTTTTCTGTCAGACAATCAGTGACAAGAATATCTCCCTGACCAAATAAGTTTAAAATACAGTAAGATTAATCACAATTGTCCCAAAGCATCTATAACTGCCTGGAAATCCATTAGGTTTTAAATCTGGCAGCCCAAAAGGTCATAAAATACAGAACATGTCTCATGATACCACTTCACTAACTTGCACTGCATTTTAACAGAGGAAGTTTGAGAACCACTGAACCAACTTTTAAAATATTTTTTTTACATTTAGATTTCAAAAGTAAGATTGGAACACTTCTTAATGTTTGAATGCACTGAAATACAAACATACATATGAACATATGAACTTGCTAGCAGAAACAGGCCATAATGATCTATCTAGTCTGCTGAAGTGCACAGCTCAGTTAATACCATGGAGCTGCCCCCCCCACCCCTACTTCCCCCAGAGTCCAACCCCACCATTCCAAACCCCTCACCATCCCTCCCGGCAGCGACCCTTCCATCCTAATCTTCTTCACCATGCCCCCCGAAACTGGTCACCATCTTTGCCACCACCTCCTCCAGCAATTCTTTCCACCCTTCACTATGCTTTTGGTGAAAAAGTGCCTCCTCATTTTTTTCTTGAGTTAACCCCCTCAACAATTTCAGGTTATTCCCCCTTATTGTACCCTCCTTTTAGTTAAAGATGTCCTCTGTATCAATCCTGTCTTTAACTGTAAGCTTTCAATCATATCCCCCCTCTCCCTCCTGTCCTCCAGGGAGTACGTTTAGCACCTTCAGCCTCTCCTCATATGTTCTGTCCCCCATGTCCTGGATAATATTGGTTGCCCTCCACTGGACCACCTGCAGTACTTTGATATCCTTCTTCAAGTAATGGCAACAGAACTGAACACAGTATTTCAGGTGTGGTCTCACCAGTGACCTGTACAGTGGCAAAATAACTTCCTCCCTCCTAGAGGTGATTCCCCTGGCAAAACAGCACAACATTTTATTCACTTTGACTGCTGTCTTTGGCACTGTGCTGTGTGTTTCATGTCACCCCTGACAATTACTCCCAGGTCCTTTTCCTCCTCTGATACTGCACTTGTATCCCCCCCACTTGTAAATGGCCTTTGTCTTTCTCACTCCCATGTGCATCACCTTACATTTCCTAGCATTAAAACCCAAATGCCAGATGTCCGACCATTTCTCCAGCTTAACCAGGTCCTCCCTTAAATCCTGTCTCCCCTCCTCCATGTCCAACATCTTATAGAGCTTAGTATCATCTGCCAATGGAAGATGTTACTCCTGATCCCTCTGTTATGTCACCTATAAATCTGTTGAACAGCACAGGTGCAGGTCCGAGTACTGAGCCCTGTGGGACACCACTGGTTACAGGCCTAGGTTTGGACAGTCCCCCCCGTCCCACCACTACTCTCAGTTCCTGTCTCTTAGCCAGTTTGTGACCCATTCCAGCATTTTTCCCCACCTACTTCCAGGTCCCTCAACTTTTTCAGAGTAACCACTGTTAAAAAAAGGCAGTGGCATAACAAACAGTCAAGACTGAAAGGAATTTAGGAAACTTTTTTATTAAATTTCTTTAGTTTTCCTGTTTTTGGTCTGCTTTGGGGAGGGAGGGATTGTTGTACTGAGCTGAGAGAATACATAGAAACATAGACTTTGACGGCAGATAAGGACCGCTTGGCCCACCTAGTCTGCTCATTTCCCTACCTACAGGATAAGCTGCAGATCCTAGTTAACCAACAGCCTATTTCTTCCTACCTCCCACAAAAATTGTCTTATGTCTGTCCGATGCATTCTTGAATTCTCCCACAGTTTAAGACCCCACAATCTCCCCAGGAAGACTGTTCCATGCATCCACAACCATCTCTGTGAAAAAATACTTCCTCACATTGCCCCTGAACCACCACCACCCCCATCTTCAAATTGTGTCCCCTTGTTCTTGCACATCTCTTTTTCTGAAAGATGCTACCCTCTTGGACTTTGTTGATTCCACTGAGGTACTTAAAAGTTTCTATCAGTTCCCCCCTCTCCCTAATTTCCTCAAGGGTATACATATTAAGCTCCTTTAGTCTCTCCTCGTATGGCTTCTCTTGCAGACCCTGCACCATATTAGTGGCCCTCCTCTGAACTGCCTCCATCCTGTCTATGTCCTTGCAGAGATGGGATCTCCAGAACTGGACACAGTACTCCAGATGGGGTCTCACCAACTGTCTGTACAGAGGGATAACAACTTCCTGTTTTCTGCTGGTGATGCCTCTCCCTATACATCCCAGTATGCCCCCAGCCCTCCCTACTGCCTTCTCACATTGCTTACTAACCTTAAGGTCATCTGATATGATTACCCCCAGGTCCCTTTCCATTTCTGTTGTTGTTACTAACTCCCCCCCCATTGTGTAATTTTCCCCCTGGGTTTTGTTTCTGGTGCATTATTTTGCACTTCTTTACATTGAATCCAAGCTGCCATACTTCTGACCATTTCTCCAACCTTGCCAAGTCCCTCCTCATCCTTTCCACACCTCCTTGTGTATCAACCATGTTGCAGATCTTTGTGTCATCTGCAAAGATGCATACTTTTCCTTCCAATCCCTCTGCAATGTCACTTATAAAAACATTAAAAAAGACTGGACCCAGTACTCTACCCTGCGGTACCCCACTAGTAACCCCTCTTTCTTCAGAGAGGACTCCATTTACAATTACCTTCTGTGTCCTGTTGTCCAGCCAATGTTTTACTCAGGCTACCACACTGGGACCCACTCTCAGGCTAGTTAATTTGACTATTAATCTTTTGTGTGGGACTGTGTCAAATGCCTTGCTAAAGTCTAGGTAGGCCATGTCCACAGCCCCGCTACTTTGGTCACAAAGTCAAAGAAATCAATTAGATTCATCTGACATGACCTTCCCACTGTGAACCCATGCTGCCTTGGGTCCTGTGCCCCACTGGCCTCTAGGTACTCAACAATTCTTTCCTTCAGAAGTGATTCCAACACTTTCCCTACCACAGAGGTTAAACTGACAGGTCTGTAGTTCCCTGCCTCTGTCTTGGTCCCACTTTTGTGAAGGGGAATCACATCCATCTTCTTCCACTCCTCAGGTACCACACCATCCTCCCATGATTTGTTAAAAAAGGGTAGTCAGTGGTTTCACTAATTCTCCCTTTAATTCTTTTAGAATTCTGGGATGAATTCTGTCAGGCTCCATTGCTTTGCCCACCTTCAGTATTACGAGTTCTTTCAGAACCCCTTCTTCTGTGAAAGGACTGGGATCGACCCCCCTATCCAGAGTGCTTCGGTTAATTGGATTAGGCACCTCCCCCTCCTCCTCTTTTGTGAATACTGAGCAGAAATATTCATCCAGTAGCCCTGCTTTTGCACTGTTCCTCTCTGCCCACTGACCATCTATTCTATTCAGCTTCACTATCCCTCCCTTTATCTTTCTATGCTCCCTGATGTACCTATAAAAGGTTTTGTCCTCCTTTTAACCGAGTTGGCTATCTTTTCCTCAGTTTGGGCCTTTGCTATTCTGACTTCCCTCCCTGCTTCCTTCTGCCTTAACTGGTACAGTTCTCTGTCCTGCTCCTTCTGTGTTTCCTTATACTTTCTGAATGCTGTCTTTTTCTTCCTGACCTTCCCTGCCACCTCTTTTGAGAACCGTAGTTGCTTTTTCTTTCATTTTGATTTGTTTATTTGCTTCACACAAAGGCTTGTTGCCTCTGTGATGGCAGTTTTGATGTTTCCCCATTGTTGCTCCACCACTCCTTCTAGCCTGTTTGCTAGTGCTTTTCTAAGTCACTCTCCCATCTTGCCAAAGTCAGCCCTCCTGAAGTCCAGTACCCTCACTTTTGTATGACTTTACTCTGTAGCTGAGTTTATCATGAACCACACTGTTTGGTGGTCACTTGTTCCCAGATGGCTACCCACTTCTAGATCTGAGATCCTCTCAGTGTACCCATTTGAGAGTATGAGGTCTAAGATTGCTCCCTCATGAGTGGGTTCCAAAACTAGCTGCCTGAGGCATGCCAGCTGTAGTACATTGAGAATGGCCCTGCTCGGATGTGGCTGCAGAAAATGTGCTGCAGTTAACATCTGGCATATTCAGGTGTCCCATCAACAGTATCTCCCCTTTCTCTGCCATCCTAAGAATGCCTTCTACCATATCCTTGTCCATTCACTCCCCCCTGACATGGTCTGTATACAACCCCTGTGTGGATTGTGGTGCCTTTTCCAGTCTCTAAAGTGACCCACAGTGCCTCCTCTCCTCCCTGTTTACTCTTTTGTTCAGTTGCTTTTATCCCTTCCCTTACATAGAGAGCTTCTCCTCCCTCTCTTCTCCCCTTCCTGTCTCTCCTGTAGGTTGTGTACCCTGGTATGTTAACATCCCAGTCATGGTTCTCTGTGTACCATGTTTCTGTGACTGCTACGATATCCAGGCATCCCCTCTTCCATCAAGGCCACCAGTTCAGGGAGCTTGTTGCCCACACTACGGGCATTGGTGCTCATTACCCTCCATTTCCTGATGGCATTACCCCTTTTTGCCCCATCCCTGTCCTTATTGCTTTTGTCACTTTTTCCATTTACCCCTGCCCGTCTCCCTACCGACATCTCTAAATTGGTGTTTACCTCACTTACTACCCTAACTTTTTGCATGACCGAGTAGAGGGAGGTAGGGATTGACCAAGGAGCATCAAACCTCTATTGTTATGTTCACATCTGTTAATACCTTCTTTTTTCACATTGTATCTTTTGGAACAGTCACCAGACAATTTTCTCCTGTAGGTACTCTGATTCAGTTTACCCATTGTGCTGTCACAGCCTTAGTTGTTTTTTCTGTTCAATACCAATGCAAAATTAAGTTCACGCTTCTGTGATCTCATATAAAGATACGGTAATCAGGAAAAGCATTTTGTCAAGTACTACAAATAAGTTAACTTTATGTTTATGTATGTTAGTGGTATGCAGAGCACGAAAAAAGGGTGGAGTGTACTTACAGTCATTCTCGATCCCTCTCAACAAACCCATGCCTGAAGTTGACATTAAACAGCTGAGCACAGCAACAACAACATACAACATCTGAACAACTAATCATAAATTAGAATTTGTAACTGGTTCTGTAACCCACATACTGCATCTTTAAGACAACCTGTTACCTGCTTTTGCTAACTTAATCATGTTTTATCTAGTGGACAGTAAATATCGATTGCCTGGTACTATAATTAGAATTCTGATTGTTCTGAATTAGAATACCAGATTGTGCCTGAAAATAGAAAACAATCATGCAATAATCAATGTACAATAGCAGACATGTCAGCAGAATGCCCCCTGCCCAGAGGAAGAGGAATAGTCCTCAAAGTGCAAGGGCTTGTAGGTGGTGTTGTGTGGTACAGCTAGTAGCAGCAGAGTAAGGAATGGAACCTTTTGATTAGTTCTATTTCTTATTAGCCAGCTTGGTTTGTAGATTACACTGTAAGTTTCCTTAAAGAGCTGCTGTCACGAACCTATAACTCTGTGTAGTTCGATCGGTTTTGATTAAGTATCATGACTTTTTTGTTTTGATACAAAAATGTAATTTGATTACCATTTTCATTCAGTCTTAAAATATGTTCCTGTTCCTGTCTGTAGTATCTGTAGTGATGGAGACACGTAACACAAAAGAAGAAGCTTTCACTCGCAGAAAAGGTAATGGAGGTTAATCTGTGTTGTCTGAAGTATTGTCAGAACCCCCCGATTGTGTTTATAACACTGAAGATTCCAAGACTGGGATTTTTTACCTGGCTACCCCCCGACGGCAGCAAAAGCAACCACACAGGGCAATCTTTTTGCCATTCATATTTAGCCCAAATATTTTCCTGTTCACTTCTAGCCCAAATATTTTCTAAGTCTGTAATAATCTGAAAATTTAAGCATTATATTTGTTCCCCTGAAATATGAATATATGCATACAAATCAGCAGCAAGAAAATCTATAGCATTTTTAATAAGCTGGCTGATCATGAGCTGTAAACAGATCAGCCATACGAAACTGTGCCTGCTGCAAAATGTCCAAAGATGGGTGCTTCTCCTCAGTTCCCTGACACACACCCCAATCAGGTTCAGCTGAAGTCTCATTTGGCAGTCCACTTAATTATTTTCTTTGGGGTTTACAGACAAAAGCTGTACCCTCTCACCTGAAGGAACGGATAATGCTCCTTACCTGGAGACTGAAGGCTAAAGACATGCACTTGACCAACTTCAGGAGTAAGGGGCTTGTACTGCAGCAGTAACTTCAGCATGTTGCAGCATTTTGGATGGCTCAGGAACTATGATCATATTCACGGAGGGTAGGGAGTGTCATGCTCAGAAGTAATAAATTGCTGAGCAGTTGAACTGTCCGAAGGTGCAACATGAGGGTAAGCTGGAATACTCTTTGTGTAGCCATTATGAGGAACTGTTGGTAACTTTGTATGTGGTACAGCTTGCTCCAGAATCCCATGCTACTGTATGGTCAAAACTGAATGCTGTTCTGACTGCAAATATGCAGATGCTTCTGGGGAAATAGACTGTGAGCCCACAGAAGCAGAAGTGGTCAGGCTGGGCTGTGCAGGTAAAAACTGTAACTCTTGAAGAGAGGGCTTACCTGAGAGCCAGTACTATTATGTCTGCCACCTGAGGCACTAATCCAGCCAGCCACTGAAGTCCATCTAATAATTTTTCTACTCTGCAGTTAGACAACTGCCAACAACGGACTTGGACAGATCAGCTAAAAGAACACGGCTGTCAAACCTGCAGTCTGTTTTGCCTGTAGCAACTGCACTTTTGCAATCAGAACTGCATTCAGTTTTGACAATAGAGGAGCACTGGATTCTCCCGGCAGGGAGATTCATCCATTCCTTCAGCTGAGAGGGTAAATCTAGTGACTGTACACCCAAAAGAAAGTAATTAAGTGGACTGCCAAATGAGACCTCTGCTGAACCGGATTGGGGGTGTCAGGGAACTGAATAGAAGCACCCACCATTGAATTTTGCAGCAGGGGCAATTTCCTGTATGGCTGATCTGTTTTCAGCTCATGACCAGCCAGCCTATTAAAAATTAACAGAAAAAATCTGGGCTAGGTATGAACACAAAAAGATTCCCCTGTGTGGTGGTTGTTGCTGCCGTCGGGGGTAGCCTAATAAAAAATCCTTGTCTCTGAGTCGTCTGTGTTATAAACACAATCAGTGGTGATGGGTGTTCTGACAATATTTCAGGCAACACAGACTGTATGCAGTGACCTGGGTCTGAGTTTTTTTACCAGCCAGCAAATCTGGCCCTGAGAAACCCCGCGCTGCCATGTAACATCTGAGAAGTGTCAGGACAGGAGAGAAGATTCAGCTCCATTACCTTTTCTTCGAGCAAAAGCTCCTTCTTCTGTTTTAGGTGTCTCCATCACTACAGATACTACAGACAGGAACAGGAACATATTTTTCGATTGAATGAAAATACATAAGTATGGGGTGGAGAGACAAAGAATTTAAAGAGCAGTGTCACATTGTGGTTTCCACTTTCTGAAAAAGGTACTCTCCCCACCCTATATCACCACATCTTTACAGTGGGAGCAGCAGTGCTAACTCAGAGTGCAAGAGCATTTGTCATCAACTGTCAGAAAAACTTTTAAAAATGGCAATCAAATTATATTTTCGTATCAAAGCCAAAAAAAAGTCATGATACTACATCAAAACTGTTTGAGCTAGGCAGAGTTATAGGTTTGTGTCAGCAGCTCTTTAACTACACTGTAACTGCATTGCAACTGTAACGTACTTGCACGCAACAAATGTAACTTCAAATCAATTATCCGTTGCACGTAACTAGTGATTACCTATCCCACAGTTACAATAAAAGTTTCTCTTTAAAATAAAGTGTCATCATTTGTAGAATGAATAGTACTGCAGCACTCCTGTTAAGCATGTATTCTGCTGACATGTTTTTGCCATTGTAAGTTTATTTTTGCTTTCAAATGTTTGGCATAGCCAAGTTAATCAAGCATTTCCTGCCTCTGAGTGCTTTAATCTTTTTGTTTCTAGCTTCTCCTGTTATAAGTTGCACCCGATTTTATGGCAGCATGTCCTTATTTTGTATGCCTGTGCCTGAAAATTGGCCTTTGTTGTCTATTTCTTCCTAATAAAACTGCAGTAAGACATGTAAAGAGTGTCATAGACATTACTTGGTGAACACAGTACCATTTTCAGATAAAACAGTGCCAAGACAAATCATATGGACAAAATGCACAGTTCTTATACACTATGCTGATTTTCTATTAGCTGTATGGAAACACAATTGGAAGGCTCCACCTATGTCGATGGACAAGCAGCCAGCCACTCTCACTTCCTGAGCTATATAAGCAGTTCCCCTCAGCCTCCTTCTGAAGCACTTTTTCTTTGCCCCACCATCCTTCCCTCCTTCTTGAGTAGTTGCGCCTCTCTCCTGGGGATTCTTCCTAAGGTACCTGTAACCAAGGGAAGTGTCCTGTGTCACATCTAGGGGTGGAACCTTCTAGAGGGTTTCTTGCCTTTGGTACCCATACAGGGTGGTAATTCCTCCGGAACCGAGAGTGCGAATGGCCAAAATCCAAGTAACACAGTTGCACAAGCATAACACTTACTGGCTGCGTAGGCCATTGAACCTTGTTTTGTACTGCTGGTAACACATTATTCTCAGTACTGTATGTAAAGTGAACCTGTTAGAGTAGTTTTAAAATCACTTTTGTTGATTAAACCAAACTCTGATATATGCTTTGATTCTTTAAATGAAAAATTTAACCAAATAAATAAATGTACAATTATAACACACATAATAAATTTAGATTTGAGCCCCTTCCAGTTGGTGCCAAGAAGTTACCAACATTTGCTCTGCTGCCCTGCTTTCCCCAGTGATTCAGAATCTTTCCCAGGATGCCATGGCCAGCCTACTGCCTAGGCCCCTTGCTCATGACCAGGCCACAGTCAGTCAGTGGCAGTCATCCACATGCACACAGTGCACTCTGGCAGCTTCCGACAAAATCCCTTCCAGTTGGCACCAAGAAGTTAACAACATTTGCTGCTGCCCTGCCCCCGATTCCAAATTACTTCTCAGAAGCCTGCCTAGGCCCAATGCTCATGACCAGACCATAGTCAGTAGTAGCAGCCACTATCTACACTCCACTCTCTACTGCTGGTGCTGGCTGAGTCCCCGAGTCCTGTTATTCTGATAACAATACAAATATAACCCTTCCACTTCATTCCAGTCGGCATCAAGTTAAAAACAATATTTTTTGTGTGCACCCCCCCCCCAGTTCTGAATCTCATTTCCCAGCACTGCCAGTCCCAGGCCCAGGCCCCACACTCATGACCAGGCCGTAGTGGCGTGGCAGCTCCAATCTGCACTGTGAAGACTGGGAAGAGGTCGGATCGGAGGATGGTTGAAAAAAAAAATCACAATGAGGGCCATTCGCACTGCCAACAAGCAGCCAAACAATGATCACCAGACAAATAACTAAAGTTACTAAACACAAGCAAGCAGCAGCACAGAAGACTTGGAGGAGTGAGTGAGAGAAAGAAACAAAACGTAACACAACACAGTTCTTTTCTAATTCCCTCCCGCTGCCAGGCAGCCCAGGATGGAGAAGTGGACAAAATGGGACTGCTCTGTACTCCACAGAGACTGCACTGCTGCTAGCTAGACTAGTTCCTTCTGGTGGCTGGTGGCCGAGATCAAGGTCATAACTTGTGCTGGATGTGGCAAGCAGCAGAGGCTGGCATTGCTGCTTGCCGCATCGAGTACACACATGACCCAGGCTCCATCCCAGCCAACAGAAAGAATCAACTAGTCTAGAAGCAGTGTGGTCTCTGCGGAGTGTGCTGTACCTTAAGGTTTAAGTTCCCTTCCCTTGCATGTTCCCTAAATAGTGAAGTTCAAGTTCTGACTCTGTAGTAACACAGTTTTAAAGAAAACAAACATTTTAAATTTTTTGAAACCAGGTTACATGCATACTAGTACTACCTAAGTTTTACTGGGCTGCTGTGGGCAGTGGTACATAAAACATTGCCTACTAAGAATGTGTTTTTTTTTTTCAAATCAGTAGAACTGGAGCCAGAGGTACATACCTGTCTGAGTCATGTACTACTGTCCACTCCACTCCTGTCATTCCTTCTGGCTGGCAGAACACAACAGATTGGAACATTGGAAGCAAGAAATAAAAAAAAGCCCAGCAGCAACCGGTGTTGCCTTTGACCAGTCAGTCCCAGATGACTGAGTTTGCTATTTTAAATTTAGTCCTCTGTGGTACAGACCACGGGCCAACTCTGACACAAGCACTGCACGACTAAAGTGAGGAGTGAGTGACATGAGGGAGATTCTCAAAACTAAAAAGAAATTGAAGAAGACTTGCTTTTTTATGGCACGTTTCAAGCAATGAGCCTTGTTGCATGCATGTGAGACTCGAGTATGGCCACCTGCAATTGGCTGATAATCAGAGTATCATGATTCAAGCAGATTTAAGGAAAGTGCAGCCACCCCCACCTGCATTTCATCCTAATTCCCCAGGCCAGGTAGGAGAGAGAAATAAAATGGGTAGACGGAGATAAAAGTCCCAGTCGGATTTCTGAGGGGGGCAGCCTGTCACCCCCCCCCCGTAGCTACACCACTGGTGTTTGTTGGAGGGGAGTTATAGCATGCAAGACTGCAGAACAGATGAAGCTTGCTAGAGACAATGCTATCTGCTTCTACATTACATTCATGTTTAAAGTTATAGTGTATTATAGCAAACAACAAATGCAAGAGGTGGTGTGGGCAGAAACGATTACAGATTTTAAGAATACATGGCATAGGCATAAGGGGATCATAGTAGTTGGGGGAAGGGAGGAACCTAGTTCTAGGGAAGATTGAGAAGCACAGTTACATGTGTAAATGGGCAGACTGGGTGGGCCATGGGCCCTTATCTGTTGTCAACATCTATGTATCTATGATTGTATCTATGTGTCAATACAACCATATGTATTAAAGTGTAACTCGCTACAGAATGTGCTTTTGTAAACCCGGTGTTCCAGCTATTATTATTCACTAGCAAATATATGCTTTTATTTTCTATTTGTGCCTTTAACACATCTTCGTAGCCTGTCTAAACAGTGAGTATAAAATGTGTTTACTTGTCCCTAGCTGACTTTATTGTGCTGTTGTTTATGATATCATAGTGCTAACGATGACAAATATCTGTGATGTCACAGGCTGCTGTTTGTAAGGTCAGTTGGGGGACAGACAAAAGTAGTTTGCACAAAATGGTTAGAGAAACATGTATGGAGGGGGATCAACTATGTTAAAGGTCATGAAGAGTTGCAGGTGGAAGTAAATTAATCAGTAAGATACAGCAGGATGCACTCCATGCTGGTGACCTGGGTTCGGGAGCAGACTCGGGCCATCGGAGGTTGGCCAGGGGGAGAAGGATTGAGCGCCCAATGGCCTGGTCTCCTTCTCTGGTGAGGGATGGGGAGTTAGCCTCACCGCTTACTGCCACCACCTGGGGGAACTTGGGTAGTGCTGGCATGGTCGGGGACAACACAGGGGTTGATGCTGGCAGAGTACAGGAACAGACGCACATCCCAACGTGCGTCGGGCTTGTTGGTCCTCATTGCACACTGATGTTCAAGGAATTAATGGAGGAAAAATCCCCCAGACAGTCCTGGTGACTTTCCCCCGCTCCGCTTCCAAGATGCAGAGGGGCAGACTCTGTTGTGTACGCTTGCTTCCCTAAGGTCCAAGGAAAGGTAAGGGGAGCCTTTCTTGCCCAGCTCGGAGGGTTAACCTCGGGTTAAAGTAACTTGAGTCAGGCGTGCACTCTAGGGGCAGACACCTCAGTAGATTGGAAAGTGGTGGACTTGAAGGATCTGTGAGATAGGAGGGTCAGGGGTGCCGTAGGGGGATAAACAATAAGTAAAAAAAAAAAGATACAGCAGGGTGTCCACTGTGGTGGATTAACAGCACACCTTCGGAGTGTTGTGAGGAACGTGCTATTGCTTCAGGCCTTCAATCACCTGAAAAATGCCATCATCCCACCAGAAAGCACACCCTGAAGTATATTACTATGATCATAAAATAGATCCATACTTTTTTAAGGGGTTGAACACACAAAAAGGAACCAATGTTACATATTTTAAAGATTTTTTTAAAACTCATTCACCAAACTAAAATAGTTACATCACATGCCTGTAATGGCAAGCCACGTCTTTCAAATATTGTACAGAAAAAAATATATTTTTTAAAGTAGCCCTTACACCCCCTGTTTTCTCCAACCTAACTCTATTTACCCAGTTCCTCACCATTTCATTTTCTTCTGCTTCTTCTTTATAATATTGCTTCCCTTCCCCAGCCTGTTTCTTTTCTGTCTTTCCTACATTCAGTAGTTGAGCTGTTCACTATGGCTAGAATAGAAGAATTCAAATCTCTGCTCAGTTCAATGTGTAAAATGTTTGCAACAACACTCACACAACAAAAGGCCTCAAAAGGGGCCAGGGTTTCTATTTTATCTGCAGCAGGTTAAACAGCAGCGACTTCCCCAATAAACAGGTAAGGCACAGAGGGGACTTTTTCAGTCACCAACAAAAACATTTAAAGCTATGAATACTGCAGTACTTCATTTTTAGGGCTTCAGTGGGCGGTGCCCTGCCGACCTCTTGCTATCAAAAAAGGGTTCCCACGTTCCTTCCAACTGAACAACATATTGAGTTCCACCACAGTTGCCTCCCATGTCAATGGAGCACTCTACTCGCACTGCACTATTTTTGGTTTAAAGACAATTGACAGTGCCCTGATCGCTTGCAGAGTTGGGCACCCCTAGTGTCACTCTTATGTTTCTGTTGAAGTGTGGTCTGGTGGGTGCTGAGAAGGTCAGGTGGGGGGATATCTTTATTTTAAAGAAAAAAAACAGTGGTCATGGTGGAACATGGCACACTCCACCATGTCCAAGATGGCCACTGCACAGTACTGCACATAGACGACTACTTGCCACACCCCCAGAAACATAACAGTGACACCAGGGTATCTAGTCTGCCAGTTTTGCGATCAGCAATCAATTTTTGGGGTGATGCCCTCCACTACCGCTATGCACGTTATTTTTGTAATCACCCACCCCAACCGACCCTTCCTCTCAGCACCCACTCACCACACACCCCTCAAGAAATGTATAAGAGACATGGGGTGCCCAATCCTCAGTGCAGGAATCCTCAATCTTTATTTATTAATTTTTTATACCTGTAAAAGAAAACCATCCATCATTGTCTTTTGTGGCCATTAGACTCCCCTACCCCAACCCTCCCACTCAGCACCCTCCCACACCCCCACAGCCCTTACTTACCCATCAGAGGTCCAACTCCATAATCCTCTCTGGACCTTCACTCTTCAAAGCCAGGCTGTGAACTGAGGAAAAGGGTATGCAGTTTAATGTATTTTAACAGGGTTTTGAACTTAGTGCCATAAGTTGCCCATTTTTGCATATTTTTGCTCCAAATTTTCAACATGCCTTTTTTGGGACCCCGCCACATGAACAATGGCACTGTCATTAGGCAGATCTAACCCAAAAGGTGTTTTCTTTGGTACCTACATAGAATCACCTTTTGAGCAGGAGTTGAAAATTGCCTCTGAACATGTTCATGATGTGGGTCCATAATAAGGCTATGTTGAAAATTTGGTGTGAAAATATTTAAAAACAACGTTATGAGCCTACATTGAATTTTACAGTTGCAGGCTCATTACTTTGGTAATTTTCAATATTTTCCCCCAAATTCACAACATAGCCATATCCTTACAGTATCTCAAGAGTGTGACATCTGTTATTGTTCAAATCCTGGCCAAAATGTTTTTTTTTAACATCCCAAAAGGTGATTTTGTGGTCACTGCGCCAGATCTTTTGGGCAGGAGTTTAAAAATGTCTCTACCTTTTTTCGTGAGGTGGGGTCATAAAAGCTATGTTAAAAATTTGGTTTAAAAAGTTATTAGCCTATGTTGACTTTTGTGAACACAGGCTCTTAACTTTGGTAAGTTTCAAAATTTTTACTCCATATTTACAACATAGCCATATCTTTACAGCACCTCATAAATGTGACAGCTGTCATATTTCAAATCTTGGCCAAAATGGGTTTTTTTACATCCATAAAGGTGATTTTGTGGTCCCTAAACAAAAGTATTTTTTGAACAGTAGTTGAAAATTTTCTCTGTCTGTGTTCATGAGGTGGGGTCATAAGAAGGCTATATTTAAATGTGGTGTAACAATATATAAAAAAAAGTTATGAGGCTATGTTGTATTTTGCAAATGCAGGCTCGTAAGTTTGGCAATATACAATATTTTAACCCCAAATTTTCAACATAGCCATATTTCTTTTCAGCAACTCATGAATGTGACAACTGTCATTTTTCAACTCCTGCCCAAAATGTGTTTTTTTGTCTGGAAGTTGATTTTGCAATCCCTGTGTGAAGTCATCTTTAGGCCAGGAGTTGAATATTTTCTCAGCACTTCTTTATGAGGCAGGGTCACGACAAGGCAATGAGGCTTGCCCTTAAAAGGCAGGCCCGGTTGTCCTAGGAACCAACCAGAAAGGACAACATGAGGGGGTTGGGAGCAAAGAAGGGAGGTGATGACCTCATGGGCAGGGTCATATGACAGGCATAAGGAACTTCGCTGGCTATTGGCCAAGGGGGTCGAGGAAGGGGCAGGAAAGGTGACCTCAAGGGCTGAGGACAGGCAGGACTCAGGTAGCCCTCTTTCTTGCTGTAATTTTGATTGCAGCACACGCTGGCATTCAAAGGTAAGGCATTGAAGGTTGGGGCCAATCCAGGCAACAGGCGAGGTGCTGTTTAGCTCATGGTTTTCATTTTGCATGATCTGATGTGGTTATTAGAGCAATGATGAGCTGGTTTTGTATTTGAGAGAGCATAGCACATTGTTGGCATTTCAGAGGTAAGGCACTGAAAGTTGGGGCCTATCCAGGAACATGCGAGGTGCTGTTTGGCTCATGGTTTTTATTTACATGGTCTGATGCAGTTGTTAGCACAATGGTGAGCTGTTTTTTGTATTGAAGAGAGCGATTTTAAATCCAGAGTGGTTTGGGGTTTCTGTGCCCTGTTTTTTGCTGGTTTGGAACAAGTGTGCTTGGCGGAGGACCGCGGCAAGGCGAGAGCCTGCTGGGCGCAAGGAATGAGGTTGCATTCAAGAAAACAAGCCTGTATAGGCCGTGGGTGTCTCGTGGGTATCTGAGTAGAGGTAGGGAATGTGTGATGGGCCTGGGCTTGGTGGTGTTAGCGAGCGGCTCAAGGTTTTCAGAAGGAAGAGATGTTGGCGGTGGGGTGAGAAGTGGAAAGGTCGCAGCGAGTGATGCAGGGCCACGGGCTAACGAGTAGGCCAAAAAGGAGGAGTAGCCTCATGGCTTGGGAGCAGGCTGGGTGAGCCATTCCAGCAAGGGAGCAGGAAGATGTGGGCCACGCAGCCCGTAGATGCAGGGGCATAGTGGGCACCTCAGGGGCCGAAAAGGGGTCCATCTGGCAAGGGAGGTAGTGGAGAAGGCAAGAAACCAAATGGCTACAAGTGTAGAAGGTAGGCATGGTAAAAATGGGGCATCTGCAGAGTTTTCTGCACCAGCATCCATTTTGGTTGTTCCCTTCTAATCACACAAGCCTCCTGCTCAGTGGGTTCAGCGTCTGGGCATTGTATATTTATTCATTCATGTAGCTGTGGGAACTGGTGTTGATTTTGAATCCTGAACTGTATAAGGTGGTTGAGATGGCTTTTTAGCATACTGTACACCCGGCAGCATGGGATGGGCGGCCCAGTGAGAGGGGCCAGAGAATAAAACTGGAGTGCCGCACCACATGGTGGTGGCCTGGTGGCAGGGCCTATGAGCTGCTGCAGCCAGGAGGAAGCACAAGAAAAATGGCACAGGGGGCTCAGGGCAAGGCCTATAGCTGAGCCAATGGAGGTCACTGGGGGCATCGGAAGGGGCCTGCGCTATGGCCCGAGGAGGTGGAGCTCAACAGAGTGGTAGACAGGGAGCAGGACAGGGGTACACAATGTGATGGCATCTCCAGCCCTAGGGTAGGCCGGGAGCCAGCCACATAGGGGCTAATGAGGAGCACGCACTACTGCAACAAGGAAGAAGTGTAGGGCTAGGCTGAGTGGCCTGGTGGACGGACAGTGGGATGGGCAGGCACAGTGGGATGGCGTGGGTGAGCAATGCCGGCAGATGGCAGCTGTTGGAACAGCAGGCCTGAAGTAGGCCCAAGCCAAAGGGAACACAATGGGTGGGGAAGCTGTTTGAAGGGGTTCAGACACGACTCTCTGCAGTGGGTCTGAGGCTGAGGTAGGCCTGGTAGGCAGAACAAAGGGGGACACTAGTCGGCGGGGAAGGGGGACAGGCACAGCAGTGGGTGGATTTGCTTCTCAGATGCAAGTGCTATGAAGGGACAGATTGTAAAACTCTCACTATTTAGCTTGAATCAGACAGAACATGAGTGCAGCATTTTGAATACTCAACGGAATAGGCAGAGTGAAGTACATATGTTGAGCACTGGGTAGTGATAGTCAAATTAAAGCCTGTATGTGTTGTGGAGTTTTAATTTTCAACAAATCCCCTGTGAAGTGCTGTGGGCCCCTGCAGGGGCCAGGGTGAGGAGCCAGTAGGCCGGGATGGAGCCCACAGGGATTGGCCCAAAACTGGATCAGCAGGACAAGGGCACGGAGTTAAATTCGGGTGAGATTCGTGAATGGGGGGCAGCTGAGTTGAGGGGTGGGGGCAGCGCTGGATAGGAGGGCAAACCGCAGCAGGGGCAGTCCAGCCAATGCAGGGGGACTGGCAGCAGTGGCAAAAGGGGGATACAGAGAGTGAGAGGGAAAGCATGTATGCTAACCAAATGATTTTGTCACACAGCATTATGCACAGCGGACGAATGGCACCTAAGAAAGCCACAGTGTCCAGTGCAACCATGATGGTGGAGGCGGCAAAGCTAATGGCACAAATGACAGAGAAAAGAGAAGAGAAGCAGAAGAGGTAGCCCAGAAGAAAAGGAAGGAGCGGGATGAGAGGTCAGGCACAGGAAAAGGGAACAAAAGGCAGAAGCAAGGGGCACCCAGCCTGCCCGCGGAGCCCGGAAAGGGGGTCGAGCCCGCACCAGGCCAGACAGGACTGTTATTGGATGGGGGTAAGGACAACATGGATATGAATAATGAAGCCAACCTAAAGGAGTATATCAAAGGATTGTTGGGGAACATGGAGAATGAAGTAAAGGTGATGCTGGAGTGGGCACTGAAGGCCATCAAGGACCACGGGCCGCCAGGGAAGGGGGATACAGGCACCGTTGGTGGTGCACGGAAACTGTATGATGGGCCACCCAGTTTTACATTGGGAGACCATGTACCCACTTCGATAAAAGAAAAGATATGGAAGGTGGAGTATGTGGATATCTTTGGGCTGGTGGATGAAGTGACTGCCAAGAAATGTGGGCAAAAGGAGTCAACCAGCAAGTCTGAGATGGCGGTGACATTGGCAGTGGTAGGGCACAAAGCAGAGGAGGCTAGATTTAAGGGGAAGAGTATAGACAGCTGGCAGGCAGGTTTCATAATTTATAGTGTGCTGGTGCTGGAGAAACAGCCGGACCTGGCAATCCCGCTACTGACATACATGGCAATTATCAGGGATCTCATTACCAGAATAAGCTAGGTTTCGGGTGGCTAAAATACGACGAAGCATTCCAGGAGAATGGCGCTAAAAGGGGACCTGAGATGGGACTGTACCTATGCCGAGTTATGGGTCAGGACACACTCCGGGTCAATGGGGGGGCAGGTCTCGGAACAGGTCAAATGGTTAGTCCCGACCCCGGGAAGTAAGGTGTACAAGGCGATAACAGGGTCTCATGCTAATAGCCGAGTTGCAAGTTCTGGCATAACTGTTCACGGTGCGGGGGCGGGCACCCAGCAACATCCTGCAGGCAAGCGGGTGACAAAGGGGGTCAGCAGCTGGAGCAGCCCTTTCGGGGTGGCTGAGGGGGGTCTGGTAGGGGACGGGGAGGTCCTGGCAGGGGGGACATGCCCCCGGCTATGGATGGAACTAAGGCAGGAGGGGATGGCAGGAGGTGGGGCTATGCCCGCGCTGACACCCCAATTAAGTGGAGGGTGGTAGAGGCATGGATGGAGGGGTACCTGGACAAGAAGAGCGTGGACATGCTAAGGGCTGGGTTCAAAGTGGGTTTCCCTCTGGGGTTCGAGGGGACATGCATAAGTATGCATGCGAAGAATCTGGGTTCCGTGAAAGGGAGGGAAGATATTGTCTGAAAAAAAATCTGGAAAAAAGTTGGGGTAGGGAGAGTAGAGGGGCCATTGGAGGCCCCCCCTGCAGGCAATTCAGGGTGTCACCTTTGGGTATGGTACCGAAGAAGCAAGCAGTGGAGTTCCAGCTCATACATCACCTGTCATACCCAGAGGGGGAGTCAGTGAATGCTGGCATTCCAGAGGAGCTGAGCATGGTATCTTATGCATCACTGGCCAGGCAGTGGAGCTGATAAGGGAAGCCGAGTGGGCATGGATAGCCAAGATGGACACTGAGTCCGCATTCTGGCTGTTACCGGTCCGCCCACAGGATTGGGATTTGTTAGGTTTCCAATTTGAAGGGGGGCTGTATTTTGACAATGCTATGCCCATGGGGTGTTCAGTAGCATGCTCGACATTCAGTTCAGCATTATTTCTCAAATTTACAGTAGTTTTTTTTATTTTTAGGGACTAGTTGATGGTTTTTAGTGAGTAAATGTGGTGGCCCTATCCGTGATGGCAATAAGGAATTTATGGTTAGAACACATTTTATTATGAAGAGGCTGTTGGATCTTTATCCGCTATTGTTGTGCTCTGATATGCCCTCAAATAATCAGATTTCAATGTTTTTAAAACTATTTTATTATAATAATTGATGTATGCAATGCTGCTTCAAAATCTCATTCTGAAAGTCTTCTGTTGAGCCAATGCAAATTCCAGCTCACCTAAAGGCTGGGGATATTTTTACAGTGAGACTTTAACAGCATTGCAGATGGCAGTTATGTTGAAAACAAACTGAGAAAAATCTTGTCAGCCATTTTGTAAGTCAGAAATTGCAGGCTTTTTTTTTCTCTACCCTCTAGTCAGAAATACTGTACAACAATGCCGGCATTTAACTTTTAAATATTGTTTTAATATATTAGCTTTAGCATTACTATGCCAACCAAAATTATGAACACTGAACAAAAACACAAAATTGCCAATTAGGCCACTCCTTCAAAAAAATTGCCCCAAAGTTAATAAACCACCCTTAAATACAGTGCCCCAGAATTACAATGCCCAAAACAGTGCCTTGAATATTATTGCCCCAACAAGAAAAAATATTTATTTCTTTGCTTTCCTGTGTGGTCTTGTCTGTTGTAGTTGGGCATAATAAAGAGGCCAACAGATAATATTGAGCCTCTGTTTGGTGACATAAAAGCATTCAGAGTTGCCCCTGCTTGGTGACAGCTGAGAACCTTGGCAGCAAAATGTCCTTTCCACTCAATTTTGCTACTGCCACTCCTCTTTACAGTACTAGTGTATTTTTGTCTCTTGTTTTGTACTTTACATAGGTAATCCCAGGGCTTAAAGTGATTTAAAAACAAACAAAAGATTTATCTTGCTCATTTTAAATAAATTTATTTGAAAATGTTCCTTCTTTACCCTGGATGCCCTCGAGAGCAGCTGCTTCTGACGAGAATTCCAAAATAAATCTCTGAACTCTAAAACTGAAAACGCTAAGGAAAGGGCTCAGATGGAATTGAGTTCTGCTCCAGTTTGTGGAAACACTAAGGGAAACAATGTAATTTTATTTGCTGGCTAAATAGCCTGGAACAGTTTACCTTATAACGTAAGATCTTTGGCCCAGTCTCTTTTACATTGGTCACTATTAAGATCCTGGCTCTATATATCTGTTGCTAAACCAACATTATGTTGCAGCATTTTAGTGACATGTTAGTGTATTAATGGATTCACCATCTGTGCTAATCTAAAATATGTTTTTCAATATCTGAAACATTATAGGTAATGCTGTTAACAGTATGAACTAGTTTTGAATGATGCAATTTTAATATACTTTATGTATACACACAGTATTTGCAAATAGGCAATTGGCAATCTAATTTAGGACTCACTTGGGGAGTCATATATGAATTAACATCATGTGTTTAATTTCTATTCTGCTGTACGTATTTTCCCTTTTAATCACTAGGATAATTTTTTTCTTTATGCTTGTGTTTGGTGTTTTAATAGTAGTAAATAAATTTATTCATAAAACCAGAAAGGAAATAACCTGACTGAGCCTTAGCTGATTTTCAGTTGGGTCCCACATTCACCCACACTGTTACAATAAATATGCAGTTCATTTAATCATGAAATACACAAATTATGTAATAAAACGTGTACAGTATAACCGACCCAGAAATTTGACAGCAAAAATCACAAAAGTACAATAAATAACATTTAATTCACCAGTGACTTAATAAAATAGTTTTTCTTCAAATTTCTTATTTGTTCTTTCACCCTGTCCCTTATGTTTTAGAGCTGGTTCAATCCCAATTCAGAGTGTCGCCTGACTACAAGGAGAATTTCACTTATTAAGTTCTCTGGTATTTGTCTTTTCCCTCTACTGCCATCCCAGTTTGCATGTTTGCTCCATGTGAGGTACTGGTTTGGGAGTACAAGTTGTGGTAAAACTAATGTGGTTGCACTAGATGCTCCACCTCCAGCTAACATGACCACTTTGAGTTCTCAGCTGTCACTGGGAGTAACGAGTTCAATGGCTGGTCAAGTCCCATATCCTTTGGTTACTGAATATTCAGTGGCAGTGATAGCAGGATATGTAATTGGAGTTGAGGTTGGGCATGTCAGGCTGCAGGTGGGATCAAGGTTGGGGCATGTGAGATAGCAGTACTTTTAGTTTTTAAATTAGATGTTCAAGGGGGCAAAGGTGGGGTTAGAAGGATGGGAATGGGAATGAAAATGGGGACTAAAGTTATCTGGACCTTCACTGTCTGTGTGGAACACAGACTCATCTGCTTTGGATAACCATACCTGGGAGAAGAGCTCAATGAGGATGTTTTGTCCTGTGGGGCCAGTAGGTTTTAATACACTGTACAAATGTTGCAACAGATCCAGCTTCTATTCCGATGTTTCATTGTAGTCAGGTAACCTGCACTTTCTCCCTTATTAGTCTCAACTGTTTACATAGGTTGTTCATGGTTCCTTCAGTGTTTTAATCAGGGTTTGATTCCTGAAATGGTCACGAGCTGTAGGTGGAGGCACCCAACAGGTTACTAGTGATGGCAGAGTAGGCACTGATATATCATTCTGCAGGTCATCGGTTGTGGGTGAGCTGGTAGATACACTTCATGTGATGGAGGGTCAGATACCAGCTCTAGCATAGACAGGCTAGCTGGCTAATGAAGCATATCTTACTCCTCAACTAGTAATGACTCATCTATCACAAGCAACTTGTACTAGAAGAAAACATAAACAGCAAAGTGAGTGCTCCACACATAATATATATTGTAGTATATTTAGAGGGCTGGTTATAATTTTGTACAGCTAATTATATTCATTACTACTTTAGAAGTGGTCACCCACTCCAGAATGGTGGCCTTATGTTTTTTGGTGCCTCCAGCAACATGATGCCCTCCAATGATTTGCTCAGTATTTTTCACAGCACATAGATGGTGCACTATAGTCTTCTCAGCTTTGGGTGTACATTATAAATCATTACATTATTGTTAACCAAATCAGGAATGTTTATTTCTAAACATTCAAGAAATTTTGATAACCATAAGTGGGTGTCTCATATACTGTACCTGTACAACTAAAGCTATACAGCAGTATGATGACAGAATTTACAGTTACCTTCAGTTTGGATTGAGCACTTTTACAGTTTCGTATTTCTTCCAGTTTGGTGACACCAGGTGTCTTCTGACTGTCAAAGCATAATTCACCTCCCCAAGTCAACCGGAGCAAGTTTTCTTCACAGGTGCCAATTTTTCAGTCCCAGTACAGCATTCCACACCTTCTTAGCAGCTTACGGCATGAGATCATTTAGATAAGACATAGACTTGGATAATGCATATCCAATGTGAAGGCGGCAACAACATTAGTCAGATTTAGCAGTGATGTTATTGTCTTTGAACTTAACTATTAAATAGTACACTCTATGCCATACACCCCTTCCCCCCTTTACAGGTTGAGTTTGGTGGGTCCTAAAGGACTGTATTCTGAGTGGCACTGGTTATATAAGCTTATATTATATTGAATGCAATCACTTACTGCATCTTTCATTCAGTTTATTAATACTGCATCTTACTAAACATGTGTAAACAGTGCAATATTGACCAGTTTTTTTTTCTTTTGAGGAAAAAATGGTAAATATGATTAGTGCAGACATAAGCTGGCCATTTTTAACATGCATGTGGCTAGTATCAGTCTGAGAAAGATTCATGCATTGTTCAATAGTAGAAGGATCTTCATAATAAATAGTGGGATCCATGATTACCTGAAAAGAGCCCACCTTGCTCAGCTATATATATGTACAACTCTACTGTATGTTCTGTGCTGTACTGTACTGTATGTAATCTAAAAAAGTGATAAATTATTCATAGATTTCCATTTGATTTCAAGTTGGCATCAAGTGAGGCCCTGACAGAGACTCTATATTACACTGTGAGATTTAAAACACCTCTGTTTAAAGCCCACCGGTACATCAGCAGGGTGCCCGACTGCGACGCCGACAGCCCGGGTTGGGGAATGGACCAGGAGATTTCAGAAGGCTGGCTGGTTGGAGAAGGATTGAGTGTCCTAGGGACTGCTCTCCTTCTCCAGGAGGGAGGGGGTTAGAGTGTCTGGCATGATGTGGACCCCTGGCAGAGGCCGGAGGTACCCTTGTGTGGGTGCCATTAGTTGTCGAGGGCAGGGCATACACGGGACGTCATTGCACATCCCCACCTTCAAGGAAAATACTAGAAAATAGTGTCCACCACCTATGATGTCAGCTCACCCTGGCCCTCATCCCAATCACATGCTGTGGCACTTCTGGGGATCCTGACATAGCCTGTCACCTGTTATGGCCACTAGGACTCCATGCCCCACCTTGGGGAGTCAAGTCAAGGAGGCAATGCCAGTGGGCTCTTGTCCCAGCACCCTTGTCCCATCATCGCAGGAGTCCTACTGGTGCGGTGGTCCTACCCTGGGGGCCAATCTGGGGGGGTATTGGGGGTACTGGAAAGTATATCCAGAGGTGCAGGGGAGGCTGAGGGCTGGCAGGAGCTGAGCCACAAAGTCAGCTTGCACAAAAAAAAATAGATACATAAATAAAACAACTCTGTTTATTCCCATTCTTTGTTCACAGTAGCAATAGATCAGTTTGAGTCTGCAGAGGCTAGAGATGTTGCAACATTTTAAATTGCCAGAAAAGTGAGTGCAAATTTGAGAAATTTGCAATTCACAAAGCTTCCCAAATTTCCCTGTGGGTGGACCTACTTTGCCAGTGAATTTATTATTTTTTTTTTTAAAAAACAAAACAAATTGCATAAAATACCTGCTCTCACCCACTGTGGTGTAATTTCCCACCTACCACCTCTGAAACATTTTGAAATCTTTTAACTCCCCTCCCTTACCCCCTCTAGCACCCTCCTTGCTCCCGTGCCCTGGCAAATTTATGATTATACATATACTCTTTCCCCACCCTCAATCCCCACACAGCCAGACCCAATTTTACAAGTATATACCTACCCAACACCTAGCTCTTCTACCTTCTCCATTGTCTCCAAAATTTATTTTTTTCATGTAGTGCTGTAACAAGGAATACAGTCCCCTAGTGCAGAGTACCTTCTCTGGTCAGTATCCCTCTTGAAAACAATGGGATTACATGCATGAATGTTGAATTTTCAGCCAATCAGGTTTTACTAGAAGCAAAGGCATCACATATTGGAACACTCATGCATGTGATTGCATCATTAGTCACTGGGAGACTGAAAAGAGTAGATTCTGTGCACCAGGAGAGTATGGTCTTTATTACAGCATTATAATAAAAGATATTTTCTGGGTGCTGGTGGGTGAAGGTGGCAGTGGCTAGAGGGGGGTGATGGGTGTAGAGATACTTGCAAAATTGGGTCTGGTCAGGTGGGGGAGGTGGAGAGTGTGGTTGGTGGATGGGTGGGGATAGGGTATATTTATGTTCATAAATTTGCCGGGGCAGGGAGAAGGGTGCTAGTAAAGGGGATGGAAGTGTGTTACAAGGTTTCCAACCCTTTTGGAGGTGGGAGGGAGAATTACATTGCAGTGGGTGGGATGAGGTATTGTTTTTGTAATTTAAAGACTACAATTTGCTTGTTTGCCCAAGAGAATTGTGCAAATTCTTGTAGCATAATAACAGAAATTGCTCAGTTGCCAATTTGAGTAGTTTCTCCACATGAATAATTATGTGAATTGTGGTGATCATCAAAGGGAATTTGCAAAATTTCATGAATTTTTTTGTGAGGCAAATTACAGCAACTTAACTCATTGCCTCCACAGGATCTCTCTGAAGTTGCAGCACTTGTCTCCTGTATACTATTAACAGTGAATCCTGGGCCTTTCTAAGCAAAATCAAGCCATAATTGGCATGCCGCAAACAAATGCTAATAGCACGAAAACCACATGTGCTAGACACAAAGTATGAATGGCAAGCTTGTTAAGCATAAAATTACTTTCCAACAGTGGTATGCAAGTAATAATAGGTAATTTAGTTTTTTCTCTATGTTGGTCGAAACAGCAAAAAAATATATTTTTTCAACTAAAAAATGCACCATTAGCCTTTTTTGTTGGGAAATATGTAACATATCAACACCAAATTAAGCATCCAGACATTAGATGTAGTTTTAATAATTTAAAAAAAAAAAAAAAAAAAACAGCTATTTCTGTGGTATTAAACATAAGTTTTCCCCCATTTTAGTCAAGATGCATTGGTGAGGTTTGAGGGACGAATCTGAACCATACATACCATACCATAAACAAAGGCATATACTGTAACTCCTAAAGTATTCATGATACACACAACATATCAGTGACAAAGTTGTTCCACACAAAATTGCCTTTCCAACTGTGCTATGCAATCAACTGTGCCTCGTTTGTTTTTTGTTTTATACTGGCTGAGATACCCAGAACGTATGTTTTCTTCAAAGTGCTTAGGTGGTTCTAGATGGATAAAATGTCTGCCATACAAACCATGTCATAAACACATGTGAATAACTCCTAAAGTGAACATGTTACACAGAAAGTGTTAGTGGCAAAGTTGTTCAACACAACATTACCTTTCTAATGGTGCTATGCAGTCAATTCTAATAAATTCTGGCTGGCAAATAATATTAAAACATGTGAGAGATTTCTCCAGACGTTACTAGGGCACACAGGAAGTCTGTAGGTGACTTCTGTAGTTGTTCTGGGACACACTGCAGTACACTTGCTGCCACCTACAGGCATATTCTAGGAGGCAATGAGTTAACACACCTAAAGTGGAGACAGATTAGACAGGGAATATCTGGTTAGAATAGGTGGACCATGTAATCCTTTTCTGTTATCAAGTTCTATGCCTCTAATCTTCATGTGGGTCAAATTCTTAATGAGGATAATGAGCATACTGCATGGGGTATCATGCAAACACTGTTGTACCAGTACTACTTGCACATGTTACTTTTAACTGGCTTACAAAATTCCATTATGTCTTATCTTCATGGTGTATAATGTTCTTATGTTGCTGTGCCATATCAAATAGAGTCCATAACATGTTAGTGATGTATAGAACTGAGAATTAAATTAACTTTCATCTCAAATTACCATTTTAGGCATTTGCTAGAAATCCTCCATACTCCCAAGAGACAGGTAGTAAGCAGGGGTAGAAGAGAAGGTGCACTTGACAAGCATGCACATGAATGAGCTGACATTTCACCATGACATCACATCTTCATCAGAGCTCTGGTGCAAGTTAATTAATTATGGGTTCCATAAAAGTAAAGCATACCACGAGTGCTATTACAATGGTGCTTGCACCATCCTACATGTCTGTTCAATTTTTCTGTTGGTACTGAGCACCCAACTAAAATGCATGAATTAGCTCATTGAGAGCTAGGAGCTTTACACAACCTCCTATGCATACTGCATGGGGTATCAACATACATACATTCAGTGAAATGGATATACACAGAATACACAGAAATGTGATGGCAGAGAAAGGCCCCACGGCCCATCTAGTCTGCTCAACACCCTACCTCCCCACTTCTGTTATGCTTCCACCCTCTTTTCCAAACCCTTTAAATCTATCCCAAGCCCTCTTGAACCCCTCTACCATTTCAGCTGTCACTACCTCCTCCGGCAGCTTGTTCCAGGCCTCCACTACCATCTCCATGAAAAACTGCCCCCTGACATTACCTCTGTATTGCCCACCTTCCAGTTTGAGGCTATGACTCCTCATGTTCACTCTCTTCTTCAATTTGAACAAGCTATCACCCTCCACCTTATTTATTCCCTTCAGATACTTAAAGGTCTCAATCATGTCCCTCTTCTCCCTCCTAGTCTCCAGAGAGTACAAATTTAGCCCTCTCAATCTTCTCTCATAGGGTACATCCTGCATCCCTCATACCATTTTGGTTGCGCTTTTCTGTACCCTTTCCGTTAACTCAACATCTCTTCATAGGTGAGGCCTCCAGAACTGCACCCCATACTCCAGATGTGGCCTGACCATGGTTCTGTATAATGGCATTAGCAACTCCCTCTTCCTGCTATTAAAACTCCTCACAAGGCATTCCATTTGCCTTTCCCACCACCCTGCTATACTGGCTGCCCACCTTGAGGTCATGTGATACCATAATCCCCAGGTCCCTTTCCATTTCCTTCTCCTTAATCACCCCCCCAAGGGAGTAAGTTTCCCTTCTATTCCTCCTCCCCAGGTGCATCATCTAGCACTTTTGTGCATTAAACTTCAATTTCCAGGTGTCGGACCACCTCTTCAGCCTCTCCAGGTCCTGCCTCATGGCTTGTACCCCACTAGGTGAATCCACCCTATTGCAGACCTTTGTATCATCTACAAACAGGCACACCTGTCCCTCCAGACCCTCTGCTAGGCCACTAACATAGATGTTAAAGAGTATTGGTCCTAGCACTGACCCCGTGGCACCCCAATGGTCACCGCCCATTCCTTGGAATGTGTTCCATTTACCACCACCATCTGACTCCTTCCCTTCAACCAGTTTTCCACCCACCTGGTGATCCTGAGGTCCACCCCTAGTCTGTTCAGCTTATGCACCATTCCACCAAGCAGAACGGTGTCGAAGGCCTTATTGAAATCCAGATAGGCCATGTCCACCACTCCTCCCTGGTCCACTATCTGTGTCAACCCCTTGAAAAACTCTATCAGATTAGTCTGACAGGACCTTCTCTTGTTGAAGCCATGCTGCCTGTCATCCTGCATGCCATTCATCTCCAAGTATTCAATCAACCTGATCTTAAGTAGTGTTTCCATTACCTTCCCCACCACGAGGTAAGACTAATGGGGCAGTAGTTGTTGACCTCTTCCTTCCACACCCCATTAAGTAGTGTGACCACCTCTGTCCTCTTCCAGTCCATTGGCACCACCCCTGTGACCAAGGACAAGTTAAACAGCCTCACCAGATGTGGCACCAGTTCATCCTTCGCCTCCTTGAGGACGCTTGGGTGTATTCCATCAGGCCCCATTGCCTTGTCAACCATAAGTCTACCCAGTTCTTCCCTTACTCCTTCAGCTGTGAATTCTGCCACACCCACCTGCCTGTGGCTGTTACCCTCCACAGCCCGCCCTGGTACCCTGCCCTCTCTTTTCTCCATGAAGATTGAGGCAAAATAGCTATTTAATGCTTCTGCTTTTTCGAAATCCCCTTCCAGTAATGTTCCACTTTCCCCCCATCCTCCCAATCTCATGATGTGCCCTCCTCCTTTCTCCAACGTACCTAAAGAAGTTTTTGTCCCCCCTTCTTGCCTGCTTCGCTATCCTCTCCTCAGTGGCCTCCTTAGCCCTCCTTATCTTTTGCCATGCCTCTTTTCTTTTTTCCCAGTAGGTTTCCCTGTCCTCATCCTTTTATGTCCTCCTGTACCTATTGAATGCTCAAGTCTTCTCCTTGACCCCTAACGCCACCTCTCTAGTGAAATTTAGAGGTCTTTACTGTCTTCTATTATTTCTTACCCTTCTTATACATGAGTCCATGGCTTTAAATATCCCCTCTCTTGATGGCTGCCCATAATTCCTCCACCCCCTGCATATCCCCTGTCCTCAACATTTCTTCCCTAACTACCTTCCTCATTCCATGAAAGTCAGCCTTCCTGAAGTCCATTACCTTGGTTCTCATCCTAACCTTCACCTTGCCCACTCTCACCCTGAACTTGACAACCCTGTGTTCACTGGTGCCAAGCTCTTTCCCCACCTTCACCTCCTCCACACTGTCCCCATTTGTGAGGAACAAATCCAACAGGTTTACATCCTTAGTGGGCTCAATGACCCTTTGCTGCAGGAATATGCCCTGAAGAGCCTCTAAGATGCCCCTGCTCCTTGTGGAGACTGCTGTCTGGGCCTTCCAGTTGATGTCCAGAAAGTTTAGGTCCCCAGCTAGCACAATTTCCCCTTTCCATGCCATCCTCTCTATGGATTCCACAGAGTGTTTATCCCCTTCCTCCCCCTGCATAGGAGGCCTATAGACTACCCCAATGCGCAGGTTTTCCCTCATTCCCTGTCTATGGTGGCACTTTAATGAACATATTGGAGAGTATGGCATAGTCACTAGTGTTTTAACACAGTTATGAATTGCATTATTTGACTGTGTAAAATGATAACTACATTCTACATGTTATCAAAATAAATTGTCTAATGATATATGAACAAGGGAAAATAAGTGGAGCAAGCCAAATGGTGGGTAAGTTACAGGTAGACTTTTTATGAAGTCATTAATTTGGGTAAAATGGATGTTTCTTTTAAACAGCATCCATGGCTTTTTGATAAGTTTCCATGAAGCAGAAGCCAAAGCTCATTCAGAAGATCAATGAGTGGGGTGCAATTTTGAATAAGGTCAAGGACCAATTTGTATTTTCAAGGGTGACTGCTACCAATCATAGTAGTTTGCAGCTGTTATGATTGGTTGTTTGTATTAGTATGAAAATGTGATCCCTATCTGCCCTACAAGACAGTAGTTTGCTTTAGAAAGGAGATTTGTAGTTGTTTCAATGACAATCACAGCTGTTTGCTTCCACAGCCTACCATTTCTGGCATGCTGCATGATACATTGGAAGCAAATGGAAAATACATTATGTACCATATAAGTCCCACTTTACTTCCACCTCCCTCTCCAGCTCACTACCTCAATCCTATCTGTTATGGACCACTGTCTGATTACATTTGTAATCCTTATAGACCTAGACAAGACACTTGCATATCCCATTCTCCTTGACAAGCTTAAATGGTGGGATTCTCTGACCTTGCTGTTAATTGCTTTTGATCCTTCCTTAGGGCAGGTCCCAAACTACCTACTGTACATTGGACACTCACTTTTCCCTCCTCTCCCAATCAACACTGGTGTCATCCAAGGTTCTATCTTGGCTCTGACCCTTTTCCCAATTTTCTCAGTTTTCATAAATGACCTCACTACTACCTATATCTCTGCAACCATTCACATGCAAACAGAGGATACAGTTAGCTATACTTATGGCACTTCTGCTTCTGACCAGGTTACTCAGGTCCAGCTTGATTTATCAACATCCAGTGCTTTACCTGGGATAATAAATGGTCCCCCAAAGCCCCCAAATTTTATCCATGACCTTTGGCACCAGGAAGTGGTGGGCCAGACACCACCCTCCTCCTTTCTCTGGATGGCATGTTGATTGAGGATGTAGTCTCCTTCATATAACCTGGGGTCTTGATAGACATTCATGACATCTCTGTGCATGGGCACACCATCCACCAGAAAACCTAACCCAGACTTTTAGCTCTTTATAGGAAGAAAGCATACATTCTGCTCCTGCACAAAGAGAAATCATTTTAAAAAATGTTCTCTCTGTTTTAGACTATGGTGACATTGTAGGCTGCAGTGGATGCTTTCTCATTTCTCTAATATCCTGCTCACAGAAAGTTGATTTATTTTTCAATTGACAGTTAATCATGTCCCTATTTTGCTCATTTTGGCCTTGACTACCCATATTATCAGACTGCAGAGGCATAGTTACATTTAAATCAGAGGATTCAAATGTGCTACTATTCATGCAGGGAAAGACAAGAAGGGGCACAAGGGTTAGAAGGAGGAAACACATATTACATGGATGGTCATCACAGGAATCCACAGGGACCAAGAACCAACAGTGGCAAGAGTTACAACAGAAGACCCCAAGGGAACAGGAGGAAAAACAGTCCCTTGTTCCAGACATTTCTAACTATAAACCAATCCTAACTGAACTAGCAGTATTGGAAAATGGACTCCCTTTGAAACTCACTAGTAGAGCATGTTAATTAAAAAAAATAGTGGACTTACATAAATTGACTTGTAATTTACATTTAAATGTTTCTTATGAAAAGAAAATTCAGATGCTTATCCAGACTTATATGTAACTATGCCTCTGCAGTCTGATAATATGGACAGTTAAGGCCAAAATGAGCAAAATATGGACATGATTAAGACTCAGTTGAAAAAAAAAATCAGCTTTCTTGCCACCTTTCAGCCCAGCAGTTGCAGTTTTGAAGAATTTAGTGAGCAGGATTTCATGAACATGATAAAACAGCCACCACTGCCTCAATTTAATAATTGCTCTAGAGAAGAAAGGAATGCCAGAAATAAAGATACTGGACCCTATTCACGAATATGCATGAAAGACATGCAAATGGAGACATACACAGCGTGTAGCTGCACAGCGCACAGGGACAGGTAAAATGCAGCATGCACCAAATGACATGTGAGGCATGCAGGCACCATGTGCTGTTCTCCAGATGGAGTGGTGCATGCCGTGCAGGCCACATAGACTGACACAGCACCCCAGCCCCACCCATTGACCCAGCCTTAAAGGGACATACACCCTGCCCACAGCACAGCTGCGGAAGTGACCACAGAGATGACTGCAGAGTGATGGCCGATCAAGAGAGGGATGCAGAGACAGGTGCGCAGGCACAAGCAGCACCAGTGAACACTGGCTAGCCTGTGGGGCAGCCAACCAGAGGTGTACATGGCGGTGGAGCAGCAAAATCATGGGCCTCCAACTTCACGGGGGCACAGGTGGCAGCCATGGCAGCAGAGATAAGTGCCAACCATGACCATCTGTATGGTGCATGGGTCCTAGCCACCCCCATGGATGTAAAAGTGCAACTATGGCTAGATGTGCAGGCAGCAGTGAATGCCGCTGGATCAGAAGCAGGTACCATCACTGCTAAAAAAACACAAATGGTAAGACATGCACATGGCTGTGAAGTACAAGGTGGCAGAGGGTGCATGGGCACAAAGGGGGACATGTGGTTGCTCATGCATACCTGACAGCCAGCTGACACCCATGGAGAGGATGGTGGCGGACACCATCATGGTCGTCAGCATCCCCGTAGTGCCCGAGGGCATTGACACGCAGGCCAGTGAGTATTGCATGAAATGGTACAGCATGACCACTGGCACAAGCACCAGGCCACTGTGCCCACTAATGGCAATGCCTTGTGCTAACAGAGCATGCCAAGGAGAGCAGACATGCTGGGAGCATGCCGGCAGGGAGCCAGCATGCCACAGACCCCAACAGACAGCTTGACAGGCAATGGGGACAATGACTCAGGTGAGTATGGGGGAGACACAAAGCAGGGACACAGGCTGGACCGCAATGCAGCACAACTAACACCCCATACATGTCCCTCTACAGGGCCCTGCACAGACAGTGGAGGAAGGCCTGCATGTGCCTGAGGATGACACCATCCAGGCCAGGGAGACTGACAATGGGGACACACAGGTGGAAGAGGCAGCCTACAAAGTCCCCAGTGATGCACAGCCCCACACACACAGAGGCAATGAGCGCCTGGAGATGAGGTCAGCAGAAGTGTTGCACCGCAGAATGGGGCAGCATGCTGCACATGCAGGGATAAACAGCAGGGATGAGGGACCATCCAGCAGACCCACCAGTTGGAGCTGGTCAACACAGGTGGATGGCATACCAGAGGTGCAGTACGCGGAGCTGCAGCAGCTAGAGTGCGACAGGCTGGAGGCACAGTGCAGGCTCATGGAGTCCACTGTGGAGCTGACCGGTGCAGTCCATGCCATGGGACTCTACATCATGAAGATGGTACACACACAGGAGTGCACCATGAAACTGTGACTGAATGGGGACCCCAACATGGCCACACAGCATGACACCAGCACATGTCCACAGCCGGGGGATGCAGTGGCAGGATGCCAGCACAACACCACATGCTGCCCCAGATGCAGATGGAGGGGGGCACAGGCAGAGGACTCACCATGCCAGCCCAGTGTGGTGATGGGGACCAGTCAGAGGACACCACTGAGCAAGATGGCCAGGTGACCATCTTGGAGGACACCACGACCCAGGATGAGCTGAGTGTCCCTGCAATGGTCAGTGAGGGGCCTGTGGTCACACTGCAGGGATGGATCATTTGCAGGCCACACCATGGCACATGGGCAGGGTGGTAGGGCCTCTAGGCTTGGCAGACATGTGGAACACATGGTCCAGGCAATGCAAGCAGGCTGCATCCTACTCTTCACCATGGCAGTAGAGGACACTATGATGGTGCGTAGTGGGGGTGGACGGAACCTGGACGTATGTGGGACCAGCCCCTGGGGCACACACGCACACACACACACACACACACACACACACACGCCCCCCCACACACACACACACACAGACACCCCCCACACACATAGACACCCCCAACACACACACACACACACACACATATGCACCTGCATACACATGCCATGGAGCAGCTACAGTGCACACGGTGCTACACATGTGGGCACACTGTAGAAGTGGGCACACACCATGGGCACGGGTGGGATGGCACATGCAGTGGCAGGGATGGTGGCCCTCTGTGTGGCTGGCTACCTTGCCATGGTGCAGGGGCTTAGCACAGCAACACAGGTGCCCTGTCATCAAACACCAGACAGGGCCAGCAGAATGGCACAGCACTGCATCCACCAACCCACACCCTCAGTCATGTGTCATTATGGGTCGCACAGCCAGCCATGCCAGTACACACCATGCTGTGTCATGGAATGGTTGCCTGTCACCGCCCCGTATGAGCCACATGCTCCCATACACCGGGCAACAGTGTGCAGGACCACAATGCTACCATCTGAAGTTGCCGTTCATGACACCCACATGTGCTGCACCACCATCAGCTGTTTCCAGCACGTGACAGCAGTCATCCCCCCTGTTATCCTGGCTGCCCATCAGGAGGGTCATACTGTGGCATGGGAAGCCCTGCCACACTGCCAAGTTGTGAAGCATCACACACAGTGAACACTCAACAGGCACATGGTGGCACAAGCATGATATTGCCCCTGGTGTGGTCCAGGCATCAGAACTGCATCTTCAGTAGTCCAATGTTCCTTTCAATGATGGACCACGTACAGCAGTGTGCAGCATTGTAGGCCTCTTCTGCCACATCCACTGGTGCCAGGAAGGGTGTCAATAGGTATGGACATAGTGGGTATACGCTGTCACCTGTGAGAAGAGGAGAACAGGTTGGTGTGCAGTCGGCGGGGGGGGGGTGTAACACTCACACATGTATACATGGTACATACCCAATAGCCATCCATTCAGGTGTCCAGACCGGAGCAGTGTAATGAGGCCCAAGGCATCCAGAATGTAGGTGTCATGGTACAACCAAGGGAACCGGGTGCACACATCCTTGAAGACTCCTGTTGCATTACACACCACCTGGCAATTGAGGCTATGGAATCCCTTTCTGTTCTGATATACCTCCTTGGACACGGACGGCATTGGGATGGTGATATGGGTGCCATCGACAACATAGAGCACATTCATCATCCTGTGCATGGCATAGAAGGCCTGCTTCATGACCTATACCTCACTGTCCATCACTGGGAGGCAAATGTGGGTGCACGTGTGGTCAAGCAGGGCATCCATGACCTGCGCCAGGGCATGGGACATGGATGACTGGCTGACCACAATGCTGTCTCCCGCCACATGCTGAAATGATCCTGTGGCATAGTAGGCGAGGGCACACATTACTTTCATCTCCATAAAAATGGCATGTGAGGGCCGCATGTGTGGGGACACCCTATCTTGGACACGGTCGCACAACTGTGCCACCATGCCCCATGGCATCTGGAAGCGCTCGATGCAGTGGATTTCTTGGAGCTCATCGCCAGCCATGCGGGGCCAGAACACATGCACCTGTGGCCACCCCATTGCACCACCTTCACAGCCTGCTTGCTATAGGTACTGGTTGAGGAGAAGTCCAGGACACATCACTGCGCAATACTGAATATGGTATTGCCAGTGGATGGCACCATGACATAGTGGTGCCCCTCTTATGTGTCATGCCTCCCTTCCCCCACTGTGTGTGTTGCCACGTGCAGGGTGCCATTGGCCATGCCAGTGGCACAGGCCATGCGCATGCTTTCATCTGACCTGGGCTGGGCTCACACCCAGGCACCCTGCATGGCCATGGCATCTGGGGCATGTCTGGGTCTGTGGGCGCATCATGTGTGTCATGCGTCACATGGCCATGAAGATGCACATGCCCCACAAGTGGCCAACCACAGACACATGCCTGTCATCCAGTCCCCCCATTGTGTGCACAGATGGTGTCCACACACACACATGCTGCTTACCTCAGCAGTGCACATATGCACGTGCTCCACCCATGCTGTCAGTTAGCAGAGGCGATGCTGGTGGTTGGCTACATGCCACTATGGTGAGCAGAATGGTGGAGCACATGTGCAAGCATGCCTTGGTGGCTGGCACACATCGTACCATGTTGTACGTGCACAGGCCACAGATGAGGGAGGGTATATATAGGCAAGGTCCCGCACGTATAGTGACTGGCATCGGTATGGAGCACCTGCCACAGCAGTTCTGGAGAGTGGCTGAGCAGGCCTACTGTGATTGCAGAGATTACTGGACCCTGTGGGAGGCGCAGGGCCATCGGACGGTGAGTACAACTGTCTGCTGCTTGCATTCATGCATGTTTGGTAATGGACAGTGGATCTGTGCTTGTCACTTGTCACTGACATCTCTGTCCCTCTTGTGTCTCCCTGCCCCACCCCATGCAGGATGTCTTAGGAATGCCCCATGTGCTGGAGCTTGTATGGCAGGCAGGCAGGCTGATTGTGCGGATGTGATGGTGATGCACCCTCAGGGATATATCGCTGGCACTGGCAGAGGAGGGACCATGTTACCTGTAGCAGACTGATGTTGGGGCCAGCCATATTTCAAGGGTGAGATGGAGTCAGTGGAGGAGGTGACACTGTGGTGGTTCATGATGCCTCGAGGTGAGTGTCATGCCTGTGTTGTATGTAACATGCTGTGTGACATGGGGTGGGTGGGGACCTGGGGTTTGCCAGTGTGCCAGTATCTGCCGGCATGCCGTGATGGGTAGAGTGACAGCTGCAGGCCTAGTGTTGCCCACTCACTGCAGGTTCAGTTCCAGTGGCTCCTCAGTTCACCCTGGCATGGGGTTGGGCCACCGCAGCAACATGAGTGTGCACCGGGTGGTGGTGTCCTTGGTTGGGGATGCTTTGGATGCCATACTGCATGTCCAGTGTGGCGGCCTGCTGGTCTCTCTGTACTAGCACTCACCTTTGCCTCCACAGCACTACAGGGGTCCATCACGGAGGAAGTTAGTGCTCTGAGTGCCATTGCCCAGGAGGGTGGAGAAAGATGCAGGGAGCACCAGCAATGAGGAGTCATTGTATGGTGCAGGAGGTGTCCGGGGACTAGTGTGGAGCCAGTGTCTGTTGTGCCCCTATAGGCAGGGGTCCCCATGGGGGCTACTGTGGACTGGGGGTGGGCGGTGGGCCCTGCTGATGTTGGTAGTGTGGATACAATTATGGGAGGGGGTTGTTGCTTTTCATTGATTGTCCTTGTACATAGGCTTTCTGTGCAATGCACTGGTACAGTGAACTTACATGTGTCATACTCTTGTGTGGTCATTGTCTCACGTGAGTGGTCCTGTGTGTTTGCAGCCTGGTGGCTAGGTGTAGTGGGGTGAGTGCATTGCTGGTGGCTACCAGCAGTTGCAGGGGTTGCTGTCTGTCCATTCTGCTGTTGCGGTGGGCATGGCCGAGGGGGGGCCTATGCCTGTGTCTGCCTGTGTGCATCCAGGTGTTGGCAGTCTGTGCCAGCACAGGGTGGGGGCCCCACTGTCAGCAGGCACAGGAATTTGTCCCCTTGTCACACTGCCATGGTTCTCTGGATGGGCACATCAGCAGCAGTAAGACATGGGGCTCTGTGTGTGGGTGCACCGCACACCCCACAGTGGTGGCCTGTGTTCAGCATGCTGTCTACAATTCACTTGTGTTGGCACAACTGGGTGGACCTTGGGGTTGTGTGCCTGCCATGTCACATGGCAGATGGGTGCCAGCATTACATTGCACGGCCACTGTATGCCCCTCACACATTGCTGTGTGACTGCAACATGTGTGGATGAACAGAGTAAACATCTTACTTGTAGGCCATGAATTGTATTGGAGACACAACATACATTTTACATATGTGTTGAATATGAGTGGTGGCTGGTCACTTTGGATGTGGCTGCATTATATACAAATATCCCACAACCAGGTGGGATTGGAAGTACTCAGAGACAGCCTTTTATATCAAATGGAATATAGTACCTCCCATATACTTTATATTAACACTTGCAGAAAAAGTCCTGGCTTACAATGATTTTACATTTGGGGAACAATTTTATTTACAAGTAAAAGGGACAACAATGGGTGCAAAATGTGTACCCACATATGTGGATATGTACTTGACCCTTTGGGAAAAACATTCTGTACATTCTGAAGAACAACATTTGTTTTTTTCAAAAGTTTGATTTATCCTGAAATATTTGGATAATGTATTTATTATTTGGAAAGGCACCAGGGAATAATTATCCAATTTTGTGGACAAGTCAGAATCAATGAATGAAAACTTGAAATGTTACTTACTGCAAGTCGGAAATAATAGATTTTTTTGATCTAAGAATTACAATGAATGGAACAAATGGCCGTGAGGGGGACTAGAATCACAAAAGTACAGACAGAAATTCAATACTACAATATGATAGTTGCTATCCTAGACATGTAGTGGAAAATATTTCTGTAGGGCAATTGATAAAATTGAAGCAAAATTGTAGTACTGATCTGAAATATAACAAACAAATGGAGGATATGAGACAGAGAATAAATAACAGGAGCTATAATGATAAGTGGTTACATACAGCAGTTTCTGAGGTGGAAGGGATGCAAAGTGAAAATCTTTTAAGGGGAAACAAAATGGAGGGGAAGATAGAAAACACAGAAAACAGATTAATTTTGTTACCACTTTTACTCCTCAGTCATTTAAGGTGGAAAATATTAAGAAAAATTGACACAAACTAAAAGCAGAACTGAAGTTAGAGGCCTGGATAGTGGAAATGCCAAGAATGGGACATAGAAGGGATCAGAATATTGCCAGCATGGTAACTAGAAGCCAGTACTTGCCAAAGTCTCAAACTGATACCCAGAAAACCCTACCTAAGGGCTACCACAGATGTGATGGATGTTCCTTTTGTAAGTACATAATTTTGGGAGATATGTTTGAAAATCAAGAAAAGGGAAAAAAAAATAATTAATTTATAAACTGCAACACTGAAGGAATTGTCTGTAAAGTAATTTGAATTTGCAATATTTTTTTTTAGTGGCAAGACAATTAGAAAATGCAAACTATGCATTGTTGAACATCTTAGAGACATTGAAAAAGAAGTACAGAACAATGCACTGGCTACACATATATTAATAAAAAGAAAAGAACATCAATAAATATGTTCCAAGATTTGGAAAAGGTTTGTCTACCCAACAGAGGTGGGGTCTGGATAGAATGCCTTTAAAGTGTGGAAGTTACTGGCAATGTACTTTAAGGGCATCAGAGGGTAAAGGTCAAAATGAAAGGTTCCAACTAACACCATTCTTGAGCTAGTGTATTTTTTTTCCTCTGGCTCTTCGGTTTTATTGATGAACTTGATGGACTTTAATGGACCGGTTTTGAGCTTGTTGATCTTTGTTTAGTTTTTAGATGAATCTTTGTGGACTGTATCAGTGGCATATTATTTATACACATATTTAGAAACATACTTTGTTGTGGCACAAAATTAGTATAATTTACATATTCTTTCTTTATTTTATTTTTTTATACCCCCATACTTACCCCCTCCCCCCTCATCCTCACATTTTTTCTCCCCACCACTTTTTCTCCCCCTCATCTCCATTTCTCTATTTTGTGTTACCCTTTTACTAGTAGATATGTTGTGGATGAATGTTTGAGGGGGGCTGCATATTATTAACTATGTTTTTTACATATGATGTATGTGTATAGCTTTAAATTGTGTATATTTAACCAATGGTGTTCTAGCCTCCTGGCATGCCATAAGAAAGAACAAGGGTAGCTCACAAACATTTGCCGTGGTGAGTGAGTACTGTCCCTCTTATTCTTACAAAAATCTTGTTTAAAGATCAGACAACCAAAATATTTTTTTTTATCGCGGTAACCTTAGCACAGATCATTTATTTCACTTGGTATGGTACACATTATGCCGTTCGGAGCTTGTTTGGTCCATTGGCTTGCCACATTGTTTCTATTTTCTGCCATTCTGGTAAGACTGGATCCCTTCCCTCTTTCTGTTGCTTTGCACTAGACTGCCCCTGCATCCACTTTTGTTTCCCTATTCATCTCTCCCTTACTTTCCTGGAATACAGACCTCTCTCTTTCACTGTATCTTCTTTATCTACTAATACTGGCATTGTTCTCCTCCCTCATATCTTACCTCCCTCATTTCTTCACACTCTGCCCCAACTTCCACCCTCCTAACTTTGACAATAGAACCACAAACTTCCATATCTGAAACCTTCTGCAAGCAAGCTGCTTTCTACTTCTGATTCCCAAAGCTCTGTTTTTCCTTACACTTGCTATCTTCATTTGCCTTCTACCTCTACTCCTGAAATCCTTCCTTCATGATTTCTTACTCACTCCTAAAACTGATCTTGACTTTACTATGACCTGACCTTGCAGTCCTCACACTCTGCAATCTCCCAGTTAGGTACAAACTCTTCTGAGATTTTCCACATCACATACCAAATCTATTAAATGATCCTGTTAATTTGGATTAGCTAGTGTATGTTCATTTTTTGTTTATATTTTACTTGTCTATCAACCTTATCTGATTTATTATACGTTATTGCTAGGCTTCATCCACTGCACTGCCCTCTCCCCAATAACACATCTTCAAACTAGCTGTCATCAGTTCAGTATGACTTTTCTTATAAAACATTTGAAAAAAACAAATAAATACTGTGCCAAGAATGCCACAAGCCCTGGGTGCATAGAACACATGATGCACAGGGCTTGTGGCAGTCCCTGGCTGATTATCAGGATTCTCAGTTCTGTACACTAACTGCCACAAGTTAGATCAGCTTTTTCTGGTCTACATTGCAAGAATTTTGCATATCTGTTTTATGGGGATTGCATCAATTTGATTCAAATGAGGAGAGTTGCAGCAGCATAAACCTCCAACAAAGGCTAATCACTCTTTTGGTGTATCTACTGCTTTTAGTTATGATTCTGTAGAGTTTCTGGAAGAATAATGACTGCTACCCATCAGTTTTTTTTAACTGATAATCTGTTTTTTGGGGGCCCTAGCTGATTATGTGGTTTTGTTCAGAGATATTCAGGTTTTTCAGCCACTTTGAATGTTCGCATGATCTGAAAACTGATTCTGTCATATAATTCTTTGCTTACACTATATGTCCAGGTTACAGACAAAGGCTCTGATTCTAGAAGGGTGGCGCAAGTTGCTGCCAAATGCAACTTGCCCACCTAACTGCAACTATGATGTACGCCTATTCTAGAAGGGGCAGGTCATCGCAGCAAATTCTGTGACTACGACATGCGTCCAGGTATGCCCAAAGTGCAGGCGCACCTGGCAAGCTGTCATGGCCGACAACTTTCAAGTAAGGGAGGCGGTGTGGTCAACCTCCATACATAACTCCCCCAAATCCCTGGTAGTCTAGTCCCCCAATCTATGTATAAATAATAAGAACTCCATTGCCTTGGTAGTCTATTGCTCCCCCGATCATTGTATAAAGAATGAAACCCCAAGTCCCTCTTATACCCGATTGGTATAAAATGAATAAAATTCCACAGCCCTGGTAGTCTAGTGGCCCTCCACCCTGCCATACCATTCCACCCAGCATCCCCCACCCATCCCCAGCCAGTGACTGGCACAGCCACCCCTCACCTCCATGGCCAACCACCGACTGAGTGCTGTATAGGTACTGGAAAGACACACTCAGAAATTAATTTCTGAGCACATCTTCAGTAGCACTCATACTGAACTCAGTCGTGACTGCATCCGTGGGGGTGGAGGGCTGTGCCACAATGGGATGGGTGGGTGCTGGTGAGCTGGCACAGATGGGTGGGGGGCCACTAAGATTCCCAAGAATCAGTGGACCTTATTTATTTAATGTTAATTGGGGGGGCCACTAGACTACCAGGGAATTGGAGGGCATTCTTTATTTAATGATGATCGGGAGGGTCACTAGACTACCAAGGAACTGGAGGGCATTATTTATTTAATGTTGATTGGAGGGGGGCACTAGACTACTAGGGATTTGGGAATCTTTATTTCTTTTATACTGATCGGGGGGCCGCTAGACTACCAGGGAAGGGTGATTGCTGTATATGCGGCTGGCGACTCATGATTAGGGGCATGGGTGGGGGATGGCAGTGCCACCCTGCAGGGCTTGTGCCAATGGGTGGTTTGGGGGGCTGAGGTATGGGTAGCCCTGCGGGACCCCACTGGTGTATGCTGGCATGAGGTGGACATGTCAGCATGTCTGCAGGTGGGCGGGGGGCGGCCTTTATGTTACACCAGCTAAATGCTGGTGTAACTTATGCTGTCGGTTCTCCTCTGGGGGTTCTTGTAGAATCCTGATGGTGGGAACTTTGTGGGTGCCCTTCTAGAATGGGGCACAACTGCTGCCATAAACCCCGAAGCACCATGTCACAGGGGGTTTATGGTGCAACTGTCTGCGTAACTGTTGTTTGGCGCAAGTTCGCAGGCCACTTTGTAGAATCACGCATGTTGCAACTGCTGGTGTAAGTTGCTACATGTGTCATTCTACATGGCACAACTGCTGTTACATCAGGTGTAACGCTTCTAGAATCTGGCCCAAATTCTGTTGTCAATATACTGTAGGCCTTTCTTTGTAAAAGCAGTCATCCTGGGAGGTGTAATGTATGGCTTTTAAGACAATTAGCAGTTAGCTAGTGGAACCAAGACAGACAGACAAGAACATGATAAAGAGAATAATGGCTTGGTAGGGGTTATAATGAGAATTTTACACACCCGTGGTGTGGGATGCCATAAGCCCCAGGAGTGAAGCTCAAGGGGTTTATAAAAAGGCATCCCACACTGAGGGGCTGTGTAAAGTTTAAGTTTTATGCCCCCATCCAGCCTTTATTTTATATATTTGCTGGGGATCGTTTTTTTGCCACAGCAATTACATAAAATAAATAGCATCCCTGTGGAGTCGCAGAACGATCTTGTTTCAGTGTGGTCTGAAAGAAACTTTTCTTTTTTTCTTCTTTAAGCAGAAGCCCAGTTTAAAACTGAAAAACCTTTTTTTTTTTGGCCAAGCATTTTCTTTTTTACCTGTACTTACCGCCGACCCTGAGAGGCAGTGAATGGGTCAGCGCTGAGGGATTGTGGCAGGCAGAGAGGAAAGCAAGAGGGGCAGCTGGCACATGTGCAGAACATGGGAAACCCAGCATGTGTTCACTGTTATAACCAGCTGGTTATAATGCCGAATTATAACCAGATTTCCCTAAGGGAAAAATGGTACCCAGTCATTATACAAATTTTATGTAGTAGGCAGTTGTAACTTTTTTATTTCTAAAGCGTTTTTCTTTTTCCTATTGCTCATTAGAAAGTTTTCAATGTGATAATGGATGTGTGCAACAGCTGACATATCTGTCTCTTTTCCCTCACTACATCATCAGCATTATGACCTCATTGACTGTGACATCACAGGTGCTCAGGAAGAGCCACTCAGTAGCTGTTAACTCAGTCATCTGTGATGTTACAGTCATAGGTCACAGGGCTGATGATGTAGCGGGGGAATATAATTAGATATGACAACTGCCAGGCAGAGTGCTGTTCCACACATCACACTTATTAACATCAGCTAAATAGTCTTCTAATTACCCAAAGGGAAACAAAAAAGTATCTCAGATATAAAAGGTATTAGTTTACTGCTTGTAAAAACTAATATTATTTTAGGCAGTAGACTAGTTCTTTAACCTTACCTTTATACTCTAAAAGCAGCACTGCAGCAAAGCTGGACAAACTGACTCTACCATTTATAAAAGTAAAAGATTCAATTATCTTCCACTTTTCATTTGCTGTTAAACTGTTCCACCTCTACTAGAATGTAAGCATTTCTAAATGTTTTAAATTATAATATTTTTCTCAGGAAATAGTATGGTCACTTATTTTTGCTTTGAAATAGTACTGTGAACATGAAAGGAGTTGAATCCAGAAACAAAAAATACATACAGTATATAGTAATATTATAGAAGCAAACAATTTGTTTACTATTTATTCTTGTATGCTGTTTATAGTATTTCCTTGCCCACTGATCAAATCTGTAAATTACATTTCTTTTATCCCTGCATGTTTACCTGGAAGAAAAAATAGATAAATAAACAAATAGTAAGAACCTAGAAAAGCTAGTATAACAGGTGCAATATGTTTACTATTTTTCGAGATGCTGCTTCAACAATTGCCTTTTACTGCTCCAAAAGTCTTTGCTGGCATAACAGATGATACTGAAGGAGAGTAATTGGTCATGAAATGAGTGTTGCTGAGGCAAAGTTTAGAGTGTGGTTTAGTATCAAGTTTTTGCCTCATCCAAAGGTGGGAACACTAGTAAAACATTAACAAGCTCGGGAACTTTGATTAGAACACCTTACATTATTCAATATACTGTAGTCAGTCTAGGTAGCCAGTTGTATACTGAAACACAGAAACAGAGAAATTGTCAGCAGATAAGGACCACTAGGCCCATCCAGTCTGCCCATGGGCCTTAAAGGAAACATTTAAGCAGAAGCACAGCACAGAATGAGCATTTTATCAAAGATTAGCATACCTTCCCAGCAACCATCTTTTGTAACTGGAGTCCAGTCAGACTTAAATTTAACTAAGCAGCAGACAGACAAAAGAAAATTGCATGCAGCATGATGCACTCCACACTGCAGGCAATAAGTAAGTGCAAACAGTCGGCCCACTGACACTGAAGGTTGAAGCACTAGGCACCACACTTCACCTGCTCCTGTGACACAGGTTCAGGAATGAGCCTGTGTCAATGGGGGTGAGCTGGAGGAGAGGAGGAGCTGGACTGAGCAGCAGCAAGGCAGCTCTCCTCTCTTGGGGAAGGATTCAGTTGTTCCCACTGCAGGGCTGCCCCGGGTAGAGGACCAGCGGTAGTGTAGATGGATAAGCAGCTAGAATAGGGAAATTGCTGTGGATGCTACATGCACTTTGCCTCTACACATACCTGAGCAACTGAGGCAGGGAAGGGGGAGAAATGGAGCTAGCAGGCTCCATGATGGCACCAGTAATGCTCCCTGTAATGGATTCACCAGCCAGATGCCAGAGATGAGCCCTCCATAGTGAGCAGTCGGAGCCAGCTTCCTGGCAGCTCCCAGAAATACAGCGGCATAAAAATGAAAAATAATAAAAAAAAGTAAGTGCAAGCAAGCAAGTGCATTTCCTGCCACCAACAGATGCTACTGTATGTGGACAATGCTATTATTTTTACTTAGTAACCCTGACCCATCAAGAATTGGAACGCCAACTACAGCATAGTTTTGTAGAAGCTGAGGACTGGTTCAATGCTTACAAATTGATCCTGAACTATGAAAAACTAAAGTTATGCTGTTCAGTGGCACCCGTAGCAAGCACAAATTACAACCACTTACAATCCAAAATTGCATGGGAGTACCTCTGCAACAAATCCCACTTTAAGTATCTAGGAGTAATCCTAGACAGCTCACTTTCTTATGCTCAGCACATTGACAACATTGCCCGGGCTGTCAACATCAAGATTGGTCTGCTCAACAGACATAAACACTGCTTGACACCCAAAGCCCTCTAAACTGCAATTATCAGCTCTGACTTACCTATTGTAAACTATGGCTTGGTTATCTATGGTGCCACTACTACTTCTTCACTCTGTAGAATATCCATTGCACTAAATAAGGTGTGCAGACTCCTCAACAGAGCTGCATGCCTTATCCACACATGCGATCTATACGCCCAATCTGGATGGCTTCAACTAAGCAGAAGGACACTGTACCAAACATACCTGTTAACTAAAAAAAGAAAAGCACTTCTCAGCATTTTGCTCCCAGAACTGCGAACCTCCTTAGCCCTCACTCCAGCTCCGAGCACACTTGAAGCTCATGCCATCAATCTCTGAAGATTCCTAGGTGCAGGACATCTCAAGGGCAGTGGTCATTTGCTTGCAGAGCCCCACTCGGTTCAATACACTTCCCAATTAAACCCTATCAATACCAAGATTAGGTCCTTCCAAGTACAGGCTCCATCAGCATCTTACGACAAACAGTTACTGCGACTGCTTTCACCTAATGAGACTACCATCTGTGTGCATTCCAGTTCCCTCTTCTCCTCCTCAAAGCTTTACCTTTCCACCCCTTGCGATATCCTCCTACCCTTTCCCCACTCTCCCACCCCACCACCTCCCATCCTACCTACTACCCGCACCCACTACTCTTTCTACTCCTACTGACAAGGCCTTTTGGCTGCTTACCCCTCTTCTTCTCTTCTCTTACTCCCCACCAGCTCCTTTCTTCTCCACTACTAAAGTTATCATTTCTAGATAATTAAAGTATATACTTTACTGTTTTTTAAACCTGGTCTTTGTATTATAGCCTCTGCATGTTTGCTCATCCCTCCCCACTGACATGGAACCTTTGTAAATGAACACTTTGTGCTCAAATGTATTGTAATCTGAGATTGAATAAATAAATAAAAATAAAAATTATGACTGACCCATACACAGAAGAGATAGCTTAAAATGCCATCTACTGGGGATATGATGAAATGCATGGCTAGAGGAAATAATTATTCAGTGTTTGAATAGCATATATTGCTTGTGCGTACTTTAACTTTGGCCTTTCTCTTTTCTTACCCTCAGTAGGGGAAGCAGGTGGTGTTTTAGTGAAGAAAAGGCTCAGCACTAAGGGTGAGTTGAGTGCTGGAGGAGAAGGAGGTTGTGGAGGATGGAGGGAAACAAAAAACACAGTGGGTGGATTACTGAGCAGGCTGGCTTATATTTACAATGTGGAAGGAGCTATTCCACTACATTGAACCACAGACTTTAGCCCTCCCATTCAATGTTTGGTGAATATCACGTGGTGTTTGTGCATACTAGAAATTTGGCCTTTCTCTTTTCCTACCCTCAGTAGAGGAGCCAAGTGATATTTTAGGGAACAGAAGGCCCCAAAAGAGATAACCTTCTACAACTCATGGAGAGTGTGGTCAGAAGCATGCAGGAGAGGAAAAACTCACTGTGAAGGAAACCTCTGAGGACCCATGGCTACTGACCTGCCTCTCCTTTAGGCATACTAAGAGGAGATAATCTAAATGCCTGATTATTTTCTTTGTTCCAGATAAGAGATAATACTCCATGCTGGATTTTCTGTTTTGGTGAAGGAGCAGGATGTCGATTTGATGCTGTTAATACTGCTTCAATTGAAAAACATGCCTTGAAAAGTAGTGGACTTGGAAGTGATCATGGAAAGTTCACAGGTGCTTTACGACAATGTGGTAGACTTTGCTGGATGCTTAGTAGAAGTCAGGTGCATGGAGAAGATTTTAGGTGAGCTGGCAATAGGATGATTAAGTAGCTGATGATTAATGGTTATTCATGATCAGGGGTAAGTATGGCAATGGTAGATGTCAAGATGTACATATACTAGTGACTGAGAGGATAAAAGCAAATGGTGATATAATACCATTTGATAATATGAAAGAAGGTAGACAAAATGACACATGGACTCATATTTGAGATGTCAGACAGCACACAGATCTTTAAATTTGATGACAACTTCACTGATAGAGACTCGATAAAGGATGAAGTTCGATTGAATCTAAATGGGAGATAATGATGAAGACCTCTCAATGGCAAAGTGGTCCAACTGAAGGGAATGGCTTTTGATAGGAGATGGCAACGTTCATGATTTATAGGGCTTCAGCCTGATCAGATAAAATTAATGAGCATGCGTATTGGATGAACACCTAGGATATGACTGCATGGCATGGTGGAGAAATATCTTCCAAGAGGTGATGGTGATGTTTTTATAATGGTCCTCATGAAGCTTGTTTTGTGATGATCTTATAAGGTGAACTGATAAGGATGGAGTCTGAAGGAGGAGTTCTGTAGTGAATAAATGAACAATGTCTCAGGTTAGCATCGAGGTAGACAACAGCTGTTTCTTCAGTTAGATTTTAAGAAACCAGTGGAAGGCTTAAGTTAGATATGATGAAATAGGCCTTGACTGAGGTATAATGGAATACAATGAATCTTGCTTGAATTATAGAATGATTGACATAGTCACAGACTGCAGAAAGCAGCAGCTTTATGTGGAAGGTTAGAAGGAAAAGAAATGATGACATCAGGTCTGAATTGCATATATATAGCAGCACCAAGATCAGGTCATGTATTGTTCTGGAACATGGAACTCTAGTTCAGAGCAAAAGCAATAGTAGAGTGATTGACCTTGAATAGGATGAACCCTGATGGTTGGTGATGAATTGTGGCAACTTCTGAAAATAGGGTGATATGAAGTAGAGCTCAGGCTGGCATTACCATGGGAGTTATAACCATGGGAGAGCTGGATGAAGAATTCAGTGCACATGCTGATGTACAGGATTATGGCTGAAGACATGTACTAAGATGAAGTTGTAAGATACATACAGTAGCTTCCTTGCAGGAGGAGAATTCAGGCTGCCCTGAGCAGGAAAACCACTTGCAATTTGTAGAAGAGAATGGATGGCTAGGAAAAGGAGAATGACTCAGTGAATAGCTAAAGTCTGACACTGTTGTTGTTCTATCATTGAAGGGGTGCCATGTACAGTATGGAAGGCAGTTGAAATGCAACATGTATGGAGGCAGCAGGATTGAGCACCCCATGAAAAATATTGGAAGCAGACATGCATGGGATACTGAATCATCGAGATCCAAGGATACCAGGGATAGCAAAGGCCCAGAGGGTAAGGTTATGAAGGCTCGTCAGGTGGGTGAGTAACAGAGGAAGTCCAAGGGGCTGTCGGGCTGCATCAATAAGATCTGAGAAATCCAGAGTAGAGTTGGAAACTTGCAGGAGCATGGATAAAAAAAAAAATCATTGAAGATTGTAGCTTGTAGGAAGTCATCCGAGGAGACTCCCAGCAGTCTGTCTTGAAAGTGGAACATGAAGGAAGCTGTCCAAGAGGACTCCATAAAGACCAGCTTTGAGTTGTGGCAGATAGGAAGACATCTAAGGGGACTCCCAATGACTGCCTTGGAATTAGAATGAGTGAGAGGAAGTCCAGGATCCTCTGAAGACCTTCTTCAATTTGGTAAATGTATGAAGTGAAAGTGAAGACTCCCATCCTTGTGGATGGAGGACGCCTACCCACACTTGTAGATCTTCTGTAGAAATGAGTCAGATAGATGGTACCCAGAGGGCTGTTAGCATGGGCTGAGGAAAAGGAAGTAAGAAAGAAAGAAGCTGCAGAGGTACTGAACTAGGTCAGTCAGTGTTCATGCCACTAAAAATGTGACAGACCAAAGGATTAGTGGAATAATCAATTGACATCCAAATGACATCTGTCTAAAGACTGTCAGTGTCATAGAGATCTGAGATGTGCCTTCTGGAATTCTGTTCCATGACCTTGAGGAGATGAGGGTGGCAAGAATGGACAACATGCTGAACTTTGTGATGTCATGGCAAAGCTGTTTAGTGTTCTAGTGAGGTAGATAGTAGCAAGTGTAGAGGAGATGCTCAGGGAATCAGGAAATTACATGCACGCCACATGCTGGGACAAAGGGAGAAGTGCCTATAATGCAACATGATTGAGCAGGAACTAAGCCACCAGGATAGCAAGTGAATGAAACAGAAATGTTGAAATGCACAGGGGTAGATGGTCACTCTAGAAAATGAGTAAAGAAAGGATAGTGTATTCCTTGCAGATGAGTGATAAAAAAACCAGCAGAAGCAGACCTTGATTGAGTCCAATGTCAGAGACATCCTTGATGGTACCCCACAGTGCCCTGTACCCTTTGGAAGGTCCAACTGTTTGTGCCTGCATGGGGGATGCAGAGTTACAGATGTGTTCATTGTTAGAAATACACTCTGTATTTATTCCCTGAAACAGAAGCATCCTGAGGGGATATGACTAGATTTAAGATATGTTCTGGGTGTCATTACCTTGATCCTAATGCAATGATTGAAAGGTTGGGAGGATTGGTAGTAGAAATAACTGAGGAACAGGAAAAGTAATGGAGCAGTTTAAGCTGATTCCTATGAGTTCTGGCAATCCTGGAACCTGCCGAGCCATCTAGGTTATTCCATCTAGGTTATTCCCTAATATCACTTGCTTAAAATGTTTGCCTGTTCCTCTACACCCCCACAGACACAAACACACTCTCTGCCTGTGCTCTCATTCTTGGGCTAACTCTTAAGAGGTTTAGGGTTCTAATTCAGTTTATTCACTGGTACCTGGATATCACTGTGGACCTCTACAACTGCTCCCATTCAGCAAACAGGATTTCCATGGCATATCACTCATTATGACCTTGAATGTAGAATCCAACAAGTTCAGGGCAGTACAGAGCAAGGGTAGAGGCACAGTGAGAAGCTGACCTCTTGCAGCACTGATTACTTCGATGAGAAAACACTGCTATGGATTATACTGGCACAGTCCACTCGAACTGAAGCATGAGGATGCTGTTGAAGAGGCAGGGCTGTTCCTGTAAGCGAAAAAGCTTGAATGTATCAAGTAGGCAAGCAGGATGATAGTTTGCAGTGTAGAGGCCAATAGTGTGAACCAGGTGATGGAGGTTGCGTGTCCAAACTAGAAATTCAAGAGGAGCAGAGTGGTGGCTCCGAAAAGACAGAAATGAAAGCCCAAAATAAGCAAAGAGCAGTGAAAATGAGAACAGAGGATGGACAACCACAAGTAAGGGGGGAGAAGAACTACTGAAGAGAAACAGGAGCAGGAAATGGAAATGGGAAGGTGGGAGCCAGAGACACAACCGGTGGGGGGGCAAAACAAGCAGGGGAAAGGGGAGAGCAAGAGGGCGACAAGTGTGAAGACAAGCAGAGACCCAAACAGCTGAAGCAGCAAAGGCCAGGAAAGGAAGGAAAAATGGATGAAAAGCAGTAGGAGACAGTGAGGAGAAGGAGAGCAGTGAGGCAGGGACAGGAAGAGCAGCCAAGAGCTATATGGCTGCTAGGTGCACAAAAAGGAAAAATGCGGTGGATGGATTACTGAGTGGCAAGCTTATATTTGGAATGTGGGAGGTTATTCCTCACATTGAATTATGGCTTTAGCCCTACCAAAATAAATTAAATCAAGCAATTCCTGACAATGTTCAGTTCCATGTTAGCAGGGGTCTGATCCTGGGCACAGATTCCAGAATCAATCATGTCAACTCAATATAGAGCTAACATGCTGGTAGCCTTCGGCTGTATCACTGAAAATAACTGACTGTGAGTACGCTTCTCCTGTATTACCCACAGAAGTTAATATGGAACAACTTTGACAGAACTTTCTAATGTCTCAGTGCCCATGAAAGCTCTTTCAAATGAGATATTGAACAATACTGAAGATGTCTGTAGTCCAACGGATATTTATGTCTGAATTAGTCATTCATTACAAAGGCAACAAGCAAAATCATAGAAACCTGAGACATGAAGTGCTGTCATGACTGGACAAACTGGTTTAGATGCAAATATTTAAAGACTGAAATATGTGTCAAGTATACATCATGTTTCCGTCATTTATTTTATATACTATATTTTAGTCTTCAACAGCCGTTTGTTGATGATATCTCAGGGCTCAGGTAGTACCAGGCAGTAATACTCTGTCTGAAAGTGATAATATGGGTGGGGTCTTATCAACTTTGATGCACTGGCTGGAGTTTGTCAGTCACCTATAAACAGGTATCCCAGGCTGTAGATGGGCTGTAGCCCACCTACTGTGGCACAGATCTAGGTCCAACCTGGTTCCTTGTCAATTGCCTGGATGACCTGGGCCAAACTATTGCAAACAGTAATTAATACCATCAGGTGTTCCATTGGGGGGTTAATCCTATACTGCCACTTAATAGGTGGTCCTGAGACCCCATCTCAAGATGCCATCTTTGCAACCTGAGAGTCTAACAATTCGAAGTTCAATATCACACCTTCCTTTTTAACCTGGATTGTTATGAAATGTATGAGCCATTTCAGTCTGGTTTCTGCAATTGGTACAGCACTGACATGGCTCTGGTCAAAGTGCTGAACAATCTCCACTTTTTTTTCAAATTGTTTAACCAGGTGAGACACACTAAGCTGAAAGCTTGTTTACAGGTGCAGCCTGGGAGCACAGGGAAATTAAGTGATTTGCTCAGGGTCATACAGTATGCAAGTGGGGGCTGTGGGATTCAAACACATGTCTCCAGATTTGCAGCTCAGAGCCTTAAACCACTGTGCTATACTGCCGTCAAGCAAGGGACAAGGGAAAACAATACATTTTAGTTCTCTTTGATCTTTCTTTAGCATTTGATACATTAAACCATTGGTCATTGTTGAATCTTCTTGAGTGAGATGATGCTGTACCCAGAGCTGGGCATTATTGAAGTCCTGCTGTAGTCTAAAAGTCACTTCAGAGGAGTTGGGACCTGATCGTGAGTACTGTTTCATCTGTGTACATGTGAATGGATGCATGTGGACAGGCTGAGGACAGATCATTTAGGAAGGTGGAGAACAGAATCGGGCCAAGGACTGAGCCTTGGGGACCCCTGGTGACCTGGAGGGACAGACATATGAGCCAATTCTTACTGACTGTGACCTACCCACCAGGTAGGAATGGAACAGCTGATGGTAGCTCCTGAAAGTCCAGTGAGGGAGGCTTGGATAATAGAGGGTATGAGAGACAGTGTCAAAGGCTTTGCAAGGTCAGTAAAGATGGCTGAAGTGGTGTGCCCACTATCCATACCTGTGAGGATGGCATCGTGAGTCGAAGAAGGGATGTGATGGTGGGTGTGCTCCCTAAATCCAGACTGGTAGTGTGAGAAGAAGGAGGAGAGGAGTCGAGAAAGGAGGAGGTTGGGAGACAATGAGGAACTCCTGGATTTTGGCTAATGTGGGGAGAAGAGAGATGGGGTAGTAGTTGCCCGGGGAGGAGGGATCGCCTCCTTTAGGAAGGGGGATGACTGTGGCATGTTTCCAGTCAGAGGATCGATGTTAGAGAGATTAAGCAGATTGGCCAGAGGGCTGGCAATGGCAGGTGCAGATAGGTGGGGCATTTTGCTGTCCAGACCTGATGGGCATTTTCCTTTGGTAGGGTTAAGTGTCCTCAGTGCTTTTAGTACTTTGGATGGGGTAACTGGGTGCAAGGAAAGAGTGAGGGGTGTTGGAGGGTGGAAGGGGCTGGGCACATTGGGGGAGAGATGACAATGGGGAGGATGAATAGCTTGTAAAAAGGTGATGAAAACTGAGGCCACTGCGTTTGGTTCTGTGACAATAGTGCCGTTACCTCCAGGGCTGGAGGTGGGGGGCTGAACAGGAGGGGTGAGGAGTGATTTGGGCATCTTCCAAAACTTAGCTGGGTATTTTATGTTGCAATGGAAGGAGGCTTTAAAGTAGTTCACTTTGGCTTGACGTCTAAGCCTAGTGCAAGCATTCTGAAGTGAACGGTATTGTTGTAGTGCCGCGTGGGTGCTTACTGCCTAGTAGGTTTTCTAGGCCCGGTCCCTGTCACAGAGATGCTTTATGTGATTGGCCGTGATCCAGGGCAAGTGGGCACCCCTAACTCGGACCCTTCTGAGTGGAGCATAGTAGTCCCATACAGCTTGGAATCTAGACTTAAAGAATTCTAGAGCGGCGTCAATGGTGGCTGCTCTGGGGATGAAGGACCAGTCTGTGTTTGCCAGGTCCTTTAAGAGGGCTGTGAGGTCAAGGGATTTGTAGGATCTTGTGAGCAGAGCAAGAGGGGGAGGCGCCTTGGACTTGAATATTTTTCTCACCACGTAAATCATGTGGTGGTCATTTAGGGAGTTTGGCAGGAGTCTAGGGTCAAGTATCCAGTGAGGGTGAGTGGTCAGGACCCAGTCCAAGATGGAGTGTTTTAGGGATTTGTGGTTCAGGCATGTGGGTTCAGAGATCTATTGGGACATGCTTAGTGCAATCACTTGGCTTCGGAGCTTAGCACTGGTGCTAGAAAGCCAATTTAGGTTGAAGTCCCCAAGGATATGCAACTCACCCCCCTAAACAAGGGTCTTTAGGGTACCCAGCTGGTCTAAGATGACAGGCAGAGGGGTGTCAGGAGAGCAGTAGGACCCTGCTACAAAATGGGAATTGAGTGGGGTAGGCGACATTAATTAGCAGGGTGTCTATGGTCACCATAAGCTCAGGAAGCAGGACTGGGGTGAATTGAAGCTGGGAGGAGATGAAAATGGCAATGCCTCCATCCTTTTTTTGGCCGGGTGGTCATGCTGGACTAGGGAGTATCCAGGGATATGAAGTTCTGCATCCTGGTTGTGAGGTTTCAGCCAGGTCTCGGTGATTATTAGAATATCCGGGCTCAGAGATAGTATATGTAGTTTTAAACCATTGAGCTTGTTTGGGATGCTGCAGATATTTAAGTGTACTATTTTAAAGCCCGAGGTAGCTAGAGAGATGGGGAGGGTGGCGGCTGCTGGGGCGGTAGGGCTGGGGTTTAACTCAACATCACCAGCTAGGAGAGCAGTAGTGTGAACAGGTGTTTGGTTATAAGCCTGGCCCATTGTGGCTTTTGGGGGGCCAATAGATGCTGGGAGGTTTGTAAGGAGCTGTCTGGGGTGGCTAAATTTAGGGCCATCAGTCCAGTGTGAAAGAAGGGTGGGAGGATGGACACACCGAACGCCCACTTGTAAATGGCGAACTATTGTGGGCTGCCCACTGGTGGAAGTGGTAGCATGTGTAGTTAGAGCAGCCATTAAATCAATGATTAGTGGGCTAGGCTGCGAATTTGGAGAAGAGGCAGGAGGAAGGGACGTGAGAGGCACAAGCAGGCATAGAATAGGTAAATATAGTAGCAGCATGTTTGCTGTGAATAGGTAGCTTGGAATGCATCTGGTGGCCACTAGTGGTGGATGCAGATAAACTGCTAATGGGAAAGTGAGTTGATTGGTTTTTGCACTCCCGTGTTGCTGGCTATGCAAGTGATAGCTCACCTAGGGTGGTGGTGGGGCAGCTGGCGCAGAGCACCAGCGGGGCTGACAAATGCTGGGCAGGAATATTGTGCTGGCATTCAAGCAACGTACCTTAATTGTCCGAATGATCCAGCACGTCAGGGCTTGGGGAGGCTGCAGCAATGTTTGCCCTCACGACCACCAGGGATCTGGGGAGAACAGAACAGCGGATACGGTTAAATATCAGGTAAGAAGAAGAAGGTGAGACTGTCTGGCAGGAAGGAACACTTGACCCTAATTCTAATTAAGGTTGGCTCCAGACTGCATTTCTGCAGGCTTCTACAAGTTACCTAACAGATCTCACTACTTCTGGGTACAATGAACTGCATACACATTGGGGAGTTACACTATTAATCAATATAGCTTAGCTGCAACAATTTCAGTTTTAAAAGTAGCCAGGTACACAGGGGAGGTTCAAATAAATAATTAATACAGCAGCTGCTGCAGCTTACTTTAAGACCCAAAAGTGAGGCAAACACAGCATTAATGTGTTAGCGATGTACTAGTTCCAACAGTAATGCAGTGGTTCCTGATTTAAAGTTTTAAATTAATATTTCAGCACAATTGACACCAAAAATCCCATCCTTTTTGTCTGGCTGCCAGTAACAGTGGCAACTGCAGCTTTACTTCTGTTAGCAGGATAGGATTTTAAATCAGCTGCTTGCCTGGCCGACAGATACTGCAGGGGACCCTTATCAAAAATTGGCACCTAAATCTTAGTCCTTTCTCTGACCAAATGCTGAACAGGAATATTGTTGCTGGCGTTCAAGCAGCCGTACCTTAGCTGTCCAAATGATTCAGCATGTCGGGGCTTGGGGAGGGCTGCAGCAGTGTTTGCCCTCAGGACCACCAGGGATCTTAGCTGTCTGAGTGATCCAGCATGTTGGGGCTTGGAGGAGGGCTGCCGCAGCATTTGCCCTCATGACCACTAGGGATCTTAGCCGTCTGAACGATCCAGTGCATCGGGGCTTGGGGGAGGGCTGTAGCGGAGTTTGCCCTCATGACCACCAGGGATCTGTATATGTAGAAGACTGTTGAGACTCACCTCAGAGGTTGCTACTGTCAGAGCCAAAATGGCAACAGAGGAAATCATACAAGGAGATGATTGAGAGAAGGGAGAAGGGGCAGGATATACATATATATATCTATATATATATAGATATATGTATGTATGTGTATATATATATATATATATATATACATACATTCATGAGGCATCAACAGGGTGGAATGCAGTGAACTTTTAATGAAGAATTAAGGCACAGTGATAGACATCACCTAAGGAAACAAATGAGTGGAGAGTTCAAGGAGTTAAGGAAATGTGACTTTATGAAAAGGGTGGTGGGCAAACAAAACAGATTGCCAAACAAGGTGGTCCACTCAAAGTCTATGACTGGATTTAAACAGGAGTGGAGCAGACACAAGAGATTAGTGCTTACTAAGGAAAAAGAAAATATTTATTAATTAATGTATTTATTTAAAAATTGATAACCAGGAAATTCACACTAGGCTGAGACTTGTTTCCAGCTGCAACCTGGATAAAGGAGTAGGTGATACAAAATACATAGCACTGACACCATTTTGCAGTTACAATAAAGCGCACTCAGAGACATGGTTAATACTGGAGTAAGTGCAAAATAAGCATGCAAGGCATGATCAACAAATGGAAGTTTAGCAACACTTACACCTAGATATAAGAACCAGTCCAAAGTAATACTGCACCACAGGAATGGACTTTGGTGCAGGTAAATGGGCAAGCAGACCCAAATCATTGAACAAACAAACAAAATTGTTACTGCACTCTGGAGAATGTAAGGCTACCGCAAGAAATGAAGGCACTGCAGTCCAAGATGTACAATCAAATGAAATTTATTGAAGGGCAACCAAATGAAATCAAAAGAAATAATTCAGAGAGCTGACTGCCACAAAGGAGCTACCCCAGCACTTCACTCTTTGTAGCTTCCTCAGGGAGCCAGGTATAAGGCAGTTACAGGGGAAACAGCAAAGGAGGGGGAAAACAGGATCAAGGGGGAAAGAAAGAGTTTTATCTGGTGTGTGAGGCAGCCAGGGGAGGCGGGAAATTGGAGTGAAGTGGTGAGTGGGTTCCAAAGTGATGGGAGGTGATAGAAAAAGGCTGAATGCCCAGTACAGGAGCAAGGATGGGGAACAGCTGAGCTGTGAAGATCCCTGGAGCAGAGGGAACAGGAGACAGAGGCAATAGGGAGAGGAAAGATGAGAGGTAAAGGGAAAGGAACCAAAACAGTATAAGGAAATAAATAAGGTACAATGGATCTGGCAGGCGAAGGTAGTAGGAGAATGTATAACAAGAGTAGAGTTAGCAGTGATGAGTACAACAATTAGAGTTGGTAGCAAAGTGGCAGAATGAGTTACAGAGGGTATCCAGTATGGCCAGGTAAGTGGAGGAGGCGGTCCTATAAATCACATCTGCATAGTCAAAAACAAGGACTCAGTGGACCAGAGGACACAGGCAGTCTTTATTGTGGTATACAGCATGTCATTTATGGTGGAGCTTTGCATGGATGGCATCAATGTCAGCAGAGATGTCGTGCTTGCCTTCTAGCCACATACCGAGTTACTTGAAGGACAGGACCACTTCAAGGGGTTGCCATTCAAGGTGGTAAGAAGGAGCAGAGTTGGAAGTTTGGCCAATTTCTGGCTGGTGCCAAAGGTTATGGACACAATTTTTTTTCTTGTTCCTTTTTTTTGGTTTCTGTATGTGTGTTTGCATATGTGTGTGTGTGTGTGTATGTTGACCCAGAGTTGGTTTGATTGGAACCAGCACAGAACACTGAAGGTATTCAAGGGAAAGGAATGTCAAAAACACTCTATCTATCAGATAATCACTCTGGCTCATAGTTGGCAGGGATCTGCTTTAGGTAGGCATATAGTCAGACTGGATAGACCACTGGGTCTTTTTCTGTTGGCAGATTCTGTCTATCAACTGTATGTACAACATGTAATACAAATATATGGCTAGTAGGATACTGGGGCACATAGGGAGGCAGTATCACCAGCAAAAAGAGGAGGTAGTGTTGCCTCTGTATAGATCACTGGTAAGGGCCCACCTAGAGTACTGTGTCCAGTTCTGAAGACCACATCTTCAGAAGGGCATAGACAGAGTGTAGGCATTCCAGAGGAGTTTAACTAAAATGGTGCAGGATCTGAGCTAAAGCCCTATGAGGAGAGACTAAAAGACCTCAAAGTACACCATGGAACAGAGAAAGGAGGGTGGATAGGATAGAGACTTTTAAATAACTTCAAAGGGGTAAATAAGATACAGGACAGACGTATTTTCCAGAAGAAGAGGTGCTCAAGAACAAGTGGACATTCTATGAAGCTGGAGGGCAATGGATTCAAGTGAGATGTGAGGAAGAACTTCTTCACAGGAGTGTTGGATTCCTGGAGCAGCCTTCCAGCAGGTAGTGGTGGTTAAAACAGTGGTGCAGTTCATGAATGCATGGGATAAGCACAAGGGAATCATAGTGAAAAGGAAATGGGGAGGAGAAAGAGCTGTAGATCAGGCACGGTCTGCTGTAATAATGCAGGTAGGGAGAAATGGACAGACTGGATGGGCCAAGTGGTCCTTATCTGCTGTCAAATTCTATGTTTCTGTGTTGCTATGTGTGTATCTAACATCAGCTGCCTGATGGCATTGAATGTTACAAACCGAATATTGAATTGTAACTTTCAAAAAGGCACACATTGATTTGTAGACAATAAAAAAAACATGGGTGACATAGTATTATGAATGGGCTCTAGCTATGCCTGGGTAATGATATTCCTTTTTCTAGAGAATCATGGTACAGGGAAGTGGAGGAGGAGGCTCAGTACATAAAAGACATCAGAGATGCCACAGAAGGTATCAGCCTAAATGGAAGAGTATAGTGTACAGTGGTAGTAACAGACAGATGAGAGAGGGTCATTAGGGCAGGCATGATGTACATGCTACCAAACCAGACAGACAATTTAGTAGGGCTGTTGTGAAAAATGAAGAGTACAGACACAAAATAGGAAGCTGTACTATGGGAGATCAGTTTACCACATGTGAATTGGGGAATCCTGTTGGCCTGACATGAAATGGGCCAGGTACTGGTATAGGCAATACAAGAGTACCTACTAATTCAGTAGTTTAGGGAGCTTACCTGGCTTATATTTGACTTATTCTTCTCCAGTGGGGACTGAATTAGTGAGGTCAGAGTAGAAGGGCCCCTCAGGCTCTTCATGGACACTTCAGTGTGGCTTAGCATAATGATAGAAACCGAACATTCAAGTTCACAATCAGGGGTCCAGAAGTTTTGGAATGCAGAGTTCATGAAGATGGAGGTTGTGGGGGTGAGGGAAGCAGAAGGAGTTGAGTCCAACTGGGAAATTCTCACGCAAGGAATTACTTAAACAACCAGCTCCTGTTTGAGGATGGTAGCAGTAGGAAGAAAATATAAGCAAAAAAGACTACTTTTGTTTTCAACAGAAGTAATGGATGCAAAAAGAATACACAGGACAGATTTCAGGAAGTACAGTAGGACAAGTAAATGTGAAACAGGAAACTCTACATGGACAAACCAAGCGAGCCCAATAGCTAAGAAAAGTGAAACCAGAAATGGAGCTAAATGTAGCAGTGGGTATGACGGTAGGGGACACATTTGTTTCTAGAAATTCATGTTAAAAAAGGAAGAAAAAGAGGGGAATTATCAGTACAACATATTGTAATCCTTGATGAAATAAATAAATAAATAAAATAAAATATCAGAATAAACAAAGGATGGATAATAGTGGGAGATGATTAGAAAAAGGCAGATATTCTACATGCTCAGTCTGTATAAGTGGAATGATAAATCTCTCACAGGGTGTGAGATTCTAGATAGGGAGGTGTGGGTGCATGAATTTGAGATGGGGAAAATAACAGTGGAGAGGGTACTCAAGGGGACTGGAACCCTGAAGGCTGACAAGTCAGCAGGCCAAGTTGGTCTGCACCTTAAAGTGCTAAGGAGGTGTCTCAGTTCCTAATGGAACCACTAACAGACCTTTTGAACTGCTCCATAGAAACAATGATGGTTGAGGTGGATTGGAGAGTTGCTAATGTGGCCCCAATGCATAAGAGTTGGAGTAGAGAGGACCCAGGCAACTATAGATCTGTAAGCTTGATCTTAGTCTAAGGAAACTGCTAGAAACCATAGTAAAGAGAATATAGTGGAATGGCTGGGGGCCAATGGGCTCCAGGGTATCCTACATAGAACAACTAAATTACAGTACAGTTAGTCAATTTGAGTGGCGTAGAAAATAATGAGTGTGAAATGGGCTATGTGCTACTAATAGTACATTGTAAGTTCAGCACTTTTGTTTCAGTAGGGAGCAGTCATTTTATGAAGTACTGTATATAGGGATTTGTTCATCAGGACAGTTCTGAGCTGTCCATCTGGTATAGTGGTTACAGTCACCGTCATTGTGGCTGGCAGACCCGGGTTCAGGATTGGCTGTGGAAGATATTTTTTTATAATTGTTTAATATTTTGGGGGGGGGCTTGTTTAACTCCCATTCCACTGCCCTCCCAGCTGTTCCCCCCCACTCACAGGTTGCCCCTCCAATGTTCTCTACCTGCCAACCTTTGTTCCCCTGTGGAGTAGCCCACCTCCTGAGTTTTCCCCTGTCCCTCAGAGTCATTCCCCCTGATGATAGTTATAGTAAAGATGGAGGTGCGGTGGGTGATGCCCCTACAAATGGGGGGGTGCGGGGGCAGAGCCCCTGCAAAAAAAGCAAGTGTAACATCACTGATTTTGGAGCATGTTGTAGTGCTCTGCATTGTTTTGCACTTGCTGTTTTTGGTCAGCTCCACTTTCTCCACACCATTATCACATACAACCGGCTCCAAGATAGGAGACAAATTAGATTTTTGTCAGGCAGAACATGCCAGACAACCATTTAAAAAGAAAATGTTCAGCACTCCAGGTCACAAAAAATCTGAAACTCCGATATAGTCAAATGCAAATCTTTTAATGTAACTTAGAAGCACATGTGCATAAGTTGAAGGAAGGCAAACATTTCCCCAGTGCTTCAGCCAATCAATTAGGCCTTCGTCAGAGGGTGTCTCCATTAATGCATACCTGAACCCATTATAAAGTGCCTTGTTAAAGCAGTACACCTCAATTATAAACATTTTATACAAAATTCTAAATGTTTTCTTAAAACATTAACTTCATGTAGCCCCTTTAAAAATAAAATCATTGATGAGAAAGAGAAAAAAAAAGGGTGAGTAGTTCAATGGTCAACATTGTTATTGGGTATTATTAGGGTGAGGAGCAAACAAATGGAAAACTTGCTAAGCTGAACTTCTATGGATCATATCCAATTACAACGAAAAGAGGAGATCTATCAATAGCAGAGTTTTATCCTGTTTCTACCTCAGTGTTCTTTCACTGTGTGAGTGTCCCTGTCTATCCACAAGCTGGGCGGTGGTGGAACTCGAAATGAGGACTTGGTCATGGAAAATTGGAATACCTGCAAGAAAAGTACAAATACATAGAATTAACAAAAAAATAAATAATAAACACTAAAAGGTGATGACTACACAAAAGGCTTAGACACGGTAGACAATTCTGAGTCACTGAACCATTTTGAGCTGATTATTATCTACATACCAGTCACTGAGCTTTAACATATGGAGAAAAATCCTCCTCTTTATTCAGTCTTTTCAGTTGTACTGTGTCAAGGGACACTATTCATCTTGTTTCCTTTTGGAGGACTCTGTTAAGCCTGTTCCGACCCCTTTCTAATAGACCCTCAGATTCCAAAACTGTACATTTAAGGCATGAAGGATCTGCATTATGATAGTCGGCAAAGTATGTCCTTAGAGCACGTCTGTCACTCTGGTTAATGGTAGACCATACATGCTCCTGAATATGGGTCTTAAGTGGTCTTACGTGGTCTTACCTTTCTAACCACATAGTGTTTCATACATGAACACCAAGCTGTGTAAACTAAAAAAGTAGTTACATTGTGGATACAGTTTTTAATAAGCACCCATCTGGTGTTGTGTGGGTGTTCATACAGTATGTGTCCCCTTCCTTTGCATATCTACAAAAGTTACAGTTACCACAGTTAAGAAAGCATCTTGGTTTGTTGGTAACCAGTTATGTGGATTATAAATCCTTGTGTGTCTAAAATAATGACTGGCAGTCAGGAGATCCCCTATATTTCTTTTTTTTTTTTAAGTTATCCTAGGTTTTCCTACCAGTTCACTTTTAAGTATACAATGGATTATGTTATCTATTCTGCCTGCCATGTCATGATATTTTGTTAAAAAAATAATTAACCCTTGATTGTGCTTCTAGTTTTTGTGTAGGGAGTTTCCTGCAGTCCATGTTTTTAACTTTGTTGAAAGCATTGTTGGGTGCTGTATGACTGTACCCCCTTTCTTTAAGTTTATTAGTCATCTCTTGTGCCTGAGCTAAGAAATCCACCTCACCTGAGCAATTGCTTCTAGTCCTCATGTACTGACTCTGAGATTTAGAGTCCTTTAGTTTGTCGGGATGGGCACTGGCTGCATGTCCAGTAATACTGTATTAGCTGCTATGGGTTTTCTGTACCCCATACTTTTAATTGTCTTTCCCTCACAAGATCTTAATTCCACATCAAGATAAACTATAGATTCCTTATTGTGTTGGTAAGCAAATGTTAGGCTTTGACAAGTGTTGTTAATGTAATCTATGAAGATATCTGTTTCAGCTGTGTTGCCCTCCTGTATGCAAATTATATCATCAATAAAACAGTACCAGTGTGCCACTTTATTGAAGAAAGGGTTGTTCTTGGGGTTCAAGACAAATTGTTCCTCCATATCCCCATAAAAAGATTGGCATATGATGGTGGAGATTCCATAGCTATGCCACACCTTTGTCTGTAAAATGTTTTGTCAAACAAAAACAATTGTGTTTTAGTACAAATATGAGTGCCTGTAACAGGAATGCTTTGGGTATGTTGTGCCTGTGGTAGGTTTAGAAGACATAGTTGTACAGATTCTAAGCCTTCTGTATGTTTATGCAGGTGTACAGGCTTACTACATCTATAGGTAATCAGATATAGTTTTCTTTCCATATTAGATTGTCTATATTTTATAAGGTATCCATAATATAGGATGATCAACCTCCCAGAAACTATTTAAGGAAAACAAATCAATGAATTTCGTAAATTATGTGTGAAGCAAATTATGCTGAAATAACCAGTCTTAATTGGGTTTGGGAGGGGTCATTAAGGTCTTTTGGCAGTCCATAGAATGTGGGATGACTAGAAAATCTGGTTTCAGGAAGCAGCTTTCTCCTGAAATCTGACCCATAATGTATGCATCATCTATTAAGGTGAAATGTTTCAAAATATATCCAGGAGTGGGGTCCCCTCTTAACCTCTCATAATTTCCTGCATCATTTAACAATTCCGAAACTCAACATAAAACATTTCATCCATTAAGACTAAGTAAACCCCCTTATCTGAAGAATTAGATACTACATTCTGTAAGTCTTGCAATTCTTTTAGTGCATTAGTTTCTGTTGCTGCCAGATTATAATGTTTTTTAGTCTGTTGGTAACAGTCAGATTTCTTAATGTCAGTTAATACCAACTTTTCAAAGGCAGTAGATAATGGCCAAGCAGCAGGCATACAGTACTATTTCTGAAATTAGCAAAACTTTCAACTCCATAACCCACTGGAAACTTGGAAAAAGCGGTCGATGTGGGTGGAGAAGGTGATCTAGGGATTTAACTACATAGATTGGCAACTGGCCTGAGGAAGTACTCAGAAGGTTATTGCCAATGGGTAAAAACTACTAGTGGGATACTATGGGGTCTGTCCTGCTGCCTGTCCTTTTCAATACATGATCTAGGATATATGGGAGAGATTCCAAGGAAACATCAGGTGCTGGATTTTAAGGTGGGAAAAACTCGGGAGCAGTGGTTGCCACTTGTGAAAATAGTTTCTCCTACAGCTAGAGTGTTCTCAGAAGTGGAGCTTATTTACCACCAGCTCCATAATTTATGGCAGATTGTGGATGTTGTTTCATGCAGCTGTGGAAAAATGTTACCCATAGTAATAGTGGGACCAGCCATAACATCTCCAGTAGCTGCGGCGGACTGAGAATACCAATCTCTGCAGCTCTGGAGACTTTTGTCCACAACTGGAGTTGAAGTGTGGGACTTAGTCCCAAACCATTTTGAGAATCTGGCCCTGGGCTCTTTACAGATAATACCAAAATCAATGGCTGAGTGGATACAGTAAAGGGAGTACTAGTAGTAAAAGAGACTTGGACAAACTGGAAAAGTGATCCAAGATATGACAACTCAAGTTTAACACCAAAAAGTGTAGAGTCATGCATATTGGCAAAAGAAACCAAACCAGAGTACTTGTTAAGGAAGTGAAAGTGAATCAGATGTTGCAGATGGAGGTAATGACCTTGGAATCATTATTAGAGATAGTCAGCCAGCCCAGTGGTACTGAGGGTTGAGGCACTGGATGCCACACCTCGCACTACTCTGGTGACTTGGGTTTGGTAACAGGCTCAGATTGCCGGGGGTAATTGGGGTGAAGGAGGATTGAGCATCCCTACGGATGCTCTCCTTCTTCTGGGGTGGGATACCAGGGGTGCTTCAAGCACTCGATGTCCCTGAAGCTGGTGGAAGCATGGGCATTCAGAGCACTGGCAGCTCTGCTCTGTGGAGTCGAAGAGGGGGGCCGCTGTTAGGCACTTGGCAGTTAGCGTGCGTCAGCATGTCGTCAGTCTGGACATACATCCTCGTGCGGTGTCCCAGAGGGATGGGAGAAAAACAGGAAAAATGCAAAAACCCTGGCCCTACATGCACAATGAAACTGGGGATGAGATGCCTTGGAGGATTGCCCTGGTGGACGTAGCAGAAGGAGGTATGAGGCCTCCTCTGAAGCTGTGGGAGCCAGGCAAATAAAAAAAAATAATTATTAGAGATAGTCTAAAAAATTACCATGTTCAATGACAGGAGTCTGCAAGGAAAGTGAATCGGATTCAGGTTATATAGGTTGTGGGTTATAGCAGAATGAAGGGGGAAATACTGCTGTTAAACAGATCCATAGTGATACCTCATCTTGAGTGCTGTGTGCAGTTATGTAGCCCCTACATGAAGAAAGATAGTAATCCCTTGGTGGCTCTTCAGAGGAAGGCCACAAAGATGATTAAGGGGCAGCAGGGAAGGATGTATGAGGAGTGATTGTAGAGTCTCAATGCTGAATGCCAAGAGGTCTAGCTGGGCATGAGAAAGATCATTGAGTTCCTAAATGGTATCAGTAAAGTAGACAGCAGCACCCTGTTCACAAGGATTCAAGGCAGAGTAACAGGGCCATGGATGGAGACTGGTGCAGGAGAATCAGTACATATACAAAGTAGTTTATTACATAAATTGTAGCTCACATGCTCAATCCAGAATGTTTAGGCTACCATACCCTATTTCTATATTGAATGTATCCATGCTTGTCTATTGATGTCTGACATGAGTTACAACTTATTGTTTTCTTTTACAAGTAATAACATCTAAATTCCAAACAAAAATGGTGGTTGAAAGGTGGAATAAATTACCAGAAGAAATGGTTAGTGCAGAGTCCATAACAAACTTTAAGCACAGGTGGTATTGAGATGGGGAAATAGTCCAAATTGGAGGAGGTAGTGAGGATAAACAATAAAGGGATGGAAATGAGTGGGGTGAGGGGTTGTTGAAACACATTCAGTGCTGTTGTAGACTAGCTCCAGCCCAGTGGTATACTTGGAGGCAGATGTAGGCAGGTAACATACAGATTCAATGGGCCATTGGGCTTTTTTTTCTGAAATACTCATCTATATTTTTGCTTACTTCGAGTCACATGATGTCATATGGTCAGCTTGGAATGGTTTGTGACTCATTCTGTCACCATACCATTCACAGTGGCTGTGGTGGAATGATGGGTTTCACTTAACTAGTAGTAATCCTATTTATCATTTTGGTGATAATGTGAAAGTTTTATAGTGAACTTTTGCTGGTGATTTGGATCTTAGTAGTTACATTTTCATTCCTAATTGTTCTATTATCCCATCCTAAGAAAATTGCCTTTTGAAAGGCTTAATATTATATCCAGTGGAGCTAGAAAGTTATTTTTTTGTAAGTAAAATCTTGGAGTTAGTTTAATAACAATGATTCATATCTGTTCAATTTGTATGTCAATATTATTCACCTGTATATACTGTATATCAATACTATTTTGAGAACAAATATTGAATTAGTGATACAAAAATAAATAATTAAAAAAACTACGCATACAGTACACCAATAATGCAACAGGGAATCATTTGGAACTTGGAGTCATTGGTAAGAGAGCTTCTCAAACAGTATAGCTTCATACTATAGATGAATGTTTTCTTTTGAGGTTTGCATTACCATCTGGTACAGTGTTTCTTGACATTTCGATTTTCATATTATGAGCATCTTGAAAGGATTGATGGCTCTTTGAAAACAAAGAACCTGACTGCAAAAATATGGATAACATCAATTCATGTTATGACACCTAAATGTCTAGTTCACATAAGAAAGGCCAGAATACAAGTTAATCTAATTTAGAAAAAGAAAATACTTTTTAGTTATTGCCTTAAAGAAGCACATACAGAACAACATAGCTGACTTGAAAAGAGTCGTCAGCAGTGTGAATAAGGGAGAAGACATTCTTGGGGAAATCTACTAATTGGTCTAATTTTTCTTCTGTCTGATTTTATGATGCAGTAAGGTGACTACAACCAGGATAAGCACACTCTGTGCCTAGGGAGACATACTGCATGGAAGTGGGGTATGTGCAGGGGGTGTGGGACAGTGAGGAACCAGAGAAAGCTCTGTGTGTTTCCCACTGTTACAACGGCAGGAGGTTCCAGATCTTGAGGGCACAAGAAATTTCAAGGCTGAAATATGCCACTTAAGAGGTACAGCTGCTGAACCCCATTAGGCAGTACTGCCACAGTAACCTCTACAGCCACCATAGGCCACAAAAGTGGACTAGACAGTAGTGGAGGCAGGAGAAGATCAGATGAGGTAAGTCCAAGCATGAGGAACCAGGGCTGTGCTCCAGCAATAAGTTTACCCTATTAAAAAAATAGGTTCTCTAGTCCCTCCTCCCCGGCTCCACAAGGGGAAGGAAATTAGCATGCCCTGCAAGCAGACACTGTTGGAGATCATGCCGTGAGGTGGGTCAGACCTCAAAGGGGACATGAGAAAGGTATAAATAGTAAGGGATTCAGTTTTGAAGGACACAGAGAGGAACCTATGTCTCAGTCCCCACGGTAAAGAGGAGCTCTGATGTTCCACTTACATGAACACAGACAGACTTTTAGCCAAGGAGGTGGCCCTCACGTGAGTGGGGGAGGGCCAGATCTAATTCTGTACAGGGGCGCAAATGATCTGAACAGACACAACATGGAACAGGTGAAATCAGATGTTCCTTCTCTTGAAAAAGTAGCAAAGGAGACACCAAAGATGGTAACCTTTTCCAATGTGCTATTGTGACCATGCCTGAATCAATAATTATGTGTGTTGCAATTTAGTTCATGGCTAAAGGGTTGATGTAGAGAGGAAGGATTTTGATTTTTCAGGGACTGGGGCCAGAACTGGTGGAACTGGAGGTGGTTCAAAAGAGATAGCTTACATCTCAATGTGGATGGCAGGAGGGTACTGGGAAAAAAGTGTGCACGGCATATTTCTAGTCTAACCTAGGGAGTTGGAATCAGAGTGACAAGGTAGACATCTGATGTTTCATAAACTGTGGGCCTTGTCAGTCTCCTTCCCCCCATTAACCAGTGTGACTGAATCAAGTGCAATAACGAGTAAGGGAAAAAGGATGGGGCAGGGATAGGTTCTGTAAAATGTTCTGCTCCCTTGAAAAAAGGAGGAAAAGGGGTGACATGATTGAAACATACAAGTACCTTCATGGGATAAACAGGGTGGATGCTAAAGGGCTTTTCGCCTTGAGCCTAAATACATGGACAAGCTGAATCCATTGAAACTTCCAGAGGGTATGAGACAATGATCAAACAGTACCAGAGCGGGAAGAGCAGCAAGATGGCCAAACTGCTGCTCTGCCCCATGTGCCACCAGCTGAACTACAGTGGTAGCATTCACCATATTCAATGATTTTGCACCATGGCACCAGGCATCATACTTGCGGTGTCCATTTTCATTTTGTTCTGATATCAGAATTTTTAAGACACAGAAGTTCATGCAATGGCCTGCCAATGTTGCTATTCAGCATTTTTACTATACATGCATCATCCTTGAGCATGGTCTGGGAACACCAGTGCACAGGCACACAAGTAAAAGGTGATCTAGTTCAATAAACACTCTAATACATACTCAGTAACAATGCTCTGGTGTATGAGGAGAGTCAACCTTTTAAAACACTCTGCAATACCCAGTTGGGATGGAGGGTAGTCCTTTTTAAATACTCTGTGCCATTCCCAACTGAATACAAACAATTCCACAGGCCATTAGATAGAGCTTTGATTGAGGAGAGGTGCATATCTCTCAACCTTTTGTCAATGAAATGAAGGACACAGTCACTCAAAATAAGGAAAAATGAGGGAAATTGACCTATACAATATGGGTCACTTCCTCATCTTACTGAAGAGTGAGTGCCTTTTATAACACTATGACATTTCCAACTGAAAATATTGAGGGAGCTGAAGAGAGGGGTCCATGAAAACATTGTCACAATCCCAGCTGTTTACCGAGTGCCATTGAAAACACTGTGCTATTTCCTGTTGAGGAGAGGAGCCCTTGAAAGCACACTGTCAAATTCCCAGTTGAGGAGAGGGGACCCTTGGAAACACTGTTATATTCCCATCTGAACACTTATCAAAACAGCATGCCAGGGTTTTCTCTGAGGAGAGGGGGCCCTTGGAAATAATGTGTGTCCTTAGAAATAATTTGTGCCATTCCCAGCTGAGGAGGGGACACTTGGAAATACTCAGTTACATTTCCAAATGAACACTTAATGAATCAACATGTCAGGGGGTGCAGCTTTCAGTTAGGAGAAGAGGCCCTTGGAAACACTCAGTCACATTTCCAGCTGAATCCTTAATGAATCAGCTTGCCGGGGTTATCACTTTTATTGAGGAGAGGAGGCCCTTGGAAACACTCTATTGCATTCCTATCTGAATATGGTATGACTAGTGTTGTGTGAAATTGGAACATTTTGCTGTGCAAAATATTTATCTGAATTTGCACATTACACAAGATATTTCGCTGGGAGAAATGCAAAATTTCACCCATTTGGGTGGGCGAAATTTTACCCACATACTGGCAAAATTTGCCTCTCATTGGTGAAATTTCTTAATTTCGCCATCGACCCCCAAGCTTTCATTAATAAAACAATCCTCTCCCATGTCCCTGGTGTCTAGTGGCTCCCCATGGCTGATCTACAGCCAAATTCATATTCAGAACCCTCCCTCCTCCCCCAGTCACCATGATCTCCAGCCCCATATCTTATTAAAAAAAAATAAAACCCTCCCATGTCCCTGGTGTCTAGTGGATTACCCACCCCCACCCTGTTTTAAGTCAGAGGCTGAGCCCATCTCGCCCCCTCATACCCCAATCGGGCCACTGGTACAGCCCTCCACTCACCTCCATGGCCGGCAGCCCATCTGAGAGATCAATGAATGAGTGCATGCTTCTACAAGCACTTGCTCATTCATTGACAGATTCAGACAACCAGCGCTCTTACTACTACTGGTAGTGTAGTGAGAGCGCTGGCTTTCTTTTTTTTTTTTTTAACCAGGACAGACACACTAAGCTGAAAGCTTGTTTACAGGTGCAACCTGGGAGCACAAGGAAGTTAAGTGACTTGCTCAGAGTCACAATGTATGCAAGTGGGGGCTGTGGGATTCAAGCCCAGGTCTGTCTGAATCTGTAAATGAATTCGGCCAGTGATCAGCCGGAGGAGGGCCAGTAGACACCAGGGATTCAGAGGGGTACCTAGAGATGAGGGCGAAATAGCAGACAAAATTGTGTAATTTCCTGAAATATTTCATGTGGTGAAATTGCCAGTTTTGCAGCAATTTTGTCTGTGAAATAACATTTCACAACATTTCTAGGTATGACAGACTCGGCAGGTGCCATGTTATTGTCTGCTGGAATAAAAATGAGACAGATGTAGTGCAGTATCTAAATATTTATTTATATAAAACAAGATTAAACAGTATCTAATCAATGGATGGACAAATTACTGCAGGTCTCTTCCTCCTCCTTCTGTGAATCCTCACTTGACGCATTGGGGTGGTGACTGTATCCCCTCTCCACCAACACCGTCCTGCTCAGAGGACCACAATACCACTGAAATGAGGACACAGATGAAAGTTATGAGTGGGCTGCACATTACAAGTCTACAGCTGTATACAACTGGCACACAGCACCCCCCCCCAACCATGCACATACCTGTGATGGCTCATCCAGGGCTCACAACTCCCCCACATCAACATCATAGTGGGTGTCCTGGCTGCCCACCCTCAAGGACAGGAAATCTGGAATATAAACTGGCTGTACCTACTGGTGCCTTTATGTCATAGCCACAGATGTGGCCCCATCAGGTCTGTCCCGCCTTGCCAGAACTATCTGACCCAGATATCCATGTTAATTAAGATGGAGACATCAATGAAAATGCACACACGCATACAGGGAAAGCATTGACCAGCACCCCATGACAGGTGTGTACTGTATATACATCTGCAGGCTCAGTCACAGGCCAGATCACACCTAATCCAAGGAGTCCAGGTAAGTGGAAAGTGACACCCTCCACATCTTTCTGGGGTATACCCCAAATCTCCCCACACTCTCCACTGACACACCAGGCACTTGCATAGCCATTTTGATGCACTATACTTTATCAGACTGAGACAGCATGCTGAATGTTGAAGGTCATGCAGATGAGATGTTTTGTGAAATTCATATTATGTGGGTGAAATTTTGGGGGGAAATGGTTTGAACAAAGTTAAACACAACTTGACAAATCAGATATCTAATAAGCACATCATCATCCAACAGAGTAGCACAGTAGAGGAGCAGTTCAATGCCATTACCTCCATTCTTATACTGGGTATTAGAATGGTAGAAGGTTAGCTACCCATGTTCCCCGTTCTCCACATTAGTGGCACAAAGTTCCCTGGTATTGCATGCTTATTTTATCAATATCTTCTTTAAACTTCCACAAGGATGTTCTTTCGATTACGTTAGTTGGTAGAGCATTCCATTCTCTACCAGTTCTATAAATAAAGGAAAAATAACCTGTATTATTTTTGCCTGTACTCAATTTTATTTGTTGTTTAAGCGTCCTTAATCCTATAGGCTTTGCTTGTAGCTCTATCCCCATTTCCATTCTTAGTTTCTCATCTTTCATAGTCTTATATAACATCCATAAGTCTCCTCTCTTTCTCATTTTCTGTAGTGTAAACAGGCCCATTCTCCTGAGTCTTTCATGATAACCTAGTGTCCTAATGAATTTTATCAGTTTCGTATATCTCCTTTGAATTCTTTCAGCCTTGCCTATGTCACCCTGTTTATGTGGACTCCACAACTGTGAGCCATAATCCAACTGTGGTCTAACAAACATTTTGTACAATGGTACTAGACACTGTTTACTTTTGTTTATAACCCCCCTTCTTATATTTCTTATCATATAGATTGCTTTTTGGATGGCAGCTGTTATCCGAGATTTAAAATATAAGTGTTCATCCACACAGATCCCACAATCCTTCTCCAACTTAGAAGTGAATAATTCTTAATTATGTAAGTTATATTTTTGTCTTGTATTTGTCTTCCACACAAGTATCACTCTGCATTTATTTACTCTCAAGGGCATATTATTATCTTCTGACCATCTCTCAATATTCTCCAAATCCATCCTCAAGTTGTTCTGCTGTTCCACTGTTACCAGTGGTCCTACAAGTTTAATATCATCTGCAAATTTTACTGATCTGTTTTTTTATATGTTGATTTATATCGCTTATATAAATAGAAAAAAGAGCTATCCACAGCACCGATCCCTGCAGTATGTCACTGATCATATCAATGGGGTCTGAAAATTCTCCAACCATTCTTACCCTCTGACTTCTATCCTCCAGCCAACCATTTATCCACATAATAATCCTACTTTCGATTTTTAAATTATTCATTTTTTGCATCAAACCATTGTGGGGTACTTTGTCGAAAGCCTTTTCAAAGTCTAAAAAGATTATATCTACGGGTACATTATTATTCATCTCCTTATAGATATAATCATAAAAACATATTACATTTGTATCACAGCCTCTACTTTGTTTAAATCCGTGTTGGCAGCTATTGTCAAACCCCAATATTGCCAAATTCTCCTCAGTTCTGTTTTTCAAAACTGCCTCAGCAACTTTACACAATATAGGGGTTAAACTTATAGTTCTGTAGTTAGATATTCCATTCCTATTTCCTTTTTTAAACAATGGTAACTAATGCTTTTTTCCAATCCTCAGGTACCTTATCAATTTTAAAAGATGTATTTATCAAATAGGATGCTGGGTAATTGATATAGCTAGCAGTATCTTTTATTAACTTTGAGCTTAGCCCATCTGTTCGTGCTGCTTTATTTACCTTAACTTTTATCAATAATTCATATATCTCTTCAATTGAGGTTTCAAGCCTCAGACATTCATATATTGTTGTCTGAGTTACTTCCCTTTTATCCATTTTATTATCATATACTGTATGTAAGTATTCATTAAATATTGCCGTCATTTCCTTTGGATCTCTTATTTCTTTATTATTGTGTTGGATCGGTCCCAGTTTACACACGCTTCTTCTCATATTATTTAGGTATGCATAAAACTCCTTACCTCCATCTTTTGTGTGCACTAATTTAAATTCTGTTTTACATTTGGCCTTTTTTATTTCCTTCTTTAACGTTTTTAAATATATTTTGTATTTAGTAATATTGACCTCTGAATTACTTTCCTTCATTGTGTTGTACGGCTTCTTTTTTAAGGTGCTTAACTTTAGAATCCTACTGGTACACCATACAGGACATTTGGCTTTTTTTAAGTATAGTTTCAAGTCTGGCACATATTTATCCTCCAGCATTTGAAGTTTATTTTTAAATATTAACCACATATCATTGATATTTTTCCCTTCTAGTTAAATTAACCAATCCCACACAGACAATTCTTTATTAATACCTACAAAATCAGCTCTTCTGTAGTTTTTCATTATAATCATGCCTCTAACTCTCTGCTGTAACCCTTTTGATACTATGAATTCAATAATGTTATGATCACTGCTACTGAGTTGCTCCCTAATTATGTTTGCGTGCACGCATGTGCAAGAAACATAGTGCCATCATCCGAGTTTTCGGAGGTGTGGCACCCTGTCTTCCAATTCAGTCAGCATGTTTGCAGACATGGCCACAGTTCGCCAATGAATGCTGCAGCTGTCTATGATGGCAGTTGAAAATGCAGTGCAGTACAGTTCAAAGGGAGAGCTACTCTTCAGTGAGCAGCAATAAGATATTGCATGCTCATGCGCTCCTCCCCACATACACGCATATTGCGTGTTCATGCTTCCCCCCCATGCACACACTGTATGGCTGACAGGGGTGCCCAATCCCCCATCGGTTCTGCTGTGCTCCCCCCCAACAGAGTTCCAGGTGCCATGCTGGGAGCTCACTCCAGTGTGGCAACAGTCTGTATGGCCGATGGGGGTGCCCAATCCCCCTTTGGCTCCACTGTCCCCCAAGAGACTACGGTGCCACTGGGAGCCCACCCCAGCGTGGCAACAGTCCATATGGCTGACGAGGGTGCCCAATCCCCTGTCAGCTCCACTGCCCCCCCAAACAGCCTTCCAGCTGCCACACTGGGAGCCCACCCCAGCATGGCACAAGTCCCGCATCGTCTAAGGGAAAAAATAAACCTGCAAGAAAAAAACCTTCCCTCGCTGACTGTCCTGACATCCCTTCCCCCATCCATGCCCACCCTCTGTGCACCCTGCCTCCCCACACCCCCACCTCACCACATACTTTCCTCCGTAGTCTGGCTCAATGATCTTCGGTGGACCGGGAAGACGTCTGCACTCTTCTAAGCTGACCACGAACTGAAGAAATGCTGGCAAGCTGTATAATGGAACAAATAGAGCTTTTTCAACTTTGATGCATATATCAGGCATTTTGGTGAATTCATTCATCAAATTTTCAACATGGGATTTTTGGGACCCCACCTCATGAATTCTGTCACTATCATTTTGTTAATTGGGCCTGAAAGGTGATTTTGTGGTCACTGCGCGGAACCACCTTTTGTGACTGATTTATGAAACAACAGTGTCACAGTTCATGAGGTAGGCCCCCAAAAACCCTATGTTGAAAATTTGGTGAAAAAATTCCCAAATATGAATGTTTTATAAGCATGTGTTTCTCTGTTCCTACGCACGCTTGTAAGTTTGCGAATTTTCAATTTGTTCACTCCAGATTTTCAACATTGCCATTTCACCACACCTCATTATGAGCAGTACAGCTGTCATTTTTCACATCTCACCCAAAATGTGTTTCCATGCATGTAGTGCACAATGGCGCAGTCAGTGTGCTAAATCAATGTTTTCAACAGATTAAGAAAATCACAGTGACACTGTTCATGAGCAGAGGTGTTAAAATGGCTATGTTAAAAATTTGGTGAAAAGAGTCCATAAAATGATTGTGTTACGAGTGACCATTGTGCAGTTTCCATGCACTCTCATAAGTTCATGGATTTCTAATATATTCAGTCCAGATTTTCACCACTGGCATTTTTCCACACTTTCTTATAAACAGTACAGCTGTCATTTTTCACACCATGGCCGAAATGTGTTTTCGCACTTCCAGCACAGAAATGTATGGTCACTGTGGGAAATCATTGTTTGGGACAGATTAAGAAAATCACAGTGACACTGATCATGAGTGGAGGTTCCAAAATCCCTGTGTTGACAATCTGCTGTAAAAAATCCCCAAACTAATTACATTACGGGTGTGCGTTGTGCATTTTCTACTCATGCTCGTGACTTCACCTTTTTTTTAATATTTTCACTGCAGATTTTCAACATTGCCATTTTTTGAACCTCCCCATGAACAGTACAGCCGTCATTTTTCACATCCTGTTCGAAATGTGTTTTCGCACCTGTGGTGCCAAATGGCGTAGTCACTGTGCGAAATCAGCTTTCAGCTAACAAACTGATATTGCCACTGTTCATAAGGTGGGGGTCACAAAAAAACCATGTTGAAAATTTGGAGTGAAAATGCCAACCAACGCCTGAGGCATTAGAGTTTCCAACCATAACGCCCCACCCTGTAGAGATTGACAGGCATCAGGGGTGTGACTTGGGATTCTCGCCTGTAATGCTCATACCATTCCACACCCTGCAGGTAGTGAGAGGCATCGAGGTGTGCCTTGGACTCTTTGGCCTCAAAGTTCACCCCATTCTCCTATACAGGACCCATCTCACCATGTTTCCTGATGGAATTGGGTGAGCATAAGGGCCAAAGACCCCAAGGCACACCATAACACTTGTCAGTGTCTTCAGGGTAGAGTGTGGTGAAATGGCATGGATGTTATGCCTGACGACCCAAAGACACACCCCAATACCTGTCAGTCTCTGCAGGGTGGTGGTGGGGTTGGCTTCAGTTCAGTTCTTCACTGCCATTCCTATTATGCAGCTCTCTAACTCCTACACTACCAATGCCAATGCCAGCAAGCAAACATTCGGCACTGACAAATGCTTGTTTTTATTTTACCAACCATTTTCTTACAATTTGTTAGAACCAAATCCAAAATATTGCTACCTCTTGTAGGTACATAGATCAATTGATGTAGACCTGCATTTTGTATCATATCCATGAAATGATGATGGCTATTATTTGCTCCACTCTGTTGTCCCCAGTTTATCTCCAGATAGTTGAAATCACCTGTAACTAATACATCTCCCATTAAAGCCATTTTTGAAATTTCAGATTCAATGGTATTATCAATGTCCTTTGTGGCTGAAGGTGGTCTATAGTAAACTCCCATGAACAACTGTTTCTCTAGGGGTCTTTGAACAGTGAGATATAGGGATTCAACCTGAGATTCTGGTAGCTTAGTCCATATAGCTATACTGACATTGTTTCTTGCATAAAGAGCTACACCCCTACCTTTTTTTGTTGTCTATCTTTATAGAACAAGCTGTAATCATTTATTACTCTATCATTTTGTATCCTTATCCCACCATGTCTCGGTTATTATACAAATATCAACATTTCCTTTGAACAGAAGGGCCTCTAGTTCAAATATTTTGCTGTTGTTTAAACTCCTCACATTTAGTGACCAAATTTTTGTTACAACTTGCCCCTTTATTATCAATCCATGCTTATTTTTATTGTTGAACATCACTGTCCGTCCCCTCTTCCTGACATTTTTAGTTTAAACATTTCCCTACATATTCTCTTAAGGTCACTCCTAATTTTCTACTACCCTGTTTACTCAGGTGCAACCCCTCGATACTATAGTATTCTACTCTATCCATGTAATCTTCCCAATATTTTATACATCCAATATTTTCATGTAAGGTCCATTGTCATAGCCAATTATTAATCTGCTTGAGTTTTTCCATATATTGATGTCCTGCTCTATGGAATGGCAATATTTCCGAGAACACTTTATCACAATTCAGCTTTTTTGCTTCTCTATGTATATCTTTAAATTCCAAAATTGCTTCTGGTACACTTTGTCTTCTTGCATTGTTAACTCCAGCATGTAATATTATAGCTGCAGTACCATTTTTCTCTTTAATTATAGCTTTCAGCATGTTCTTAATGCCCCCAATCTTTGCCCCAGAGAAATAACTCAAAGTTACAGCTTCTTTACTGGCAAATGTTATGTATCTGTCCGTATATTTGATGATAGAGTCTCCTAAAATATATAGTTTTTCCGCTGCTGCTATCTGCCTCATTTTGACAACACCCACCACAACTGTTTGAAATATTGTCTTCAAAATCCATGAGCAATTCTTTGTTCCCACTCCTTTTTTTCATGTATCATTTTTGACTTAGTTTTTATAGTAGTCCTGCTATTGTCATTTCTCTCAAAAACCTCAGTAGACACCATAGAGGTTACATTTTGTTGTGATGTTCTTGCCTTGGAACTGCTACTTTCTGATAAACTACAACAGTGAGTAGCATATATTTCTGCTGATGGATGTGTTATTGCTTCTCCTCCCGACTCTTGTTCTGCCTCAATAGACTGTTTGCTTTCTTCTTCTAATAACAACAGGGGTTCATACCTGTTTTCTAATGCTAAACCTATACCCATTGCTCTTCTCCTTCCTTTCTTCTGTTTACGCTGTTGTATTACAAACTGGGGTCATCACTCTCATCTCCCCTACCTCTCTTTCTATTTTCCTGAGTAGGCCTGACTTTAACACTCTCTTCCTCTAATAGATCAATTCCTGCTTCTTGGAACATTGTTTCCTGATGTAATGTAACTATTCTCATTTCTGCTTCTAAAAGTTTTTGTCTTAGGTCTTTTATTTATGCACATTCGCTACATGTGTAGATTAGCACTTTGTTTACTAATTCTGTGCTAAATTTCCTACATGTTATACATCTGATTCTTATGCTTCCTTCTTCAAATTTTACTATATTAGAATCCATGCTGCACATTTCTACTGCTATTTTACTTACTCTCTTGGTACACATGCTTCATATTCGCATACCCAGCTTCCCCTGCTGACACTGCAGTCATGCACAGATGCACTGCATGTGTCTTAGTTTGCATCTTCGCATGCAATGACCATGTGCCCCACTCGAGTTTTCTCCTCTCACTCGGGGCTCTGAATTTAAGCCCAGTGAACCCAGAAGTCTGTCAAGTCACGTGATCTCTGTGGAACGCTCGTTCATTCATAGTTCACTAAAAAGCTCTAAAAGCAGCAAAACTGCACTTGTAGGGCTCGAGGGGATAAGAAAAAGGAGCCTGTTTGCAAAACAAAATACTCTGTGCACAACTCTTACTAAAAGAGCTAAGTCCCCAGCAGATGATATAATCTGTAGTCCTTAGTTCTATCTCCAAGGACTACACTTCCCAGCACCACCTTCCCCTTTAGTCCCCACAAAATGAAGCACAGCTAAATAAAATTATGGTAGAAATCACAGTTCACTGAGCAATACCAGTAGCTTGTGGTTGAGTCTGCCTCACCACCTCAAGGGCAGTCTCGCAGCATAGGCACCACAGTATTCACTGCAGTTATTGTACAATGTTAACACCTGCCCCAGCATTCCCCTTCCCAAAATGCAATAGGTGGAACTGGAGTCAGCATCAGCAGCCAACAGGTACTATATCACTGGGCGTGCTGATGCATGTTCAGGTACTGTGCAAATGTGTGACACTGCTTCTACATCTCAGTTGGAGGTCCGTCACCCCTGCGGCTGGATTTAGAGATTAAACTTGACCTCATGTCTGGGAAGCAGATTTGATACACTTGTTCTGTGTTTGCGTATGACATTTACATGCTCTGCCCCACATGCTCCATTGAATAAGAAAGTAAGATGATAAATATATAAAATGTAAGAGTTTAAGAAGTGAACATGATACCATGGTGCCATAGCTTTCATAGAAGAAATGAGCAATAGTACTGCAATTTTTGACCACATACCACCAATACAAACAGGATTAGCAAACCTGAAATCACAGCTCAACATGCTGCCAGCTAGGTATTAGAGCCTGACACTGCAATAAAAGCTGGTTTACTATTCAGTAAGTCTTCTGAATTGAAAAATGTTTTTGAAGCAATTGAGCTGTCTGCTCAGAGAAATGAAATGTTTTTCATATTTCTAGGATATGCATCGGCACAAATTCAAACAAAAAAGATGTTATCCCCACATGCCCAGTATGGTTTTACCATGCTGCAGTGACAGCAGCTCCGGAGACATCTCCGACAGTGTCAGCCACCTTGCCAACTGTCAGCGATGCAGCATCCGAGGATGCTTCCTGTTTTCATTGGGGGCTGCACCCCGAACCCCCCCATGTAGGGGGGCTCCACCCCAACCCCCGGTCTCTAGGATTCCAACTCCGAGTCAGAGTTGGACTGGGGGGGCGAAACACCCTGCAAGGCAATTCCCTGGCTGTGTGGAGACCATCACAGTGACAGTTGGATTTTGACCAATTCCTGTCGCTGTGGTGGTCTTCACTGTGGGGGAATCACTGCAGCATCGGTATACGGCCCAGTACAGTACTGTATGTGTGTTAAATTTTTGAACAAAGATCTTGGATAAAAAGTATCCTGTGCATCTCCATCTCTACCTCTTATAAGTATATGCTTTACAGGTGCAATATACAGTGCCTTCTCTGGGTGAACAGCACCTTTTTCTTAATGATTCAGCTGGCCAGGGAATAGAGCTTTGACTAAGAAGAGGGAGCACTTTGAACCATTCTGTGACATTCCCAATAAAATACATAATGCATTATCAGACCAGGGGATACAGCTTTGACTGAAATTAAGGACATTTTTAATGGGGCTTTAATGGATACTCATAATATGCTAGAAATGGATTGTGAAAGTCATTTGAACATAGGAGGAATAGTCTGTTCTGTAATGCTGATGATTTTAGGGACAGGGACGTATTTCTTAGTGTACTTTCTTCCTTCTGTCTGCTGCCTCATTCATAATGATTCCTACAACCTTGGTTTCCTCACCCCCTCCAACAGGATTAGCAAACCTGAAATCACACCTCAGGATGCTGCCATGCTAAGTGATGGAACATAACACCGCAACAGAACTTGGGTTTCTATTCAATAGTTCCTCAAACTCTTTGACACTCATCCCCACAGCTACGATTAGCAGACCTGAGATCATGCTTCAGGATGCTGCCAGGCTAGGTGTTATACTGTGACACAGCAAAAATGTGGTATATAAAAAAATGCAGAGCACTTAATGCTGGAAAAATATTGTTTAATTTTATTCTTTTTGCATTGCAGTGGCACAACCATTGGCATGAACAATAGCTTACAGTGAAGCTCGCCAGGATGAAACCCACATCTAAGGCATTCTGCAATATGCTGCAGCACTCTTACTGCAGTAAACGATATAGTTTTAATGGGAATTAATCAATCAATCAAAGTCTTTATTTAACCAGGCGATCACCATTGAGCAAGCTCATTTTCAAGGTGGATCAACAAGGAACAATATACATGGCATGCAATTCACAAAAGAAAATAAAAAAAAAGTAAGATACAATAATGCAGTATATACTAAGTATCAGCAGGTAGCATTGCCAGTAGTATATGTTTGGAACAGAAGATACAGCAAGTTTTGGATAGGACACAATTTTTCGTATAAGTAAAGAAATATACATATCAGAAGATACACTGAGCATAAATAAAACCTAACATAAAAAGGTATATAGTGATATGGTATGGAGAATTTAGAGCTGAAGCCAGGGTCAAAGGAATGTGGAAGGGACAGATGTGGGGGGCAGAAAAGGGGAGATGGAAGAGTTGATTTATAGATGTAATCTCTATTGTCGTGCAGGAAACTGTGACACTGCCAGTATGAAGTAAATGTCACAGTTTCTGCATGACAAAAGGGACGAACTGAAATTGAAATTACATTGTATTTCCACAGTAACTCTGCTGCAGCATGCTGCAGAGTGCTGCAAAATGCTGCAGAATTGCGTTTCCATCCTGGCAAGCTTCACTGTACATCACTTTATCCATGTGATCAATACATTTATTACAGTCAACTGTCAGCACTCTCCTTAAAAAGTGACTTATGCCCCATATTAGCAGAGAACAGTTCCTTGACTTAACACACCTCCGATTGTAATGCTTCATCTGATGCCACACCATCTCTAGTGGTTCAGGTACAGCGATTCAGGTGGCATCCAGACCCAATTCACTCCCTCATCCCTTATGTACACCCCAGATGTTGCATGCTTTGTGTCACTATCTGTACAAGAGAAAGAATATATGAGTAAGTAAGCACATAGAATACTGTGCTGTATATCTCAACCATGAACACAGAGAAACTGTCAGTGTAAAAGGCTCTGCCACTCTCAAACCTAGGAAAAGCCAATGCCCATCTGTAAACACTGGTTCAATAATAGGCACCAGAGTTTCGGACACTGTCCCACCTTAAAGAAATCACTCTTCATCACAAGAATCATAGGAATAATACAAGCAGGCAGACAACTTGCCTGTATTGGCTCACCATTTCTCAATGGTAATAGGCTTGTATCCGTTTATTTTTACAGTGTTCATCTAAGGCCCTTTTAAATGTATCTATAGTTTTGCAAAAAAACTAGTTATAGTTTTAGTTTGTTCCAAACATTGACAACCCTTGGTATAAACCACATACTCCTCCTGTCATGTACTTCTCTTCCATTAATTAGGTTAGCTGGTTGCAATTTGACAGCAGGCTCAAATACCAGTTGTGCCTGCTTGCAAAAAAAGTCATCTTGGGACTGCTGCCCCCTGGTGTACTGGCCCTTCTTTCCCCTGCAGGTAACCTAAGCAGTACCAGAAGCTCTGGCAAACAGGCTTTCAGAATCCCATGGTACTGCACTGCCTTTGGTAACATGCATTCACATACAGAGCTCCACAGTGGTACAACTCCCTGCCTCCTGACATAACCAGTGCTACTTTGCTGTGCTCCTTTAAGAAAACACTCTGGCAGCATCTAATCTCACTGGCAACCTGTGACTGCTACCGCTAATTTGCCTTTACCTTCCTACTACCATTTGCAATCTCTCTGATCTCTATTGATTAGTAAAATGTTATGCTTCGTGTCCTTTTCTTGGGTCCCCAGTGAAGTTAACATGTTCATGGACTTTCTACCTCTGCCTAAATTATTCATTTTCCCTCTTACCTCCCTCCACCTTCTCTTCTATTTGTTGCCCCTCCGTCATTCCATACATTTTTCCTCCCTACCACCTTATTACATCTTCATCATCACCCCACTACCTACACTACCTCTTCCTCTCTACTCTACTCCACCCCTCCTTTCTCCCCACCCTCTTCACCCTTTATTCCGCTTTGACTACATAGCTATTCTTCTCTTTCCCTTCTATCTATCCCCATCCTACCCCCACCTCTGCTTGCCTTCTCCCTCCCTGCACTTTCATCCTCCTTCCCTCCTCTGTCCCTCTACTGTCCCTCTCTGTCCCTTTACTGGTATGAGACCTTCCTTCCTTCTTTCTTTGACTCAGGCACAATCCAAATATCTGCCTATGTTGTCAGTTATTCAATTTTCCTTTTGAAACAAGTGTCTTCATGTTATGTTACAGTGAAACGTTGGCCTTTGTTTTGACTCTGCACCCTGTATGTGCTTTGATTGCATAACTATTGTTAGAATTTATGCCTGTGGACAGTTTTCAATTATTTCTTGCATATCTGTATCTGTGGAACATAGCTATATTCTTGTTTGTGTCATATTTGATGTGAAACCTATGAAAGAGCTTTCTGCTCAAAGATGTTAATCCAAGATCTCAATAAAATAAACATAATTGTTTATTGTGCATTCTTGTCCCATATGGCATCATTTTACTTTCTAAGCCTAGGCAATTCCATTAATCATAGTCTTCAAAAACTTCAGAAATCAGTCATGGGTCTCCTCTTATTCCTCTACACTCAAGTGTAAAGAGGTTCAACTCACTTAATTGTTCATCATATGAAAGCTCCTTGAGTGTTATCACTAATCTGGTTGCCCTTCTCTGTCCTCCTCCACTTTCCTTATTGTACCTTTAATCTGCAGTGCTCAGAACTGGCTGCAGTACTCCAAGTGCAGTCTCACCAGTGATCCATAGAGTGGCATGATTACCTGATGATCCTTACTAGCTATGTTCTTTTTAATGCATTCCAGAATTTCATGGCATTTCTAACTATATCCTTTGTCAGGTCTTCATTCACCAGTATTCCCAGATGTTGTTCAGTGTGGATAGTTTTGATTTCCTGACCTAGAGAGTCAAAGATAGTCCTTTTGTTCTTACAGGCTATATGCAGAACTTTCTCAACAATAAAATTCAACTTATGATCTAATGCCCTTTTTTTAAAATTCTTGAGCTCATTCCTTAGGATGAAATTAGAAACATAGAAACATAGAAGTTGACGGCAGATAAGGACAGCATGGCCCATCCAGTTTGCCATTTTTTCTACCTTATAGAGGATTGCATATGAGCAATCATACAAAACAAGGCAGTTGTTTGATCTAGAGGTTTCCATGATAACCAGAGACCTTGAGAGCACAGCTTGAGAGGTCCAATACCATGGAAACCTCGAGACCTTACAACTGCCTTGTTTGTGTATGGTTGCTCATGCACAATCTTTTATAGTGTATGGGCAACCATAAGCAGCACTCCGTGATCCTCCAAAAAAGTCTCCCAGAAAAAATAAGCCTTACTTTGGCAGCTGTAGCAGCACGCTTACTTCCTCGTTGCCATGGGCTGCTCAATTGCGCATTCGCAAATGCATTCAATCTTATTGTGCTGCACCGGTGACGCACTTGGTGCAGCACAACAAGATAGTGATGCACCGAGTTCAGCACAACAATGCTGTTCCAGGCATGGATTTCCATGCGGAACAGCCTTCCACCATTCACTATATGAATGTGTCATAGGCCGTTCCTCATTGTCTACCACTGACCTCACTTTTGTGCTGTCTGCAAATTGCACCATCCAAGTTTGATTGCTACACTTCATTGAAGAAACATAAACATTGAATAATGTTGATCCCAGCACAGACCCCTATGGCAATCTGCTGTTAACCTCACCCCATGTGAACATATTGCCTCTTAAAGCCACTTTCTGTCTTCTGTAATTCAATCTGCAATCAAGCCATCCCACCAGTCTCACGTTAATACCTGATTCAATTAACTTCTGTATAAGTTTGTAATGCAGAACACTATCAAATTCCTTATTGTAACACACAAAAAAAGAAAAAACAACACACACACACACAAAAAAAATAACCTTCACAGGAAGGTTCCAATCCAAGGCTTTACTAACTTTCTCAAAGAAATATATCTAGTTAGTCTGGCATGATCTCCCTCACTTAAAGCCATGTTGTGTGTTATCATGCAAATTCCTTTCCTCTAAATGTTTTTCAGTTTCATCCTTTACATCTCCTTTCAGAACTTTGCCTGCCACAGAAGTCCGTCTTACAGGCATATAGTTCCTAATGCCTGATTTGGGTCCCTTTTTAAATAGTGGGGTCACAATTGTTTCCCTCCAGGCACTAACTGTTCCACCTTTGTTTAATCATTTTTGGAATATAAGGGTAAGCATTAACAAAATTATTTCTGCAAACTTGCCAGTCAGCCTCTGATGCCACTCATTGAGTCCCATGGCCTTGTTTGGTTTGAGCACCTATAACCTTTTGATCACTTGTTTCTTGCTTAAGAGTATCTTCCAGTGTCTATCAATTTCATTAATTAAATGTGTTTGTTTTTTTCTTATACACACTACAAAAGAATTTATTGAATATGTTGACCAATATTTACTGATAATGTATGTGTTCTAAAGATCCAAAATGAGATGGCATGCCTTTCTGCTCATTTATAAAACCATGAAATGACATAAGATGATCTTTGTGTCTAGACTGAATTCTTGTGTCCTTTTGACCTCCTAATCTCCTACATACATTTTTTAGTGTTCCATATCTTTCCCATGATCCGGAGTTGTTGCTATTTCTTGCTGTCTGGTATGCCCTCTTTTTCATGATTAACCTCTTGATTTTTTTTTTATTTAACCATTCTTGTATCTTGTGTATAATATTGTATTTAATCCTCTAGTGGACATAATTAGTTACCAAGCCTATTATTATTTCTCTTATACAGGCCCACATCTCATCCAGAGTTTTCTTAGAGAACAGGTTTTACCATTTAAACCGTCTAAGGCTATTTCTCATATTGTGGTAATCTGCTTGTTGAAGTACTTGACCCTTGTTATCGACTAGTTTTACTAAGCCTATGCAAGAATGGGTGGAGTGGCTACGTGCTGTGTATCTGCAAATTGTAGCCACTCCGCACCCATTGTGCACCCTGTTAGGGATGCTTGAACTGTGGAGTGCAGTCCCTATGTAACTGATCCCCGTGGCACAAACAGCAACACACCTGGGGCGGGCATGTGGTGTGATGGGGTGTGTCAGCACTACACGCCATGTACCAAAGTGAGTAGTGCTGCACACTAGGGTACATAGGAGGGCACCTGTTATGCCAGGGAAAACCCTGCCATAAGTCCCATATGTGCCCCGCTCCCATGCACACTGGATGCTGGAATGTGCCTGCAGCAGGCAGGCATCCCCCACAGTGTGGGCCAGCCACGACCCCATACCCAAGAGGCAGATACCCCCACACATACAGTGCAGCACTGTCCCCCAGATGCAGCACCCCCCACACCAGGGCTGCATTGCCATGCTCATGCTGCCCACTGCCTGACACAGTGTGGACAAGGCTACCAGAGGGGCACAGCACACACACACCCTCCTGGCAGTACTTGTCCCTGGTCCACAACACCCCCCATTAGTTCCCCTGACCTGGGTAGTGCAAGTCCCCCCCTCACAAACACACACATACAGATGTGCCCTGTGACCCTGTCCCGAACCACACCCTGGTCACCAGTGATCCCCCCACATGCTACAACAACAACCCTCCACCCGGACGGGTCCATCGGTGCTGTAGCTCGGGATGGCCAGCAGCACTGCCCTCTGCACTCCTCCAAGGATGCTGGCCATCTGACATACACAGGGGCTTGCAGCAAATGTGCACCCAGTTGCATAAGGGATTCAATGTGGGACCTGGGATGAGCATCCTATCGGATGCACCTGGGTCCGCAGCTCTGCCTTATCCGCCCCACGCAAAAACCTACATGCCAGGGGGAAGGGCCATGGACAGGTGGCTGGCAGTCATGAATGCTGCCAGGTGCACACCTGTCCACAGGTGCTGAGCTCCTTGAGTAGGGTGCGCACCTGTGTCACATACCTTATGCCTCTTTGTGCATAGGGGCCAATGTTTTTATTATGAAACTGACCATACTGCAGTCACTATTACCTAATGGTTCCATTACTTCTCCTTTATCAATTTGACACTCCAGATTACTTAGGGCCAACTCAAGGATTTGATCACCTCTTGTTGCCTGTTCTATATGTTGTTTCAGGTTTAAAGTTGTTATTGCTTTTAGGAAGTTTTCTTTTAAAGTGTTTTTCCCTCATTTGACTCCAATTAATATCCTTATGAGGCCACTGAATAGTTTTATTGGCCCTTGCCTGCGGCATGAGATAGCACCCCAGATATGTATTTCTAGGGGGTGTTTGGCTGTAATTTCAATTCAAGAAATCCTTTTTTCTGGATAGTCATCGGTCAGAAAGATGGCATCACCATGGTCCTCTCATCATTAAAAATAATGTTAGCAAATTATTCATTTTCTTCGACATGTTATCCTATTCCAGCCACTTATGTTTGTTTATTTCATGAATGAGAGGACATATATTGTTGGGTGGAAGGACCATCAGTATCTTGCTCTTTTTAGGTACAGTACATTACCTGCAGTACATACAGTATAGCACATAGATTCTGATACATTCAGTTACTACATTAGCAAAACATGAAGTGCTTAGAGACACAGGCAGAATTTAAATTTCTCTTGTGGCATACACTACCATGAACAATTGATTAGATATGTACATGCAGTGGGCACAGCACTGTATTTGCCATACTGTGCCATAATTCCATCCATTCTGGCACCCTATTCATCTAATTGATGATTTGGATAATGAATACCCCTGTTGCGTGAGTTTCTGATGGACCTCTGCTGCACTTCATCCTCCATTGTTAGCTGATCCAAAATCTAGGAATCCTCAATGCAAATGACATTAATACACATTAGTTAAAGAGATGCTGACATCTCAAAGAAAACTCTGAAAAGCATAACAATTAGATATAAGTCAGCTTGCATTCCAAATATATTTTATAGATTTTTCCTCCTCATCTTTTATTGCAGAGGAAATTTGCATGAATACATGATCTCATCTGTTAGTGTTCATCTGCCTCTATATCTTACTCCCTACTTCAAGTCATAAACCTCTGTTGTTTCATCACAGTCTGTTGCCATGGGAGTCACTGTGATGCCACAAGCAGTGCATTATGACCTTAGGTGGGAGAAAGCAACAGGAATAGATTAACTCATCAGGATCAGAGATCCTGTTTTCATGCAAATGACATAATTAATAAATAATAGGGAGGAAAAATGCAGAACTAATGTTAAATATAAACTGACCTGTGTCTAAATATTAATCTTAATCTATTTTATTAATCTATCGGGTTATAGCACCTACTGCGGTGACAGACCTACCGGGGTTGGGGGAGGCCTCAGTATATATGCTAAGATTAAATTCTCATTCACAGTTGTCGATTGTACCTCTAAGACCAAAGAATTTGAATGTCAGCACTAAAATTAGCTCTTTCCAATGAAAAGGCACTCCCTGTTGCGCATGCTACTGCCCGCCAGCTGGTGACCTAGCCCTCCTGCAGCACCTCCAAAGCCTCATCGATTCCACTAACACTGCTAATCATAATGGGGGATTTCAACCTAAACTGGAAAAATGAGAGTTCCAAGAAGCTCAAGGAGTTCTGTGATACAAGTGGATTGTCACAAATAACTCCCAGAATCACCAGACCCAGTGGAAAGAACCCTGAAAGAGGCTCCCTACTAGATCTCATGTTAGTCAACAAACCCCATAATGTTTCGCATACTGGAGTCTTCTTTAATGACCTAAGTGATCACTGTGCCATCGCCTGCATCAGACATTCACCACAATAAAAGCTGCCTCTAATTTCAACTTAAAAAGATGTCTGAAAAAGTTCTGCCATGATGCCTTCCTGAGGGACCTGGGTAACATCAGTTGTCAGGATTTCTATCTAGCCCCCAGTCTTATGGAGGCCTTTAACTCTTCCACATCTTCTTAAAAGCCATAATAGACAAACAAGCCCCCTTAAGGCTGATCAAGTCTAAAAAATGACCACCTGGCTAGTTCTCCTCTACTCTGAAGAAATACCTCAAAGATAGAGATTTTTGATGGAAAAAGGCAAGGAAATCCTGCCTGGAGACAGACTGGATAGTATTCCATACCTCCAGAAACGCTTGCACTAAATTAATTAGATCTGAAAAATCTAAATACTTCCAAACTGCATTGGAAGACAATAAAAACGATGCTACCAAATTTTGGAGCATCCTCAAAGAAGTCAAAGGACGCACTACGGATGCCTCCCTTCCTCGCTAAATAGTGTCCAATGGGTCTATTTGCACAGACAGGTCTGCAATATTAGATCGGCTCAATGAACACTTTGCCACAGCAGAGCTGGCCTTTGATGCCTCACCAATTAATAAGCTCAGCCCACCAGTGGACCCCATTTCTGTCCCTGTTGCTAACCACAGCCAGAACCACTCTCATCCCTCCTCTTTCAGCTTCAATACAGTCACGTTTTATGCAAGCAGAAGACCTTCTATTGTCCTTGGATGCAAAAAAGAGTGCTGGGGCTGACAATATTGAACCTTACTTTCTAAAACTGGGCCACTGCTATTTAATTTATTTATTATTTAGTTGTTTAACCAGGTATAGCACACTAAGCTGAAAGCTTTTTTACAGGAGTGACCTAGGAGCACAAGGAGGTTAAGTGACTTGCTCAGGGTCACACAGTATTCAAGTGGAATCTGTGGGATTCAAACCCAGGTCTGGTCTGCTGGATGTTATCAAATTTGCAGCTCAGAGCCTTAGACCACTGCGCTATACTGCCTCCTGGCCCCCATCACCCACTTATTCAATATATTCCTGATACAGGGCAAGCTACCGGTGCTTTGGAAAACTGCACACATCATACCCTTATTTAAAGCTGATGATCAGAGTGACCTGAACAATTATAGACTTATATCCATATTATCTACCCTATCTAAATTATTGGAAAAAATTGTCAACACCCAAATTAGAGAGTACCTGCAGTCACAGAAACTACTAAATCTGGCACAGTCAGGATTTAGAGCCAAACACAGTACAGTTACTGCCCTGGCTAAAGTAACTACTGACTGGCAAATGGCCCTTATCATTAAGAAGTATGTGTATGTGCTCTTCCTTGATCTGAGTAAGGCATTTGACACCATGGACAATGATATTATGCTCACCACACTGTGCAATATGGGCATTGATAAGACTGCCATTAAATGGCTCACCTGTTACCTTACCAACAGATTACAACAGGTTAAAGCATCTGGCGAGTTCTCCCCCTTTAAAAACACTTCCTCAAGGTTTCCCCCAAGGATCCATCCTGGGTCCGATCCTGTTTGTAATCTATATTAATAGCCTTAATGCACATTTGTCTACAGCTAATGTGCACATGTTTGTAGATGACACTGTCCTCTACACTTCTAGCTCATCCTTGGATTCAGCCTTCGAGGACCTACAGCAAGACTTCATCTCCCTCCAGCATAACCTTATCAAATATAAAGTCCTACGTAATGCAAAAAACAAAACAAAGGCATGATCCTCTCATCCAAGGCAGCACCGGGACCAACACAAAAACATATGATTCTAACGTTATTGGATGAACCCCTTGAAATAGTAGATACCTTCAAATACCTAGGGTTCTGGCTGTATAACTAGCTCAACTTCCTTTGCTGCCTAAACGAGGTTTCAAAAACATTAAAGCAGAGACTAGGTGTGTTTTACAGTATTAAGCATCTACTTATCTTAGAAGCTAGAAAGAGATTAGTGCAATCTACATTTCTACCCTTATTGGACTATGCTGACTTTCTCTACATCCACTGCCCTTCTGCTGCACTCAGCAAACTTGACGCACTCTACCACCGTGCCATAAGGTTTATACTAAACTTGCCCATGCACACCCACCATTGTTTACTGTACCAAGAGCTGGGCTGGTCATCTGTCTCTACAAGGAGGAAAAGAAATTCTGTCCTCTGGTTCTCCAGAGCCTTGTCCAACAAACTCGCTGCTTACATGTCAAACTTCTTTGAGTGTGCCAAGGGATCTTACGGATAGAGATGTTTTTCCTTACTCTGCTATCAGATACCTAAAGTAAAAACAATCCATGACGTGGCTGCAATCAATTTTTCCCTCCCATCCATATGGAACACCATGCAAAGTACATTTAAACTCTCAACCCTCCCCGGTCCATTCACTGTCAATGCTCTTTTAGCCAAATACCTTAAAGAAACCTGTAACTGTTTTAATTGACTGGGCACCTGTAGCCCCTTGTATCGCTCCCGCATCTGGTACAACTGCTATCACCCCTTCTTTCTCCAAGTGGGGGGTGCATTGCACATCTTAATCTCTCTTCCCTTCCTCTGCCCTCTCCCTCCCCCCACCCACTGTATATACTTGTTCCTACTTTACCACCAGATTCGACTACCACTCCATTATCACTGCAACCCACCCTAGGTCATCTCCCCACAAGGGAGCATCTAGAACTTATTATTCTCTCTTCCCTTTCCCCTGTCCCTTCTCTGCCCCTTTTCACTATTCCCTCCTCCCCCACTTGCGTACCTGTTTCCTATTGTTATAACTGATTGTTACTTAAGACTACCTATGTACTATATGTTGCCTCTGCAACTCTAATTAAGACTTGACATCAATGTTAGTTATGTATGGATTGACATACTAGTTATGACCTCACATTTATGTATTCTATGTGAGTTATTTTTGTATAGGCCTGTATATTCCTCTTACTGTATTATGTATGTACTGGCATACCAGTTACGACCTCACTTTTATGTATCATATGTGAGTTACATATGTATAGGCCTGATTATCCCACCTAATGTACTATGTCATCTCCTGGCTCCCCTACACTGTTACATCTGTTCTGTATTATGTCCAGGACCACCCTGAAAATGAGCTTGCTCAATGGTGTCCACGCCTGGTTAAATAAAGTCTGATTGATTGATTGATTGATTATGTTTTGTTTAAGTTATCCTGAAGGCATCAACTGCTCTTCAATGATTAGCTTTCTAGTTCCAAAAGTTTCCTGTGAATTAAATCAAGCAATTTTAACATTCACTGCTATGTTTTTTTACTGTGGTCTCAGAGGCAGCCATGGACCATCTCATTGCCTTACAGTGCAGTATGGCTTACTCAAGGCCACAAAGGCAGTTTCAGACCATCTCACTGCCTCGTAGTGTACTATGTACTATATCTTGCTCAAAGCCACAGAGGCAGTTCTAGACCATCTCACTGCCTTGTAATTAGAGATGCAGCGAAATTAAATTCAGCCTGTGAAGTGAATGTGAAGTGGCCTCTTCCCATTAACATAATGGTATGTGAAGTGGGCAGTGAAAAGTGCTCACTTCACTTTGTTATTATGGCTTCACGTTGTTATTCCGCCTTAAAGTGAAGTAAGGTGGAATGACAACAACATAGGCACTTTAAGCAGCCACCCCCATGCACATACATCACATGGCTTACAGTACTGTCACATGCTTTAGCCAGGCAGGAAGGAAGTGAGTCATACAAGCAGGTACTTTCACTTTCTCCTTTGCAGAGGTAGAAGGAGGAAGCAGAAGAGGAGAGTTTGTTATTAGTTTCTTTCTTGAGCAAATTCCAAAACCCCAAAAGCTTTTTTAAAAGCTAATTCTTTAGGGTCTTTATTGTACTATTTTGTCAGATCTTTTTGGTAACCAATTTCTTTGTTTTATAAGTTTGGTTTTATGCATGTGTGTGTATGTATGTGTGTGTGTGTGTGTGTGTGTGTGTGTGTGTGTGTGACTGTGTGTGTACATGTATGTGAAGTTGCTTATCACGTCGGAGAGGGAAGGAGTGTTTTTTTGTGTGATCAACCAGGGATAGTATGTGGTCCATGGCTGGAAGGGACTGCACACACATGGGTGTCATAGCCAGGTGGTGTTGGGCTGCTCCAGACTCTTTGGTCCTGCCCCTCCCGGAAGCAGCAGCACCACCAGTGCCACTGCCACATTCACCAAGTCCGCCACCACCACCAGTAGCAGCTGCAGGAGCTCCAGCAGCACCATCTCCAGAGCAGGAGGTGGAGCCTCAGGTGTGTTACCATGCTGCCAGCACAACATTTGCCCCTCCTGTGCCTGGTCCCCTCTGCAGCTCCTGAGTTTGGCAGTTTTTCAACTGTGTCGGGGAGGACAGCAGCCTTGTGGTGAGTCTGCTTTGTGGTGTGCAAGTGCACTGTGGCCCCTGGGAGAAACATTTGGGGACTGGGGGCCAGTGCATACATATGCTGAAGCACCACAAGGTGGAGTGGCAGGCTGCTACTGAACGGGCCAGGCCTCCACCTGCTGGCCCTTCTGTGGCAGAGGGTGCTGCTGTTGTGCATCACTGCAGCAGGAGGAGGGCCACAGCAGCAGCTGCTCCACCACTACCCCGACCACTACCACCAGCCCCAACCTCACCACCACCACTACCTTTTTTTCCCCCACACCAGTGGACTCCACAATGCTTGCAATGCTGGCAGACATAGCAATTTTGTGGGCTGTGGTAGAGTAAAATAATGAAAGGGTGGGTGCTATCCAGCAGCAGATGGAGCAGATTGAACAACACCAGCTGCAGATTGTGTCAATACTCCATCAACTACTGGAACATCAGGGGATCTCTTTTTCAGCACCCCCCACTGCTGTAGTGTTTTGTCTTTTGTTTATGTTTAATAACAGATAGAGGAAAGGCCACAGTATTAGTTTAAAGGTTACCAGTCAGCAACAGGAGGTCCCACCCCCTGCAAGGCTAATCCTCCAGTTAAGCCTTTTAAGTATGTTGTGGCATTTTTCTCATGCCGCAACATACTTTATTTTAATAAAGAAAAGTCAGTGACCTGAAAGTATGGCAGATGCTATGGGGGCTCCATTATGTGTAAAGGTACAATGGCGATGCACCATGCGTTTCAATACAAAAGTATTGAAGTGCATGGTGCATCTCCACCACACCTTTCCTTTACACATAATGGAGCCCCCATAGTGTCTGGTCTGCCATACTTCCGGTTCACTGACTTTTCTTTATTAAAATAAAGTATGCTGTGACTTGAAAAAAATGGCACAACATACTTTAAAGGCCAGAGAGTAAGCCTTGCAGGCGGTAGGAGATCCTGTTGCTGACTACTTCACTTTAAATATATACATACATATACAGTCATACATGCTCCTTATTGCTCTGTTATTATAATCCAGTGCCTCAGTAATGTTTACGTTCTGTTGTGGAGTGGTTGTGAAAAAGCTGGTGTGAGCAGTGCAAGTATGATGTGCTAAATTGCATGTGTGCAGTCAGTGTTGTTTCTGTGTATATGTGTGTGTGTGACAGCAGACATTGTGCAGCTTCTTGCAAATGTGTATTGCTGACTTGTTGCAGTGTTTATGGTATAAAGAACAGCGATAAGAATAACATATATTTTATTGCCACCATCATCATCACCAGCAGACTAAGTGATACGATATTTCTTCAGAGGTGTCTGGCCAGAGAGCACCTTAGTCACATACTGCACACATGACTTTTAGGAGAGCATGTGTTTTTTGTCCTATGATCTCCGCAAAGTCATGTGTGCACTGTGAGTGACTGAGATGCACAGTGACCCGATACCTCAGAAAAAATATCATATCACTTACTCCACTGCTGCTGATAGTACAAATAAAATATACATCATTTATTCTTTCTTATCTTTATTCTTGAGATACTGCAACAAGTCACGCCATATATATGTTTGCACAATGCTGGACAATGTCTGCACACACAGGAAAGAACACTGACAGCACACATGCAGTTTAGCACAACATACTTGCACTGCTCAGCCATGGTTTTTGTGAAACACTTCAAATCATGAGTTCTGACACAAAGTAAACATTACTGAGGCTCCAGAAATATTTCTTTTTTGAAATAGATATTAAAGCAGCAGTGCAACAATCTGGTGAAAATGTTGACCTATACATTTTTATGCTATTTTACATTGTCACTTTACTTACCTCCGGACTTGTATGATACCATTCTTTCCAGTATTTGAGTCTGCTTTAGTACTTTTTTTTTATGTCTGAAATAATAAAATGAGCACTCCTTTTAATACAGTGCAGACCAGGTCTTTGTCAGTATTTTCCACTGTTTAACTCCATCAGTTGTTACATATTACTTCTGCCGTAAAATTAACAATTATGCAGCAGGCAGTGTTTTATGACCTCACAGAACAATATTTATTCAAAAACATCTGCAAATAGTAATGAAGTCAGAGCCATACTAAAAGGTGTGCTCCTTTTTTCTTCAGACACGAGAAAAAGTAGTAAAGCAGACAAAAATTGTGAAAAGAAGGGTTTCATACAAGTCAGGAGGTGACTAGTGGCTGGCAATGTAAAATAGCATAAAAAGTATAGGTCAAAATTTTCACCACATTGTTGCACTGCTGTTTTCATATATAATTTAAATATGACATTATGTGTTCACAATCCCAACACACAAAATGCAACTGTCTTGTGTCCAGAAAATTTGCAAGTGCTGAGGAAGTGAAATGGGAGCATTACACAACATGTAAAGTCCCCCAGAATGTGTTGTGCAATCACTCATGCATGCAGTGGTCACAGAGAGTCCCCAGAATACTTCTGCATCCCCAAAGTGCATCTGACTTTTGTCCAGAAAATTCCCAAGTGCTCAGGAAGTGAAATGGGAGTATTACACCATATGCAAAGTAACCCAGATGTATTGTGCAGTCAGTCATGCGTGCAGAGGTCACACAGAGTCCCGAGGATTTTTCTACATCTTCAAAATGCATCTGTCTTGTGTCCAGAAAATTCCCAAGTGATGAGGAAGTGAAATGGGAGTGTTACAAGACATGCAAAGTCCCCAGAATATATTGCACAGTCATGCATGCGTGCAGAAGTTACACATAGTCCCCAAAATTGTTCTGCATCCCAAAAATGCATCTGTCTTGTGTCCAGGAAATTCCCAAGCGCTGAAGAAGTGAAATGGGAGCATTACACCACATGCAAAGTCCTCCAGAATGTATTGCACAGTCACTCATGCACACAGTGGTCACACAGAGTCCCCAGAATTTTCCTGCATCCCCAAAATGCATCTGTCATGTGTCCAAAAAATGTTCAAGGGCTCTGGAAGTCTAATGGGAGTATTACACCATATGCAAAGTCCCCCAGAATGTATTACACAGTTCTCATCCATGCAGTGGTGACACAGAGTCCCCATAATTTGTCTGCATCCCCAAAATGCATCTGTCTTGTGCCCAGAAACTTTTCAAGGGCTCAGGAAGTGAAATGGGAGCTTTACACCACATGCAAAGTCCCCCAGAATGTATTGCTCCATCACACATGTGCACAGTGGTCACACAGAGTCCCCAGAATTTTCCTGCATCCCCAAAATGCATGTCTTGTGTCCAGAAAATGCCCAAGTGCTGAGGAAGTGAAATGGGAGCATAACACCACATGCATAGCCCCCAGAATGTATTGTGCAGACAGTCATGCACTCAATGGTCACACAGAGTCCCCCAAATTTTTCTGTATCCCCAAATTCATCTGTCTTGTGTCCAGAAAATTCCAAAGTGCAGAGGAAGTGAAATTGGAGTGTTACACCACATGCAAAGTTCCCCTGAATGTGTTGTGCAGTCACTCATGTTTGCAGTGGTCACAAAGAGTCACCAGAATACTTATGCATCCCCAAAGTGCATCTGTCTTTTGTCCAGAAAATTCCCAAATGCTCTGGAAGTGAGATGGGAGTATTACACCACATTCAAAGTCCCCCAGAATGTATTATGCTGTCCGTAATGCATGCAGTGGTCACACAGAGTCCCCATAATTGTTTGGCATCCCCAAAATGCACCTGTCTTGTGTCCAGAAAATTTCCAAGTTCTGAAGAAGTGAAATGAGAGTGTTACGCCACATGCAAACTCCCCCAGAATGTATTGTGCAGTCAGTCATGTGTGCAGTGGTCACACAGAGTCCCCAGAATTTTTCTTCATCCACAAAATGCATCTGTCTTGTGTCCAGAATATTCCAAATGCTGAGGAAGTGAAATGGGAGTGTTACACCACATACACAGTCCTCTAGAAAATATTGTGCAGTCACTTATGCGTGCAGTGGTCACACAGAGTCCCAAGAATTTTTCTGCATCCCCAAAATGCATCTGTCTTTTGTCCAGAAAAATTTCCAAGTGCTGAGGAAGTGAAATGGGATTGTTACACCACATGCAAACTCCCCCAGAATGTCTTGCGCAGTCATTCATGAGTGCAGAGGTCACACAGAGTCCCCAGAATTGTTCTGCATTGCCAAAATGCATCTGTCTTGTGTCCAGAATATTCCAAGTGCTGAGGAATTGAAATGGGAGTGTTACATCACATGCAAAGTCCCCCAAAATGTATTGCACAGTCACTCATGTGCACAGTGGTCACACAGAGTCTCCAGAATTTTTCTGCAGCCCCCAAATGCATCTGTCTTTTGGCCAGAAAATTCCCAAGTGCTGAGGAAGTATAATGGGAGTGTTATATCACATGCAAAGTCCCACAAAATATATTGTGCAGTCACTCATGTGCACAGTGGTCACACAGAGTTCCCAGAATTTTTCTTCATCCCCAAAATGCATCTGTCTGATGTCCAGAATGTTTACATATTCTTATGATGATGTACTCATGATACACAGGGTCTTGCCATACTGTTTGAAAGAGGGATAACATGATATGAATCCAATCACTGTTCCTTCAGAAATGATGACAATGAGAGAACTGATGTTGGTCCAAAGTGTACTGTGATTCCCGCAAATGCGATTCGATCACCTCAGCCACATGGAAGGGTGCCCTTTGTGTGTAGTCTAATAGTAGCCTTGGTAAGTTTATATATATATATATATATATATATATATATATATATATATATATATATATATATATATATATACATATATATATATATATATATATATATATATTATGCTATACGGTAGTGCTACCATAGTTAGGTAGAGGAGCCATTTCTATGTTAAACCCCAAGATTTTGCACCTTAATAACTTTGCAACCATTTGACAGATTTGCTTGATATTTGGAATACATGATCAAGAACCATAGGCCTTGGGGTCTACCAAGTTTTGTACCAGTTGGATATACAGCTGCGGAGTTATTAAGCATGATCTGCGCGCGCGTTTACAATTTTTCTGGAATTCTACGGTCGTGTGTACAGGTCGTACGGTTTGTGCGACTGGCCAAAAATCTTCAGAGAACATGTGGCCAGGGTCCCCGATGTGCCTTTCGAAGATTTGGTGAAAAAATATTAAACGGTTCAAAAGTTATTCAAAAAACAATTTCCCATTATAAGTCAATGGGAAAAGTTAATAAAAAGTTCTACAGTGTCACAAATGCATTTTTACTTTCGCAAATGGCCCTGTTACTTTCGCAAATCTGCCATTTTGTTTTCAGTTAGTGATCAGAAAAATGCTTGGCATTTAAATTTGGGACCCTCTAGCAACCTAATTCTTTTTGTATTCACCTAGTCGGACCCTGAGGATGCTAGCCATGTCTTTATTTTGGGTAAAACACCCCAGAAATATGTTTTCAAATTTCTGGAAAAAGTACTTTCATAAAGTACTTTCATGCTCACTGAAAGTCATGAAATTTTGTGAGCTTTCACAAATTGTGACAGTAGTTTTCTAGTCTGTGGGAAAATGACAGCAATTCTTTGGCACTACGCTGCAAACGAATGGTTGGGAGTTTTGGGCTGAAATTTGGAGGGAACACAGCCAACATCTCACAGATGTGCCTTTCAGTATTTTGGTGAAAAAATATTACAGGGCAGCAAAGTTACAGCACTCCAAAGTTGACAGTGTTTCCCATAGGATAACATTACGGCGTCCGACACATTACAGGAATCCTTTGGCACCCTGCTGCAAAATAACAGTTTGGTCTTTTTTCCTGAAATTTGGAGGGAAGACATCCAACAGCCCACAGATGTGCCTTTCAGTGGTTTGGTGAAAAAATATTACAGGAAGGCAAAGTTATGGTGCTCTGAACGTCTCTTTTTTTCCCATAGGATAACATTACGGCGTTCGCTGCCCCTTTCAGGGCCCGTATCTCGGAAACGGTGCGAGATACGGACTTTTCGTTGGAAAAATGCTTAGCACCCTTATTGGGGCTAAGTACAAAACTAGCCAGGACAGTCATAAATCATATGACTTTTACATTTTTTTTCTACATTCTACGGTTCCTGAGATATAACCTATTTAGTATTCCAAGTCCTCATTTTCTCCTCTGATACCCATTATTATGAATATAATCTTTGTACTCACTGTCATTCTCTATGCAGGTTTTGGGGAACACCAGCCTGTGTGCTTACATTACTGTTACCGTTTCCCTTTCTGCTTGTGGTTCCATACCCGTTTCACTTACCATTGACATCTACGCCACCATGTGCATTATCCTTTGCGTTTTTATTTGTGCTTGTGTTTCTGTTATTTTGCCATTTGTGTCTACAGTACTGTTTATCTTTCTGTTTCACTTTGCGTCACCATGCCCATTGACATTTCCGTTTGCAGGCACCATGTTACTATTTGACAACACATTACGTGGCAGACCGTTCCCATCTATGCCACCATGTGCGTTACCCTTTCTGTTCTCATTCACGCTTGAGTTACCATGTGCACCACTGTTAGCTCTTCTGTTTGCATTGCTGTTCCTGTTACTATGCCTCAAGACATCATGTGGCGGGAGCGTGGGGCCCTCAGGGCCCTCTGCTCCCTTGCTGTCACATTCACTATTTCTCGTTATCATTCTCAAAAGAAGGGAAATTAGAGGCAAAAAAATCCATTTAATGCATTAGTTAGGGTTGTTCCACAGCAACAAAAGTGAGGAAATTCGGTGTTAGGGTTGAAAACCGCCTTGGACCCCCCCTCTCTCACCGTCATTAGTATTAAGTGCATTGTCATGGTCCTCAACTCACCCCATTCTCCTATACTTCTGCCGCTTTACACATGTGATGGGGTGAGAGTTAGGCTGATGACCTCCAATGCACACCCCAATGCCGGTTGGGGTGGGTAGGGTCCAAGGGTGTTTTCAACCCTAACACCAAATTTCCTCACTTTTGTCGCTGTGGAACAACCCTAACTAATGCATTAAACAGAGTTTTTGCTCTAATATATAATATATATATATATATATATATATATGAAATATACATATATATATATATATATATATATATATTGAGGCAAAACTCCATTTAATGCATAGTTAGTTGTTCCACAGTGACAAAGTGAGGAAATTCCTGTTGGGGTTGAAAACCCCTTGGACCCCCCCCCACCTCCTCAACTGGCATTGGGGTGCGATTGGGATCGCCAGCCCTAACCTCACCCCATCACATGTGTAAAGCAGCAGAAGTATAGGAGAATGGGGTGAGGAGTTAGACCCACGATCCCAATGCGCACCCCAATGCCGGTTGGGGTTGGGCAGGGTCAAAGGGGTTTCAACCCAATAGCGAATTTCCCACTTTGTCGCTGTGGAACAACCCTAACTAATGCATTAAATGGAGTTTTTTGCCTCTAATTTCCTTCTTTTGAGAACGATAACGAGAAATAGTGAATGCATGCAGGGCGGGAGCTGAGCCCAACAGGGACAGCAACGCAAACAGAAATGCCAACAGTGGCACATGGTAACACAAGCACGAATGAGAACAGAAAGGGTAATTACATGGTGGCGTGACGGAATGGTCTGCCACGCGGATGTGTTGTCACATAGTAACATGGTGCCTGCAAACAGAAATGTCAATGGGCATGGTGATGTAAAGTGAAACAGTAAGATAAACAGTACTGTAGACAGAAATGGCAAAAATAACAGAAACGCAAGCCAAATGAAAACGCAAAGGATAATGCACATGTGGCAGACGCCAATGGTAAGTGTAACGGAAAGGATCTCGAAGCGTGAAAGGGCAACAGTAACAGTAATGTAGCGAACAGGCTGGTTTTCCCAAAACCTGCATTGAGAAAGACAGTGAGTACAAATAATGTATGCAAAATAATGAGTATCAGCACAGAAAATGAGATCTTGGAATACTAAATACATTATATCTCAGGAACCGTACGACGTAGAAAAAAAATTTAAAAGTCATATATTTACAACTGTCCTGGCTAATTTGGATCCTAGCTCCATTATGGGGCTAAGAAGTTTTCCAACGAAAAGTCCGTATCTCGCACCGTTTCCGAGATACGGGTCCTGAAAGGCGCAGCGAACGCCGTAATGTTATCCTATGGGAAAAAGAAAAGTTCGAGTGCTATAACTTGCCTCCCTGTAATGTTTTTTCACCAAACTACTGATAGGCACATCTGGGCTGTTGGCTGTCTTCCTCCAAATTTAGGAAAAGACCAAACCGTTATTTTGCAGCAGGGCTCCAAATGATTTCTGTTAAGTGTCGGCGCCGTAATGTTATCCTATGGGAAAACGTCAATTTTGGAGTGCCGAACTTTGCCGCCATGTGATATTTTTTCACCAAACTACTGAAAGGCACATCTGTGTACTGTTGGCTGCCTTCCTCCAAATTTCAGGAAAAAGACCAAACCGTTATTTTGCAGCAAGGTGCCAAAGGATTCCTGTAATGCTCGAGCGTCGAATGTTATCCTATGGGAAAAACTGTCAACTTTGGAGTGCCATAACTTTGCCGCTGTGTAATATTTTCAATACAACACTGAAAGGCACATCTGTGAGATGTCAGCTGCGTTCCCTCCATATTTCAGCCCAAAACTCCTAACGGTTATTTTGCAGTGCAGTGCCAAAGAATTGCTGTCATTTTCCCACAGACTAGAAAATTGCTGTCGCAATTTACGAAAGCTTTCGCAAAAATTTGCGACACTTTCATCAGCACGAACGTAATTTGCGAAAGTACTTTTTCCAGAAATTTGAAAAACATATTTCTGGGGTGTTTTACCACAAAATAAAGACATGGCAAGCATCCTCAGGGCCCGACTAGGTGAATACAAAAAAATTAGGTTGCCAGAGGGTCCCAAATTTAAATGCCAACCATTTTTCTGATCACCAACTGAAAACAAAATGGCCGATTTGCGAAAGTAACAGGCCCATTTGCGAAAGTAAAAATGCATTTGCGAAAGTGTTGAACTTTTTGTTAACTTTTCCCATTGACTTATAATGGGAAACTGTTTTTTGAATAACTTTTGAACCGTTTAATATTTTTTCACGAAATCTTTGAAAGGCACATTGGGGACCCTGGCTGCATGTTCCCTGAAGATTTTGGGCGTCACGCAAACCGTATGACCTGTAGGCGCGACCACAGAATTCCAGAAAAGTGTAAACGCGTGCACAGATCACACTTAATAACTCCACAGCCCTATATCCAACCAGTACAAAACTTAGCAGATCCCAAGGCCTATGATTCTTGATCATAAATTCCAAATTTCAGGCAAATCCATCAAACGGTTGCAAAGTTATTAAGGTGCAAAGTTTTGGGGTTTAACATAGAAATGGCTCCTCAACCCTAACTATGGTAGCACTACCGTGCTACCATAATGTGTATATATATATATATATATATATATATATATATGTATGTGTATTTTCTAGTTGGGGTGTTGTCATATATAGACATGTACTCATTATATTATTTTGTATCACAGGTCACACATACTGTTGGTGTGCACATTCCAGTGCTTGATGAGAAATTTTGGCATTGAAATTGGAAATGGAATACTCTCAAGCCAATGAAGGTAAGTATTTTTTTGGGGGGGGACATATTCGCAAGTATGTCTCATTAATAGTGTATTATTTGATTACTTCTTCACAGATTTCATCTGCATCCTTCTTCAGTCTGGTAATGATGGTCATGGTCATTGACTGAAATGACTTCTGCATGTTGCATGTCTGCCCCAGCCTGGGGGGGGCTGATGTTGAAGAAGTCATTTGGTAAGGCAGCTATGACACAACAAAGCATCTGTATGTTTCCTAAAAAAAAGAAATGAAGAACTTATTACAATTTCAAACAGCAAAGAAGGGCATCTCAGTGAGTGACCAAAAAAAAGACCTGTAAGCTAGGTCTTGTTAAAATCTATTTATTGTAACATACAAAAGAAAAAACATGCAACAGCCAGCACTCCTGAAGCAACACACAGACGTATGTTTCACGTCAGAAAGATGCTTTTTCAGTGCGTTGCTCATACTACCTAAGCCACATCTTAAATAGGTAAGACATTTAAAGACATTGGCCCAGATATTCAAAAGGTTTGCGCATGGTGCAACAGTGTTGTGCCATGCACAACCCACTGATGCGTCCTGGCGTGATATTCAAATGAGAACTGTGCCTGGCACAAATCCCGATCTTGGTGCATCAGTAATGTATCTTGATTGCAGGTAGAGGCATGCCCATGCATACTCTGCAATCCCGATATTCAGCCCGGGATGTGCTGAGTCCATGCATGCACAACCCCTACTTGCGCCGCACAAAGTTGATCCAAAAAAAAAAAGGAACAATGGCTGGGCTCCCACAGGTGAGCTGCCATATTGCAGGGTGCAACACAGCAGCTGCCACCTGTGAGTGGCCATCTGAGCTCTGGCTGCACTTCCGTGGTGGCACCCCCCATGCCCAATCGCGGGCATCTGTTCAAAAAATCACGTCCAATATCCCTGGTGGTCTGAGTGGACTGCTGTCTGTCCGATCGTGGGCTTCAGTATGAATAAAAAGAATCCAATATCCCTGGTGGTCCAGTGGACCACTGTCAGCCCGATCGCGGGCATTTGTATAATAAAAGATTATCCAATATCCCTGTTGGTCCAGTGGACCGCTCTCAGCCCGATCATGGGCATGTGTAAAAAAATAGATAATCCAATATCCTGGTGGTCCAGTGGACTGCTCTCAGCCCGATCATGGGCATTTGTGTAGAAAAATTATGTCCACTATCCCTGGTGGTCCAGCGGAACCCCCTCCCAATCCGCCCACTGATCCCCACCACCCCGCTCCACCCCGGTCAGTGGCGGGCAGCAGCACCCCACCCGCCTGCTGCCCCGCCGCCCACCGACTAACACCGTAGGTAGGGCTGTACGCCCATTGGTCCACAGCATGAGCCAATAGGCATGCAGCCTGTACCGTACTACACATTCCAGATATGTGAATGGATCCATTCACATATCTGGAATGAGTAGTACGATATGGGCTGCATGCCCATTGGCTCACACTGTGGACCAATGGGCATACAGCCCTACCTACAGTGACAGTTGGTGGGCAGCAGGTGGGTGGGTGCTGCCGCCGCTGCTGACCGGCTGAGCGGCGGTATGGATCAGTGGGCAGGTGGGAGGGGGTCCGCTTGACCACCAGGGATAGTGGACTTACTTTTTCTATACAAATGCCCGCAATCGGGCTGAGAGTGGTCCACTGGACCACCAGGGATATTGGATCCTTTTTATTCATACTGAAGCCCGTGATCAGGCTGACAGTGGTCCACTGGACCACCAGGGATATTGGTTTATTTTTATTCATACTGAAGCCTGCGGTCGGGCAGACAGCGGTCCACTGGACCACCAGGGATATTGGATGTAATTCTTTTTATTCATACTGAAGCCAGCGATTGGGCTGTGGGGCACATTTCCCGCACTGTGCAAGGGGCGTCGGTCCCCGATGGCTGCTGCCTGGCAGGGCGCCAGGCTCAAGTCGCCGGGGATCAGGGCACCTGCATGCAAATGGGGCCATAATGACATGCAAATGACCCCATTTGTGCCTTGCATACATTATGGTGCCATTTGCATGTGCACTTTTGAATATCGTGGTTGTTGCGCATGGCGCAATGGAACTTGCGCTAGCGCATCCCCCTGCTCCACTCTGGCCATTTGCGCTGGTGCAGTGCAACTGCGTCATGCACACTGCGGGTGGCCAGGGTGCGATAATCAATGATGCTGTGCCATGGCGCAGCTCCGTTGAATATCGCCCAGTAAAAACCCTTGCACAGCCAAGTTGCGCTGTGCCCAGGCTTGCACCACAGCCTGGTGCAGTTTGAATATCTGGGCCATTGTGCTCAATTTCAGCCTATATAACTGTGCACTCTAAGTAGTAATAAATAAACACCATAAACGTATTGGTGCAATACAAAGAATCATATAAAAAATACAAAGATGTGAATAAAACAACAATCAACAACCCATATAAATACACAGGAGCGTATTAGAAAAAATACTATCTAGGTATTATATTATAATGAGAGATAAGAGCAAAAAACAGTCAGAATAAATCTGTTTCCTTCAAAAAATGCTACTTGAATTCTGGAAACACCATTGTAAAAAATAAATAAAATATTTTTTCCTAATGTGTCCATGATAAATACGTCATTTAAGATAAGGGACAATACTAAACATAGCATTTAAACCTTTAGCCCTATTTGCCTCCAATATACATTGCCATTTACGCTCTACTTTCAGAATCTTGTTGTTCAAATCCCCCACCCGGATATTTAACTTGACTTTTTCAAGTCCCTGGAATTGAAAACAGTGTCCAGTGCCTTTTTCCATCACATGCACTGCCAATGTGTTAGTAGCATCCTCATTCATTCACATATCTGGACTGAGTAGTACGGTATGGGCTGCACGCCCATTGGCTCATGCTGTGAACCAATGGGTGTGCAGCCCTACTGAGCTGTCAATCAGCGGGTGGTGGGGTGGCGGGGTGCAGGCAGCTGGGTGCTGCGCCCACTGGCTGACCATGGGAGCAGGGCGGTGGGGCTCAGTGGGCGGGTGGGAGGGGGTACACTAAACCACCAGGGTAATAGGAATATTTTGTGATTTACAGATGCCCTAATCGGGCAGCAATCGGTCCACTGGACCACCAGGGATATTGGACATTTGGGGGGAGTTATAATACCAATGCCCGCGATCAGGCAGAGTGAGGTCCACTAGACCACCAGGGATATTGGCTGGGGGGGTTATTCTGTTAGACAAATGCCCACGATCGGGCAGAGTGCAGTCCACTGGACCACCAGGGATGTTGGAGGGGGGGTTATTCTTGTAGACAAATGCCCACGATCGGACACATAGCAGTCCACTGGACCACCAGAGTTATAGGAGGGGGGATTTAGCTACATGGATGCCCATGGTGGAGCATGGGGGGGCGCCGCCAGGTGCGGCAGGAACTCTGATGGCCACCCACATGTGGCAGCCACTGTGTTGTGCCCTGCAATGTGGCAGCTCACCTGTGGGTGGCCATCACTTGTTCCTTTTTTTTTTGGCTTAACATTGTGCAGGCGCAGGTAGGGGTTGCGCATGCATGACTCTGCACATCCAGGGCTGAATATCAGGCTGTGTAGGTTATGCATGGGCATGCCCCCCTACCTGTGCCTGCATACATTACTGATGCGCTCTGGCGCATCGGGATTTGTGCGACGCACTTTTCCCTTTTGAATATCGCGCCAGGGTACATCAGTGGGTTGTGCAGGGTGCAACACTGCTGCACCATGTGCAACCCTTTTGAATATCTGGTCCTCTGACTTTTACCAACATAAAAATTCTTACATGTGCATTGCGCCAAATATACTACATTGGCTGTAGAGCAGTTGGTAAAGTCACGATTGGTATATTCTTTTCCTGTTACTGGATGTTTAAACACAGTACCTGTATGCACATGACTGCAGAATGTGCAATTTTTCAGTGGGAAAGTCCCACCTGGGAAATCAGATTTGTTTTGACTACTGGAAGAAATAAAAAGGCTGCTGTTCACCATATCGGTAATGTTATTTCCTCTTCTGTAAATCATTGTGGAGGGCACAGCCACATGCTTGTCTAATTTAGGTTCCAACAAAAATATATTCCAATGCTTGTTAAGAATTTTGGAAATAACAAAGCTCTGGGATGTATAATCTGTAATAAAATTAAAAGCTGTAAAATCATTTTGTTTAGTGTGGTTCTTATTACCCATTAACAAACTATCCCTATCTATTTCATCAACAATTCTTTCTGTTTTTAACAAGTCCAATCTATTATATCCTTTCTTTTCAAATTTATCAATAAGTAGTGCTGCATCTTGTACATATTGTTCTGGTACTGATGTGTTTCTTTCCAAATCCATCATCTGGCCCTTCGGTATATTTTGGGGGATATGTCTAGGATGGCAACTATTATATAGTAGCAGAGATTTTCAAGCTGTGGGTTTGGTAAACAATTTCATATTCAGCCCATTTGCATAATTTCTAAAAATGTTCAAGTCAAGAAACTCAATCTGAGAATCTCCTGTTTTCTTAGAAAAGACCAAATTGTTATTGGTGGATTCTAAATGAAGAACAAATTGGTCCTATAATTCCAAAGTGCCTCTCCAAACAATAAGTATGTCATCAATAAAATGCACATAAAAAAAATATTTTGTGAAAAGGGGTTCTTCCCTGATATAACATATTCTTTTTCCCATTGCATCAAGTATATATTGGCATAATTAGGGACAAAAGAAGCCCCCATGGCATTCCCTTTTAATTGTTAAAAGAAGGATGTGTCAAAAAAAAAAAAAAAATTAGTGTTAAGTACCAATTCAGCCAGACCAACAAAACATTCAATAAATGAATTTGAAAAATCTGTACATTCACAAAGGGAGGTACGTAAGGCTTCAAGACCTCCCTCATGCTTAGTATATAACGTAGTGATATCTAAAGTCACCAAAAAATTATTGTTGTGTATTTCTAGACCTTTAAGCTGGGAAATTACATCCGTAGTATCTCTAACATGTAAGGGCCATAAAGGAACCAGCTGTTTTATGTGCTGATCCACAAATTTAGCCAATGGTTCAGTAACTAAACCAATTGAAGCTACAATTGTTCTGGCTGGAGGACTTTGTAAATCTTTATGGATTTTAGGCAGACCATAAAGAACTGGATGGATAGGAAAAAGATACTATAAGAAAGTCATAAATCTCTTGGGAAAAAACACCACTCAAAAATGTCATGAAGAAAAACATCAATGTGCTTTTGGCAATCTAAAGTTATATCATTAGGCAATTTCTTATAGAACAAAGGGTTACTTAATTGTCTAAGCATTTCAGATTGATGCTTAACTTTGTCAAGCACAACTATCGCACCCCCTTTGTCAGCACTTTTAATTTCAATTGCCGAATTTTTCTGGAAAGACTTTAATGCTTCTCTCTCTTTATTAGTACAGTTATTGTAACTGGAATTAAAGCCTTCAAATACAAAATCCAAAATATTTTTTCACATGCTCTATGAAAAACGTTTACAATGGAATTCTTAGGTGGCATACATGTAGAATGCTTTCTAAGAGACTCGATGTTACTGGAGTAATTTTTAACATCTTATTCTTGAGACGTGGGTTCATTCAGGCCAAAAATAACTTTTAAATCCAGTTTCCTAACAAATTTATGTAAATCCAGCATTACTTGAAATTCGTTAAAATTTGTTGTGGGCACAAAATTAAGTCCTTTTTGTAATACTTGGACTTCACATTCTGTGAGTTCATAGTTTCATAGTTTGAAATGTTAACAACTAAATGTCCTGTGCTGTATTTAATCCCACTGAGCTCTCCCCTTGTTCGGTCATCCTTGATTCCTTCTCTGATTCCACCGGCCTCCATATGTTGTATTTCCTCCCCTTGCCCTGTGTCCCTCTTAGTGTCTTTCCTCATGGAATTGAACAAAGCATGGACTTCTCCTTAAACTCTTCTGTACCGTTGGTAACTCTGGTAAATTTGGATAAACATTCCCCAGAGAGATCTCTATCCCGACCTGATTCACAGTGGGGTGACTCGATAGTGATTTCTCTTGTTGTAACTGCATCTGGGCATTCGGCTGCATAGCTGACTTCTCGAAGTTGCACACCTCTGGGATATGGTTCAACAATAATTCCTTTGATTGTTTTTGTGTTGAATAAATTAAGCCTTGTTGATTTAGGGGAGGGGTGTTGATTTCGTTTGAACTGTGTCCTAAAAAAGGTTGCTGCTGTGCCAGTGGAATATTCTGATAGGTGTTAGTATTTTCGGGTTCTGAATCTGACCCACTGGTGTATGTATCAACATCTGGGGTTTAGCTACAGTTTTCAGAATGGATTTAGCATTTCCTCTACTCTTTTTATTCCATTCAAAGATACACCCTTCTGAATAGTTTCTTTAATTTTTCTAATCTGAGCATCATGTTTCTGAATAGTTAGTTCCAATCGTTCACTATATTTGGAATACTCCACATTATGTCTAAATTCTAAAACTTGTTGCTGCTTAAGTAAAATAAGAGCTTTCACTTATTTTTCTTGCTCATCCCCATTGTGTAAAATAATTTGTATTAGACCATCACTATAATTCAGACAGTGAGTCTTCCACTTTGTGAGGAAAGTTATGCGGTCCAAACCAAATGCAGGTTGCATGTTGAATCTCAGCCCCCTCGGGGCCCTATGTACTTCTAAATAGGCCAACATAGTAACCTTCTACCAATACAGGCGTCTTGCTTTAAGTACCACTTTCTCTAATTGAAAAAATGCTTGTTTAATAGTAAGTGGTGTATCCTGTACTGTTTGGTTATTTGGTCTATACAGCAAGTTTATCTGGCACTGTATGATTGGGTGGGTACTTCAGCTTATGCTCAAAAACACTCTGTAGCGTGGACTGACTTAAATATTTTACATGGGGTGTGATGGCAAATGATTCTGCTATGTGAATGGTATGGGTGGAGTGTGGATGTGTGATGAAGACAGTTGCACAGGTGATGACAAACCCAGAAATGCAGTTATTTTTCTCAGATTTACCAACAGGGGTTGTTGTACCACTTGCACGAGGCGTACTGCATTGACCACCACCACCACCAAAGCAGCTACTCTCACCACCACTGGACAAGACTTCAAAATCATGCTGCTCTTCCACCTCATCATACCTATAGTAATCCTCTGCTGTTATTTCATCACTACTGCAAGCATTTAATTTTCTACTGGATGCTACAGTCATGGAAGGGGATAACATGCACTGTATGGTTGATGACGAGTGTGAACACCCCACTGTGGTACAGGTATTAGCTGTCATCTTGTGCTGACTGCACAGTGCCATGTGCCTATTCCTAAGATGTGTATGCTGTCCCCTTGTGCCCAGATGGCTCCCCTTTTTACCTCGACTCACATGCACCTGGCAAATCTGGCAGATTGCAACTGACTCATCATTTGCATCTTCCACAAAAAAAATCCCAAACAAGGAATTTTTATGCTCTAGTTTTATCATGTCCCCCCTGATGCTGCTTATTGGACTCCATTTTTTTAAGCCATGTAGTGGGGGATGTGCTACATGATTTTTCAGACAGGACACACTTGGACTGCAACTGACCACCATGACTACCTATCATTATTACTGGGTCATCATCATCAACTGAAACTGGTAAATCACAACTTTTAATGAGGGGGGGGATGCAAACAGACCCAGACACAGCCACCTTGAGTTTCTTTTTCTCCTGTTCCCAACAGGGGTCACTGACAGCATCATCATATTCATCAGCATCATCCACATCTTCTGCTTGGATGCTGGCATATGGACTGCATGTTGCAACCACAGCAACATCATCATCAGCATTACTATCACCCGAAATCTTTTCTCCACACTGTGAATCACTGCATGGCAAATGCATGACCTGAACCACAGTGGAAGAAATGTCACTTTGTGTGCTATCGCTGACATGATGATCAGAATTCACATGTTCAGTTACTGGGATGTTACTGGGGAGTATGACATCATCTACACTGTCACTCACTGCCACTGCTTCACAATCCACTATATTTTTGGACATGGTAAACTGGTCAGAACTGGAACTTGAGGCAGAAATACTCATACCACCATCAGCAACTGCACTAACACCACTAGCTGGGACAACATTATCTCCTCCAACTATGAGTGAAGCTACTGATTGCACTGTAAAAAACATTGAAGGAGAAATACCTTTCCTCACATCAGCAATGCGCTTCTGCAACTGTGTACTATTACCATGCCCACAGACAATCTTACCACTGGCAGCAGTGCCATGGTGAGAAACAGTTCTGCTTGCACATCTCTTTGTGGGCATTTTGGAGGATCAACAGGAATATTCTAAGCAAATTCAGATTTTTGAACATTCAATCTGGGTGGGGGACGGGGGGGTGATGCTGGACGTGAAGCCAAAATAAGCAACTGTGGCTTCAACAACAGATACAGACACAAAGTCACAACAAGTTCAACAGCACCTTAGCTAACCAGTGGTGTTCTCAAGTCACAAACAATCCAATCTGGAAAAGAATACCTTTTGCCAGTGGGGGGGGGGCACTGACTGCAGATTACTGCAGTGCAAAACTAAGAAAAGATACCACAATGGCAGTACAAAATTACGCAGCTGCAGTGGATAGCAGGTTCACACTGCTGCACCTGCAATTACACTGTGGCACTATAAAAGGTGTATTATTTGATGTCACGTCATGCACTGCACACGCACTTACACACACACAGAATTTGTCTACAAGTAATGTGTACCAAATTTAAAACTTCAATAATATACAAGGTTTTTTAAACAACCTCAGTGCTGCATCAGGTCCATCCAGACCACAACACACACAATCAGCAAAACAAATGTCGACAACTGCTGAAAATATTACTGTGTGTACAATAACACAATCAGTTATACAAGAAAAATATAACCAAAAAACAAATAACTCCCTATTTTTCCAACTTAAATCTACCTACACCAGATATGCCTTCCCCCAAAGCACACTTCCACTGTCTCTCAGTACACAGACTGAATGTTGTACATTAACATTCAAAATCCACACATAAACAATAAATGCTCAATGATATGAGCACAGGAGGGTTTCTTACAATCGATGAACTAAAGTTTCAGCAAAAAAAATTGCTCAAAAAGACTTTTTTAACAGCTTTTAGAAGGTTTGAATCACAGAAAGCTCTCAGAGCAGACTGTCTCCTATAGCTTCCTACACACACTACCCCAAACTGAGTATGTGCAGAACAATCTAGAGCCCATGTGACCTGAAATCCCATGAATCACTGCAAAATTTTCCTTTGGAGATTAAAACAAGGCGAAGTACCTTGTTTTCAATGTACTTTGCCTTAAAAATTGATGGAGCAGTGCTTTCGAAAGGAGGAGTAATGCAAAGTCATTGGTTTCAATGGACTTCACGTTACCCATTTAAGAAGTAAAATACTCCGCTTTGCATTGCGGAGCACTCCACAAATTTACTTTCACTCCACGAATCACTCTGCAGAGTGAATTGAGGCCACTTTGCCCATCTCTACTTGTAATGTATTGTGGCTTGCTCAAGACCACAGAGACATACCCAGACCACTTCCCTGTCTTGCAGTGTAGAATGACTTGCTCAGGGCCACTGAGGCAACCCTGGAACTTCACACTGACTTGCAGTGTACTGTGGCTTGCTCAAGGCCATAGAGGCAGTACTGGACCATCTCACTGCCTTGTAGTATAGTATGGCTTGCTCAAGGCCACAGAAGCAGCACAGAACCACCTTGCTTATGGTGCTTATGATGTCAAAGATGCTCGCCTAGTGCACACTGTCACTTTGGGTGGATATTCTTTGCATGGCTGAACATGTTTGTAGAGGGCAGAGACAGAAACTATGGATCCAGCCACTACAGAGTAGTTCTGTATGTCCAGCATTTGAGTCCCATTTTTGCACATTTCATGGACAGCACTGCTATGTATCTCACCCAGCTTCTTGGTCATAGTAGTAGTGTAACAGTGGTGGTTTCTCATTATACAAATCTCCTCCAAAAACTGTGGCTACATGCCACAAAAATGCACAGTTTTTATACAGTACAAGGTCAGATACACTAGGTGTGGCCATGAATTGTGATGAATCACAGGCTGGCGATTAAGGAGCACACAAATCTGATGTGGAGGATCAGGGAGGCATAACATAACTATGATATGAGAAACAGTGTTATCCAATCAGCTCCAAACTAATGGTTGTCTTGAAGTTGGGGAACTGTATGCAGGGCTTTGTTGAGCTTGAAAAATGATATTGCATATTGTACATCTGCTTGAAAGGCAGTACTGTGTATAAGTGCATATTGGATGGAAAATTACTACAAGATTTGGAACCACATGCTTTTATGGGACTTCAAATCCAGCCCAACCTGACAGGAAGAGAACAGAGGTAACACAACTGCAGAACAGAACACCGTTAAGCAGAAAGAGATCAATAGATCAATTTCTTTATTTTACCAGGAGAAACACCATTCAGGAGAACTCATTTACAAGGTTGACCTGGGAGGTCATAAAAGGAATTTACATCAAAGGAGAAAAATAATATATAAAAGACAATGATAATATATGCACAGAGAAAACAATAAATTGCAAATATATGTACAGAGTGTATATAGGGTAATATTGCAACTATGATACAGTAGGCTGCCATATCCTGTGCTAATGATACAACCGCTCTCAAAGACCAAAGAGATGGAGAAAAGAAAATGCTACACTGCCAGTAAAGCACTGGATTTTCAGAAAGAAGTCCAATAAATACATGGTAAGGTAATAGTCTTTGTATTATTGTTTTGAACAATAGCTATTCCAATAGCTCTCAGCTGCTAAGAATTTCGTATAGTGTCATGATTCTGACACACACATTTAGCAATGGTCACCAAATACTATATTTACTGATGCGTATTACAATGCTTTTTTTAAAAATTAAATATACTTTATTAAAATGTCAGAATGCACCATACAAACAAAACAGATCAAACACAACCTCAGAACCAGAACAAAAACAACCAACAGCACAAAACCATTAACACATAACAAAATCAACACCCCCCCCAGCCATTAACAACACTACTGGTGTGTATGAGGGAGACACTCCTTAGTGCAGGCCACCAACTAGACAAATGAGAAGAACAAACAAATTAAGCACAAGGAAAAATACACTGGCCCAAAATGACCTATAGTACTGTAAAATACTATTGAAATCTCTCAGGAGGGATCGTCAAGAGAAGAAATAGCCAAAATATCTCAGCAGCATCAACAAGTTATGCACAGGCTCCCACAGAGTCTGGAAGGACTGTGCATGATGACTGAGACTAGCGATGGACTTCTCAATGTTCAAGGAACTTAACATTTCTTTTAGCTATTCAGACCATGATGGCACATCTATGTCTAACCAGTGATGAATGATGACTAATTTAGTCGTTGTTGCTATCAGTGATACAAAACCTTTTCTGGACTCCATCAAAATCTAATTGTATAACCCAGCTAAACAAACTTTAGGGGTAAATACATCTTGCAAACATAAAAGGGGGTCCAAAAAGCACTCAACAGATGTCCAGAAGGACTGAACTTTGGGACACATTGGTGCAAAGGCCCTCCAAGTGCCCACATTTGCAGACTGGGTGCCCATCTATTCCACAAGTGATGTCGACTATGCTCTATGGAACCACCATGCCCCCCTTAAGAAAACCACAGTAAAGAGACACCATCACCCTTCGATCACTGCTGACCTATTGGCCAAGTGCAGGGCTAGGGATAAAGCTTGGTGTCACTACAAAGCCTCCCTTCTTCAGTCAGACTTACAAGACTACAGGACCCTCTGAAATAGTTGCACGAAGGTCATACTTTTTTGTAAGGCAAACTACTTCAGAGGCCACTTGCAGAAAAAACAGCAGATTCCTGCATCCTTCTGGAAAGTTCTCCACACCTTTTCAGACCATCTGGCCAAATATACATCCCCTGTTCTTAATGTATCAGGGTCCCCTTTCTCGAACCCTGCCTCGGTTGCTGAGATTTTTAACAAATTCTTTGCTACTTGTGATCTCCAAGACACTAGTTCCTCCTCTCCCCCTTACACTCCTCAGCACACCAGGCTGTGACAGACCAGTCCTCTGTTTATAATTTCCCCTGGTCACTCCTCCTGAAGTCTGCTCTGCCCTTTTTGTTCTAAACCCTTCTAAGTCATGCCCCGACAGTCTCCATCCCAGGCTTCTCCACCTCTCTGCTTTTGCCATTTCAGCCCCACTTACTCACATCCTAAACCTTTCTCTCTCCTCCTCCACTGTTTCCAAGGCCTAGAAATCAGCTAGAGTCCTTCCCCTCCACGAAGGAGGGGACCACCTCCTCCCCTGAAAACTACAGGCACATCTCCCTCCTCCATTCCCTAGCTAAACTTCACGAATCACTTATCCACCCTAGGCTTTCTGATTTCCTTGCCACATCCAACACTGTCCCCTGTCCAGTCTGGTTTTAGGAATTATCACTTAACTTTATCTTCTCTTCTTCGCATCACTGACTCTATACTCACTGCAATGGACAGGAGCCATATTACAGCTGCCACTTTTATCCATCTTGTGAAAGCTTTTGATTCCAGCTCCCATCCACTCCTATTACAAACTCTTGGGTGTGTCGGTCTCTCAGAGTCCACTGTAAACTGGTTCGGATCCTATCTTCTCGACAGGGAACAGTCAGTTCTGATGAGCAATGTTTTATCTTCCCCACTCCCTATCCTCTCTGACATCCCCCAAGGTTATATCCCTGCCCCTATACTCTTCTCCCTATTGATTAACAATCTCCCCTCAGTCTGTAGGTCAGCTGAAATTCACATGTATGCTGACAACACTATCCTTTTCCTCTCTGGGACCTCTGTCACTAGCGTACTGTGGCCCTTTTAAGATGATTTTAACAGAGTCGAGTCCTGATTCAAGGATAATAAACTTAAACATTATGTCAAAAAAGACAGTGGCCATGACTTTCGGCACCAGACAAAAGCTGGCCACCCTGCAGAAACCCCTTACTTCCTCTGCCTTGGATGGTTCCATCCTCAAGAATGTGTCGGCTTTCAAGTACTTAGGGGTATGGTTGGATGAAAACCTTGATTTCTCCATCCATGTTGACACCATTTGTAAAAAGCTTCACCCCAAACTAGGTGCCCTTTTCTTACACAAAGCTAGCCTCCCTCTCCCTACCCATCGAGAGTTGGTCTCCAAAATGATTTTACCAGCTACTGACTATGTTTACATGGTGTCTGAAACTGCCCTTCTGACTTCACTCGGCAAACTTGACATTCTCCTAAACTTCTTCTGCTGTTTTGCCACTGCCTCCCCCCCTCACTCACCACTGTCTACTCTATCCTTCCTTATCCCTCACTCCCCTATCCCACAGGCGAATAGTTCACTGTGTTACTTTTGTTGCTTAATTCTGGTTTGGTTCCCTTCCCCTCCTACCTCACTGCTCAGTTTTCCCAAGCTGCCTCTTCTAACTACTCCCTTTGTCACAGGGAGTCTCACTCCTTTTGCAGTCCTCTCCCTCACTCTGCCTCAAGACAATCTGCTTTTTTCTTCTGCTTCCCTTCTCTATGGAACAAAGTACCCTCTGACCTCTACTCATGTTCCTCCTTCTTCTCACTCAAGAAGCTCTTAAAACATCTTCCCTCTCAACCATGGTTCCAATGCCCCCATCCCTTACCACCTTAATTATGTGTAACTCTGTGGTGCTGCCATACTAGTTGTTGCTACTTAATCTGGTTTTGGAGGCTTGTATAATCTAACCCCCACTTCTAGAGTACTAAACTCTTGACTGTACTGGTGATTGTTGCTGTTGTTGTTTTTAATTTATTTGTATTTGCATGTTGCCTCCTGTATATTTCTCCCTTTGTTTCCCTTCCCCGGGTCACACCTGGAAATGAGCCTCAACTCATGGTGCTTTTCCCGATTATCAACTTTTTTTTAAATTCTATTTATCCTTCTAGCCACCTTTTGGCCCCCCAGTACTTCTCCATCCCGTCCGGGGATCTGGCCGCCATCTGTCTCATCTCCTTTGGCACCCTGAACTCCTCAAGCTTGCCCTCCACAGTGGGGTGGCAAGGGGCCCCCCTAACTCCCAACCCTCATGGATCCAGTATGGGTGCCAGCTCCGATGTACACTCACAGACGGCCATCAAGCCGCACGAGAGGTGCCACCTTTTTCCCTTCATCGCTGCACCCCTTGCTGTAGCCCTGGCCATGCAATGACACCAGCGGGGGAAGGGAAGCATGTGACCACACACCTTTCCCCTAGACCTCTTGCCCAGACTCCTCCCGGATGCTGTCACCCTGTGCCCTGACCCCCAGCCTCTGCCAGGGGGCAATCGGGCATCGGGAAGTGAAACCCCCCTCCCCGGAGAAGGAGAGCAGTCTAGCGGATGCTCTATCTTTCTCCCACCAGCCCCCGATGACCCATGCTTGTTCCCGAACACAGGTCACCAGCACAGCATGAGGTAAGGCGTCCAGTGCCTCAGCCCTCAGCGCCACCAGGCCTGCACCAGTTACCAACTTTTAAATAAGTAAAATAAATAAACATTTCATACAAACAGCACCAGTCATAGTACCCATTCTATATAACCAACTAGAAGTAAAATACATATTATATAGGATGTTATACTGTTATAGGCATAACCTATCCTGTTTAATGAATCTGTACATGTCTCTCCCAATTCTCTTCCATTGAGATTCTGACAAAGCAATCTCCAAAGTGTCAGACCATTAAGGACAAGTGGCAAGAGATTTGTTTAGGTGCAGATTTCCAATTGTATTATACAAACATGAGACAGAATGTGGCTGTTGGTCCCATTGGACTAAGTCTTCCAGAAGTAACCCTCCTTGATTAGACCATGGGGGGGGGGTCCCAACAACCACATAATACATTGGGTAGTTTGTAAATACTTAAAAATGGTGTTATTGGACACTCCAAAATGCTGCTGGAAGCTATAAAATGATGCAACACATCCTCCAGGGAGGTGATAGAAGCCCCATCCCAAAAGCAAGGAGGAATAACTTTCTCAGCTAATAACAAGTCTGGATTATCCAGAAGCAGTTGGGAAATATCCCTAGATACACAGATCTTTAGGTATTTACACAATTATGCATGATCCATAACAAATAAAGCAATTGGAGTTTGATGAAGGTGCTTAGGTAGTTTTGAGGGGGTGATAAAAAGCAGGGCTCTAAGATGGCAATGACTTTTGCTGACTGGGTCTCATTCAATCGCTAACCATTAGGGTACATAGCTCAAGTCTCCCCTGTCTACCTCCCTTGTGCCCCATAATAAGTATTTGGCTGCCTGCAAAGCAAAGTTATAACCCACAAAGTTAAGTAAATGCAACCCTTCAACAACTCTTGGTCCGATCAACCTACAAAAATCTTGACAGGCAATCCTACTTTGCCAAAGAAAACATGTAATCATAGCTTGAAGATGGCGGAACCAAGATAGTGGGAGAGCAGTATTCAACATCCACAGCAGGAAGAACAGTCTGGGTGACACATTCATTTTAACTGGGTTAACTATGCCAAATAAAGTTAGGGAAAGGAAGCCCTACCGCTGTAAGTCCTGCCATATTTGTTTCCAGAGGGAGTCTAAATTAGGAGTTTTAAGAATGACTGGGGAAGTAACTACCTTAATAATAAGGTAGTTAAGAGATGCTATCTCCCAGCATAGTCTAATATCAATAATAGCCTGCTTCAACACCTGAGAAGAAAGGGGAAAGACAGTAGTCTTAGACAGATTAAACCAGTGAGCTGAAAATTTACTGAAGGCCTGTATCTTGTGGAGGACCTCTAGAATAGAAGTCAATGGGCCTACAAGATGTAAAAGTACATCATCTGCATAGGTTGAGATCTTCATCTCATGAGAACCCACTGAAATTCCTTTAATCCTAGGACTGCATTTAATTTTAAGAATTAGGGGTTCCAGATATACATGAAACAACATGACTGAAAGTGATCACCATTTATGAGCCCCCCCTCCATAGGAATAAAAGCAGTGACACCACTCTATTACAAGGAACTTTGGCTGTGGAAGACTGGTATAATACCTGAATCCACCAGAAAAATAAATAGCACCCCTCTACTCAATCTAAAGCTTTTTTGGCATCCAGGGAAACCAACAAGGTTTCTTGGTTGGTCTATCTAGATGCAGAAACCATCTGGTGAATTTTCTTCAAGTGATCACTGAGCAGTCTTCCCTCCATAACACTAATCTGTTCTGGTACTATCAAAAAAACACCAGACCTTAGCCAGCCCAGTGGTGCAGAGGCCTGAAGCACTGGATGCCTTACCGCATGCTATGCCAATGACCCATGTTTGGGAGCGAGTGTTGGCTGCCAGAAGTCAGCAGGGAGAAAGGTGCAGAGATGGATTGAGCTTCCCAAGAGACAGCTCTCCTCTCTGGGCAGGAATGTGGGCTTCCCTCAGCTTTTGGCTGCTTCACGGTAGAGGCTCAGGCACAGCACAGACCTAGAGAGCCAGGCACTAAGCCGGATGTGAGAAAGGGGATGTTACCAGGGCAACAGGGCACATGCACACCTCTTTGTGCATGCATGACTGTGTCAGGGACCCCAGAATAATGAGGGAGAAAAAAACAGAAAGCAGCTCACCTGGATTGGTGACAGCCCCTCGATTGCTCCTACTGGTGACCGGGCACCTGCCACAAGAACATGATGGTGGAAGGGTCGGCAGGTGCTGATGAAGGAGTCACCAGAGTGATTGTCCTGGGGAACAGAGAGGTGCACAAACATAAGATTAAAAAAAAGAAACCCCAGACCTTAACCAACATGGATGCCAAGACTTTAGCTAGTATTTTAATATCCAAATTTATAAGTGATATAGGCTGGTAGTTATCATGTTGAGTAAGATCTTGTCAGGCTTTGGGATCAGGGTAATTTAAGCTTCCAGTATGGAAAGATCTTTTAAATAATGAGAGTATAGGTAATCGTAAGTACTAGTTAAAGTAGGAACTACAGTAAGTCATATTGAAAATATTTATAAAAATTAGCAAAGAAGCCATAATGCCCGGGGCCTTATCTAGGGTCAGGGATCCAATGGCAGCTTAAACTTCAACTTTCACTTACTGGGCCCTCAAGCATCTGGCTTTGCCTCTCTGATAATTGGGGTAGCTGTATACCTTGCAGAAAATCTTGCATGGCATCACTGATGTCAACCCCCTCCAACTAATCCAAATAAAGCTGTTGATAAAGCTCATGAATGACCTCAACCATGACTCTAGAATCAGTAAAAAGTTTATCACTACCTGGAGCTTTAATGCAATTAATCACCTTTATAGCCTCTTGCTGCCAAAGTGTAAGCAAGCAATAATACCTGACAGGGTGGGCTGTATTGGGGAATACCAGACAGCCCAGGGGTGTAATGAGGACTGACACCTCAGGCAGAAGGCCTTATAGCTCCTGGAAGGTCCAGTGTTCCCCATACCTCCCATCCTGGAGGGTATTATTGCACTGAGAACACTTTTTTTATTATTAAAAAAGCAAAAAAAAGACACGAGAGATGAGTTTTTAACAAGAAATGGTTGTTTTATTGATTTTATTCAGTTACAGAAAAAATAGTTCCTTTAACTTGTTTAACTGTATTAACTTTTATCACTTGAATTTTATGAAAATAATACAAGAAGGTTTGCATTTTATTTATTGTAAGAGATGAACTGAATGGGAGTACTGAAAATGCCTTTGTGTGGGTTGAAGAGGTTGCTGGTAGATGGTGCTGTTGAACTGTTTGCTGACACAGAGGTGCTGGCTGTGACTGTGGATTGATTGCTTTGTGCTACTTCTGGTTTTATTATGTTTGCCTTCATTTCTGGCTGTTGACCTCCTAGGATATTACTCCATGTTTTTCTCTCTGTGGTGCTGGAGCTCCAGCAATTAGTGAGGCTCTGCTCCGAGCGATAACCTGTGACAGCGGCCTTTTCCCTTGGATTTAAGCCAGCGTTTGAGAGCATCTGTACCGCCGCTGCTCTGATGCTGTGGTTTGTGTAGCAACGAGAGAGGTTTGCAGCTGAGCTGAACCATGGCATCATGGAACCCAAATAGGTTTCCCCCATGGGTTCCATGGTTTACCAGTAGGCCTGTGAATCCAGGTATGTTTGTGGCAATTTTCTGGGGTGCATATAGTGGGATGGAGCATCAGGAGGGAGTTTCTCCAGATATTTCTGGAAGGATTTTACAGGGCACAATGGTTGTCCGGGCTGCTCAAACATGAATCCTCAGTTTTCTTGTTTGTTTTGTTCGATGGGGTTCTTGTGATTTTTGGTGTCAGCGTTATGGGACAAAGTTATGTATTTTGTACCAGAGTCATCAGTTTTTTGAGGAAGGAATTCCTTTTGAGTTCTTATTGTCCTTCTCAACCACTTCTGGCCATAAAGAGTTGTATGTTGAACCATACTTTAGCTATCAGGCCAGGCGTGGTATTGGGGCTCAGAGTTGTGGAGTTTTTTAATAAATTAAGGTCTGCATCTGTTATTGCTGGGTGGTGGGTGGCAGTGTCCTTTTGCTCTATTCGGAGCTTTTTAAGCATTGAGTTAAGGACTATGTTGGCAGGTTTGAATTGTGAGTCACCGATTATGCTCACATTATGAGCTATGGCTGGGCTGTTTAAGTGGTGGATGCCCGTGCAGCGAGAGCAGTACCCAGCTACTGAGTACCAGTCTTCCATGGTGGTTTGGACCGCGGCATGGAATTTTTTTAAATGTAAAGATAGCATTTCCAGACTGTCTTGTTTAAAATTAATGCAGACATTACTGTGAGCTGCCCATTGTTTGAATACAGATACAGCCCACTTGGTATTCTTGTGGGTATTGGGCTCTTTGCTATTGTTTTCAATTTGTTCGAGCTGAGAGGTACTCACATCTACAAAGCGACTGCCCATGTTTTCTTTCCAGCTCCGTTTGGTGGCAGATGGTCCTGTTACATTTTTTTCTGGGAAAAAATCACAGATTTGACTGTCAGCTATCAGGCTGAACTGTGTTGTGTATGGCTCTGACATTTTTCGTTTGCTTCTTTTAGGTATTTCCAATGCTACGGTGAGTACCCGGTTGAAGTCAGTGGATGTCCGTTTGTGTTCTGAAAGACATAAAATGTTGAAAAGGTATGTTGCTTGCTCTTACTTGTTGTTCTATTGAGTTATTACTGTATTTTGTTTTTTTGTACTCATTTTGAAACATAACTGAAGCTGTTATTTAGTTGTGTAAGGTATGCTGTGGGTATTCTTGTTCGTTTTTCTGGTGCCCTCAACTGGCAAGCTGGTCAGCATTTTCTGTTGAAGGAACATGTAGCACAATGATTTTAGAATTTGAGAAGGCTGGCAAGGTTGGCATGGCTGGTACTTTTAGCTTACAGGGCTCTCACTGTAACTTAATGTACCCCATGCCAGCCAATCAGGTTTGAGAATTGTTTTATCCATTTTCTAAGTGCCAGTAATTGACCTGCTTTTTCTCCCTGACCTAGATAAGAGACCTTGGCCAGATATTCAAAAAATTGCAAAACGGAGTATAAACATTTGCACTTCATCTTGAAATAGCGCTGGTGACCAAACATGCTATATTTAGAGCAATAGCACAGGGTGCTACTTATCTGAATACAGGTCAACTTGTGCCCAGTGCTAAGCCACTTAGCACTTCCTGATAGCTCGCCCCCTCCCAAAATAGGACCCTGCAGTGCCTCACACCAGGGAAATATTTGCAATATTCAAAAGTCCACATGCAAATTAGCCCATTGGGCATGCAGGCTAAGGGGCCATTTCCATTCCTATTATGGGCTCATTTGCATGAAGTTGGATGCCCTTTAGTGATGAAAATTGCACATCCCGTGAGATGTCCCAGGTGCTACCAGCTTCCCTCCTTCCTTTGATCCCAGGTCCCCATAACACAGTAAAACTTCCCTGGTGTCTAGTGGACTCCCCCACATGACACCCATTCCCATAATATAATACAAATTCCCTGGTGTTCACTGGTCCATCCCACCACCCAGTCCCCATCCCTGTACATAGGAAAGCCCCCAAACCTAGTGTGTTACAACCCCCCCTACTCACATCCATAGCTAGCCTGTCACAGACGTGTGACTGTGATATCTAGTAGCCCCCCAACAACAAAGCCCTGGCTGCATTTCAATGTCATAGTGACACCCCCAGCCATAGCCAAGCCTCCCCATTGATGGTAGTGGTCCCCCCACCCACCTGCAGCACTGACAACCTTCCCTCCAGTCCCCCTTACCATACAGAGGGTGCTGTGCTGAAATGATGACAGGTGACACAGCCCCACCACACACATCCTTGGCTACCCACCATCTGAATGTAACAGGCAGTGCACTGCTTATTTATAGGTGCCTAAAAAGAAGATGATGAAGAAAGTAAAAAAAAAAAAAAAAACAGATCTGGTTCTCCATGTCCATTAATGTAACAGAATAAAAATAAATCAAAGTCACAGTCAAGTAATATAGCAGTGAAACATCTCTAAAAGTCTATGTTCCAAAAACTGCCAGCATATGGAAAACAGTCACACAGCACTTCTGTGCCCAACAATGTCATTTCAACAAAGGCAACACTGAGCTCAAAGACACTAATGGGGGAAAAAAGTAGGAAAAGAAACCCAGAAGTTCAAAATATGAATTTCTCCATAGTGATCTGCTCAATAAAAATGATAAAGGTAACCAGTGAGAGGGTCTGACATTTCTTTATTCACACAAGGACTCATAGATAGTAGAAAGGCACACAGAAGACACTGTGCAGAAGGTATGAAATCCAGCAAGGCGCTTCATAAAATTGCAAGTGACATATCAAAACTGGTCTTCCAACAATCTAGAAAGAGCATTATAACCAACAATACTATAAATCATTTAAATAGTAAAATCAGTTCAAAACACTAATGCTCAACCAGTTAGCAAAGCAATACGTCATGCAACAAAATAATGCAAAGTCACAATCAAGATCCGTAAGTATTCATAAAAGCTCCCATTACACACAATCTCCAAAGTCATGCAGGTTTCCCCACACTGTGTCTCTGCACTGGGAAGAGGTCTCGAAAATATGACAACTCCTGTGCCGCACTGTCTGCTGAATCAAAATGCTTCTGGCCTTTGGGTGTCGTAACAATAAGTTGGGGGAGGGAGCACATAGGTTGAAACTTGATTTGAGCTGCTATGAACTTAGACTGTAGCTCAAGGTAAGCTGCTCTTTTGGCCAAAGTTCAAAGGGTTTGGAAGTCTGCCACCAGGGCAAAGACAGCCTTTTTAATAGTGCTGAGTTTCAATAGGAATCTCTCTCCAATGTGAGTACTGGCAGTGGTGATGTCACTTGAGGTGTAGGCATGTCTGCGAGACTGGTCCACTTAGGTTCCAAGGCCCAGGCAGTCAGTAAAATTATTTTTTTACTTGGTATGGTCCAGTCCAATTTTCCCTGCTAAGCGTAGTTCATAGCTAGGCTAGCAATATTCTGTTTGAAGTATTTTGAGTCTGACTGTATTTCTTTGTTACAAACAGTGTGATATCATTGCCAGGGACAATGAGCTGACTTCTTATAAAGAGCGTGAAGAAAACCTCATGTCAATGTCCCATGCACAACAGGATGCACTGGCACAAGACAGGGAAGCAACTGAGCAGCAGGCCCACTCAGAGGACACGGAAGCACCCAAGCAGCTGTCCCATCCAGTGTACAAGGACAATGGGCAGGCTGATGTGACCAGAGCTAGAACACAGAACAGAGTGTGAGTGAAATCCAAACTTGAGTGCTGAATGTGAAAGAGCATAAAAGAATGGAAGTGTGAATGCCAACAGTTGAGGGACACTATGAAACAACTTAAGGCAGGGCAACTCCACCTGCAGGCAACAATTTAAGACCAGAAAAGTGGAATGATGGAGATGCAGCAGCAAATGTCAATGCCATGGAGCATCAGCACTACTGGAGAGGAACAGTGCAGTTAGTTTTTTAGAGGAAACTAACATTATACAGTAGAAGCAGAGGAAATCCAGCACTCACTGCAAGACAGTGACACAGTGCCAATGCAATGGCAGATGAAAGGGTACCTGTGTTGGTTTCACTTACAGCAGTCCATGGTCACATCACAGGTGTAATAAAAATTTTCAAGATATGGACAGTGTGCATCAAACAAGTGAAAAAGAAAGGAATCTTGGGTGCTGAAACTCAAACAAACCTGAATGCTTTGCAGTACTAGATTTTCATTCCCTCATGCTGTACAACATATCTCTATATATACACACATATATATATATATATATATATATATATATATATATATATATATGCAATGGGTAAATAAAGTAAACTATAATTGCACAAGGGGCAAAAAAGGGCTGCCCAAAAAACTGATCAATGTTCTCGCGACTCATGTCAGGTGGCACTTTGAGTTAACCCCACCAGTTCTTGTGAAAATGAAGGACAGAATACTGTAAATGAACAGATACGAATGGTGCAGAGGTGAAACACAACCACTGTCATAGTGCTGCACCGTCTGGCCATGATATGGCTATTTTCATATTACTGACATCTAAATACTTTCTCCAGTTGTATTTGTGTGTTTGTACTGTGTATTTGTGATATAGTGTATGGAAGAGAGTAATTATGGATGGAATTCAGTAAATTCATAGACTTGTGCCATCATAGTGACATCAAACAGGTGTTGTACCACATTGAATACATCACTATTATGGTGCAATAACTTAGAGGCAGTATAGCGCAGTGGTCTAGGGCTCTGAGCTGCAAATTTGGTGACATCCAGCAGACCAGACATGGGTTTGAATCCCACAGCTTCCACTTGCATACTGTATGACCCTGAGCAAGTCACTTAACCTCCTTGTGCTCCCAGGTCACTCCTGTAAAAAAAAAAAGCTTTCAGCTTAGTGTGCTATACCTGGTTAAACAACTAAATAAAAAAAAAAAAACTTGGAATGTCCCCACACTCCAATTACCCTGACATTTGCACTAAACTTTTTTTTAACAGAAAAGTCTGACAGTTGTAAGTAGAAAAAAACGAGCGATTGGTGATGACTGCAGATATTTTTCTTAAACTTCTTGCTTCAAAAAGGCACTAATTCATAAAGGAGCAGGAAAACTAGAATTGGAATTCTGACGGGCATTTCAAACCACTGATTACACAGTGTCTTCCGCTGTCTGCACAACACGTCTGTTGAATGGATTTTTTTCCCGTTTTTTTTTTTGTTGTTAACATAAAAGTTTTGCATGTTGATATTACTTAATGGTATGAATAAAAATCTTTATGTTGGGAATGTGATTTGTCTGAATGTCTCACAAGTAAGGTAAGTGTGTGACACTTTGAGGGATAATTACTCATGGTCTGGACAGAGACACATTTAATTAGGTTTAACTTGCTCAAAATAAATGCAACTTGCTGCAAACTCCTTAAGAGCTGATCCATTGTTGCACTGTAGTCCATACACTATAAAAAACAGTGGATGGGCAACAATGATGTGTTCACTTCCTGTAGCGTTGTGTTATTGCACTTAAATTATCAATTACAACTACTTAGAAAGGAGACGAATGGAGACGAGGCTGATGGCGGAAGAATTTAATGATTATAACAATAATCACAGTGAGAGATCACAAGTGGTACATCCTTCATTCTTCATTCTTCAAACTAACAGTGAATGCAGGCTTGCTTATATAGTGGCATCATTTCCTATGGAGTTATATGATTGGTTCATAACAAGTACAAACATCAACTTAAAAAGCAATTCTCTTTTTAGTATATGTATGAATTTATCCTTGGTAAGCACAAATGTATTGATAGTGTAAATTATATTACTATATAAGGCTAGTAATAATTGTCATTACCAGTTACCAAGGTCTAGGAGGGAGAAATAGATTTGGACTTAAGAATGTGCACACAAGCATTTTGGTCTGTCTTGATAATGACAAACACTAAAGATAGTCAGAATGGTAACTTGAACTCTATCCCTGTATTTTTGTCTTTGCAGACACTTAAGACACCTGTTTGATATTACTCACATGGTCAGTACAAATATCAAAAGACACTTTAATATTACAACTTGTGGCTCAGTCAAACTTGTAGCTTTACAAGTTTTATATGATTCAATTATATAGGCCATTATTTGTTACACAGATACATTATGTTTTATACCAAAATGAGGTTTAGGCTGAAATATTGGGACACACTTCTATATCCCTTGTTACAAGCCCCCCTTGGCCCAATATTGCCTAATTATTATTTGTGCAACAATGCAGCTCCTCGGAGCATGTACATCTCACTATGTACTTCACGAATAGTAAGTCTTAAGCGACACAGGCCTATAATTACCAAGAACACTAAGACCACTGGCAACACAAGTAAAACTTTAAAAGACAGGACTCCTAAGGGTCCCCCTGCATAGCTATAAATCAGGTGCTCATTATCACTCTCATTGAGCAATTCATTTACAACTACTTGTGCCTTATGAATTTGTATCAAATGAGTATCTTTTCGATTTAAAAGTGACTGTACATTAAGAGACAGGAGAGGTATCACAGCTCCAAATGGTGGCACTTAACATGCCAATCATCATAGTGGCATAAAACTTTGACACACCAGTGTATGCACAACTACTGTTAACATTTATATTTCAACCAGAGAAAATCTAGATTTATATGCACTGTACTGTACTTCACATTATTCACAAGTATTTGATCAATAAGTGGTGATTAAATCCACTCTCTGGCCCTTTTGTCACATTTGGACATTCAGTTGGCATTACAGTTAAGTATATGGCATTTGAGACTACAAAACATAATGAGTTGTTTAAACTAGCATAGTTACAAACACTATTATCACCCCAAAGACAGTAGGACAGAGTTAACACATAAACATCATTGTCCTTTGATGTGGCTCTGTTTATAACAAGAGACACATTTTTTTCTATTTTTAGTCCATGTAGCTTTGCTGTGATCCTGTCTTGAGCTTTGATGCACAGCTGCTAGACCAGCTGTTAAGTATGTCCACACACCAATTTGTAGAAAAGTCAGTGTTTATATTGCTGGCTGCTGGATGGCTGATTAGCAGACACACTGCACTGGTCAGGGGTGCATTAGATTGTGCATTGAGTAGCCACACACACTGGCATGGCATTTGTGTTGTGGTAGTTGATTACACTCTGGCACACAGATGAACAGTCCATAAAAAAGTAATAGTTTACAATAAACCATTAAAACCACAGTCCACAGTAAAGCAATAGGTTTGCATAAAGTACCAGCCATGTTTGGAACAAACAGCAGTGAAGAAAATGGATGTCTTGCTTGAAGATCAATTGAGGAAGAATCTTCTTGCTGAAGTTTGGGGATTGCCCCTACCCCAGACTTAACTTTATAGTAAGTAGAAACAATAAGCTTGATTGCAGAGTTTAAACTGACTAGACCTTTTCAGGTGATTTAAAGTTTCACAAATAGATGTAATTTTGCTAAAACATTACACTTTCAGAGGTAATAATGACTTGATTTATGCAATAGTCCTTATGTGGAACCAATTAGAAAACATAAGCATTTTTGCAATAGAACAATTATTAGCAAATACACATTTTTTGGTATTTACCCCTATGGGGAGATAGCAATGTACCTTGCAACCTTTGTGGACATTACACTGGAAGGAAGGAAGGGTAGCTTACCCCCTCCACCTGAGCTTCTACTGGTGGAAGAGACAGCTCAACTACTGTAAAGCAAGATTATTTCCATAGGATAAAAGAAGCCAAGCGTCCCTGGGTTCCCCTATCCTAAGCATGACAAAATGTCAGTTGAGTTTATAAAAGATCCGGATTGATGGTAATACTGTACATACGTATTTTTTAGAATGCATTTAAAAAAATGATTACACCATGGTCACACATAAAAACAAAAGCCATTGTTTTTTAATTGTAGATGGTAAACTCTCAAAAACAGATGTAATAGTCCCTTTTTAAAAAAAAAAAGTGTACTGTATACATATATAAAAAAGTAAAAAAGTTTGGGGAGGTGATGAATAACTCTCCCCGTCCAGCTGGACTGCCTTGCATAGTATAGGAATAGCAACATTGTTTTTAATATTGCAGCTTAAGGTATTAATGCACTGCATAGGAAAGGCAGTATGTTTAGACTTCTTGGCTAATGTTACATTGCACAGGAAATGAAAACAACTCTCATGTAATTAACTTAAACATTTTTTTTATCCAAGGACACTTGAATACCATATTTAACAGTATGCCAACATCATTTTTAATGAGAATCTTTTGTCCTTCAGAAACGCTAGTGTTACTAATAACATTATTAATCATGCCAAACAACTCCGGGTGGTTTGTTTGGTTATGGTAGCAATCACAGAAGAACAAGTGGCTAGCCTTTTCTCTAGTCCACTCCACAGCATACTGAGAGTATTTAGAATCAAACTCTTTAACATTAGAAAAGGCAGGGTCTTTGGGCATTAAGTTAGTATGTCTTGCCAATACCTCTGGCTGATGGCGCAAGTTTGCCATATCTGACTTTTTACCCCTACATTTTAACTGCTCCTATACAGGAGTCAGCAAACTGTAAAGTGCCTGTTTTTAGATTTTAAGACATTTACATCTTACAAACATGCTACAGAAGCTGTGTTTTAGTTTATATTGCAATTAATAAAAGAGAATTATCCCTATTTAAAAAACAAAGGTCTCCCTGTACCTTTACTAATTGTAACTTTAGTTGTTAGTTTTTCTCTTGCAGGGATTTTGGCTCTTGACTTATTTGCATCTCTAAACTATCTATTTTTGACTGTAGCTGGATTATTAAAGGAATAATGCCTGACAGGGTGGGTGTTATGCTGGGATAACATCCCACCTCAGGAGGTTGGGCCCGAGGCCACCGGCCGAGGGCGTCCAACACCCGAGGCGGATGTTATCCCAGCATAACACCCACCCTGGAGGGCATTATTCCTATTATACAATGGCTTATTGTTTTATAGTTAAAAAAATAATTTTAAAGAATGTTTTTGTTAGTGTGTAAAAATATTTTTGCTTCTCAAGAGAAAAAAAAAAGGCTCAGCATCAGCAGCATGCTCCATATCCTACAAACAGTCAGCAGGGATGTTATGCCAGGATAACATCCCTGCTGTGACAGCCAACTGACCAATCAGAAGCCAGGATTCTTTCTTGCCATTGTATAATACATCTTACTGTTCATGCAGTTTCCTTTTTTTAAAAGTCTCATGTGTTAATGAATTACCACCTGACTATATTATCACAGACTTTGTACAGTATTTGGTAGTTTCTCTTTTTTTATTTTTTAATTAAAATACTGCTGTGCCTGTTGATCATGGTTTGTATGCTCCCCCTTTTAGGTGTTTCCCCTAGAAACAACCTATTAATGTTTTCATACTCATTTTTCATCTTTGTGCCTGCCTAGCCTTTACTGCCTGGTCCACCTGTGCACTGGTGCCCCAGTCCGTCTGGCTGTGTCTTACAGCTCCCCTGTGAGGTCTGGCTTGCAAGTCCCAGCACCTTCACTTACCTACTCTGCCCCATGAGTTCCTACAGAGTTAAGCATTACTTTTATTTAAAGAAATTGGAAAGCATACATCACCTGATTAGCAAGTGGCTAAAACTGTCTGTGTGCACCTTTTCTCTCGCTTTAAGCCATCAGCACCACGTCTCTGAGCGTTGTCACCTTCTTATTAGGGCTCACAGACTAACCAACCAGTAGTTAGGCAGCCTCCTCAGCATGCAGCACCAGCGATCCGAGTCTTTAAGGCACCAATTGTAGAGTTGGGCAAAAAATTACCATTAATAAATTATCAATTACAAATACTTAGAAAGGAGATGAACGGAGACGAGGCTGATGGTGGAAGAATTTAATGATTATAACAATAATCACAGTGAGAGATCACAAGTGGTACATCCTTCATTCTTCATTCTTCAAACTAACAGTGAATGCAGGCTTGCTTATATAGTGGCATCATTTCCTATGGAGTTCTATGATTGGTTCATAACAAGTACAAACATCAACTTAAAAGGCAATTCTCTTTTTAGTATATGTATGAACTTATCCTTGGTAAGCACAAATGTATTGATAGTGTAAATTATATTACTATATAAGGCTAATAATAATTGCCATTACCAGTTACCAAGGTCTAGGAGGAGGAAATAGATTTGGACTTAAGAATGTGCACACAAGCATTTTGGTCTGTCTTGATAATGACAAACACTAAAGATAGTCAGAATGGTAACTTGAACTCTATCCCTGTATTTTTGTCTTTGCAGACACTTAAGACACCTGTTTGATATTACTCACATGGTCAGTACAAATATCAGAAGACACTTTAATATTACAACTTGTGGCTCAGTTAAACTTGTAGCTTTACAAGTTTTATATGATTCAATTACATAGGCCATTATTTGTTACACAGATACATTATGTTTTATACCAAAATGAGGTTTAGGCTGAAATATTGGGACACACTTCTATATCCCTTGTTACACTTCCTGAGGTTGTCATGCCAACCCTAAACCTCTTGAGCTTTGCTCTTGAGGTCTACTTGGTTGTCATGACAACCTCTCAAAGTGAACACAGCATTGTTGTTCACTGTTGCCCAAACATTATCCTCTATTTTGACTCCTGAAATCTGTGTTGGCAAATTACTGTCTTAAAAACATTTATATTCACTGTACGTTGCAAAATCATCACTGTAAAAAGTGTTTTGCTGTGCTGTGTATCTTGTTATGTCTTTCAGTCATCACTAGAAAAGTAGAGCAGTATAGTCATTAGTTGTTACTTGTTTGGTTTCCTCAATGCTGTATGCAAGTTGTTTTTTTTTTATGTTGCAGACTGTGCTGTCCTGTATGAATTCCAAAAGGCTGGGTATTTGAGTATTTTTTATGTTTGCTTGTAGAATACTGTTAGGTTGTTTGAAAATAAAAGTCTTTAAAGGAATCAGACTTTTTGGATACTCTGAACAAAAAGCATTTTTTTAAGATAATGATGGTTTGATACACAACGACTTAAGGGGGGAGCTAGAAATGTAGCAATAGCAAAAACAGGCATGAGATAGCATGGGCTGATGTTAGTTAACGAGCAGTTGGTTACTTCTAATAGGAAGACAACTTAGTATTTTATTTATTGTATTTCGATGTGTTTGTCATTACTCTTTTTTTTACCTTTTATAATAAAATGTTTTAAAGTGCACCAGAACAAGGGGGTACCTTAGTTTTCACACTACTACTTAAACAAATTCTTACTAATCATTATTAAACTTTCTAGTATCTTAAGGGAATCAACAAAGTCCAAGAGGGTTGCATCTTTCAGAAAAAGAGATGTGCAAGAACAAGTGGGCACAATGTGAAGATGGGGGGACGACTATGGGGCAACATGATGACTTTTTTTTATGGAGAGGGTGGTGGATGCATGGAACAGTGTTCCTGAGGAGGTCGTGGGGTCAAAAACAGTGGGGAAATTTAAGAATGCATGGGACAGACATAAGGCAAGTCTAGTGGGATGTAGGAGGAAGTAGGTTGTTGGTAAAACTAGGATCTGTAGCTTATCCAATAGGTAGGGAAATGGGCAGACTGGGTGGACCAAGTGGTCCTTATCTGCCGTCAAAGTTTATTTTTCTGTGTAATCACTTACTCTTTAATGTAGCTGTAGATTTTTGGCTTAGCTTTCTAGCTAGACATGGGGAGAAAGAAGGGGGAGGGAAAAGACTGCAAAGGTTATCTTACACAAAGTACAGAAATAGGTAGAATGTCATTCTTCTATCATGGGTCAATAGCTTGGAATAGTATTCCACATACTCTGAGATCAGTATCCAACAAGATTAGCTGGGGTAGAATGAAGCAATGGCTTGATGACAAAGCTAAAGAACCTTGTTTTGTTTGTTTGACATTTGAATTTTTATGCATGTAACCAGCCAGTCCCTGGGGTTAGTAGAATTTCATTAGTTTTAGAGCAGGCAGATAGCCTAGACAGTGTTCAGACAGAATAAATGCTCTTTGTAAAACACTACATCATCATTTGCCTGGCTCTGCTGGACAGAGGATGAGGCAGCACTGTTCAGAACTGTTGCAGCAGCATAAGCCACACTTGGCCAGCAGCTGATTTTGAACTGGGAGTCAACATTCTAAAGTTGGAGTTTGAAGTGAAAGGAGCTCACTGAGAGTTCTGAGGGTAGGAGTTGCCCTGCTGGCACTCCTGTCAAGATGGAAGGACCCTCTGTTTGAGTTTCTGCCATAGTACAGTAATCCAAAGGCTGGATTTCCGGAAGTGGTGGCTATCATATCTTGTGAAGTACCGGGGGGTATGATTTTCACATTAAAAAAGTGGAATGGGACTGAGAAGTCAGTGATTCTTTGGGACAGTCCCCTGTATGACTGAAAGACTGTCAGAGCTGCCCAGAGTGAAGTGACTATGTGTGTTTTTCTTCAGAAACTATGGATCTGTGACAGAGCTGTGGACTAAAGTGTTCTTTCAAATGCCTTAAAAGGGAAGACAAAACCGTGAGTACAAGGTTCATTTGAAGGTAAATTGTGGGTTGCCTGATGCCTTTGTATGTGTCCTCAGCTGACTAGATTACAGATATTGAGAATTTTTTTTCACCACAAATATGTGCTGATAATATGCTGAACGTGTGGATGTTTCTAGCAGCCCAGTAGGGTTGGAAAATCTAGTTATTTCCTAAGGTAATGGAGAGAGTCTAACTTTGGCCAGAGTGAGCAGCACCTCATTCGTGGGTTCAGAGTGGTTCTAGATAGTCACATGGTAGGAACAGTTTTCCTGTATGTGTCAACACATGTCTTCTCGTCAGGTGTGTTCAAGTATAAGTGCATGGCAACCCTCGAACTATATGCACTGGTTACAGATCCAGAGATCCCTCAATGCAGGAATGGATAAGTCTTTTTGGAGAAGTGTTCATGTTGGATTTACAGTACTACCAGTGTGTAAAGTGTTTCTTCCTGCAAATGTTGTCTTCTGTCCAGAACAGTAAAGCCTTGGGGGACCACCCTTCTTGTTACCATCTTGTTAGAAATAAAGGCATACAGTAGAATCCCAAATGTTATGGTTGCGGTCAGTCCATCTCTGAGTGACTTGTGAAATGTTCTTGGTGTCTCACAGATGGGAGACACACCATCCCCTGCCACCTACCTCTCTCTCTGACCTGGATTAAATAGAAATGTTACTTCTTGTGCTCTACCCCCAAAGCTCTGAGATGCTCGAGCCAGGGATTTGCCCAATTACCAGGGGTGATGCTTATTTTCTGCCAACTCGTGGTTTGTTGCCTTGCCAAAGTAACAAGTAAGGGATTCCCAATTACAAGATGGTGGTTCTTGGCCAGGGTAAAGGTTAAAAAAGTTGGGATCTCATCTGGGATTTGGGGAGAGACAAAAAAGGTTGTGTGCAGAGTGTATGTCTGTGGTCTTTCTGTATGTTGGCTGTGCACCATGCCAAATGATTGTTGTGAAGAAAAAGATGAGTTTGTGCCAAGGAAAATGCCCCCTGAAAGTGTGCTGCCTTTTGGTGCTTTGTTGAAAAATGTGATGTCAAAGACTGTTTTGTTGGAACTATGAACTCTGCTTGAAAAGTGCTTAATACTTAAATTGACAAAACTGCAAGCTTCAGTGTGATTTTGGGCAAGCAAACATTTGTTCACTGTGGATTACAAATTTCCAAATGTTTGTGGAGTAAAGTGATGGAGTCGCTAAAGGAATTATACTTAAATGAGACTGAATTGCCATGAAAGTGCTGTTGGGACTGTGAAAAATCAGCCAAGAAAAAAGTCAGTTTTGCAGTTTGAATTTCAGTTCTCCCCTCAGTTTGTGGATCACCGAGAAGAAGAATGAGAAAGCTCCTAGCTCATTTGCTTTGTGTCGAGTGATTGACCCTGGTGTGTAAGCTCTGCCCCCTGGCTGGAGCTCTGTGGACTGCTCAATTGTTTGAGGAGGAGTGATATGAGCATGTGAGGTATCAGTCCTGTAGCATGTATAGTGCTGGTGGACTGTGGATTATTTGGTGCTAAAAAGTGCTGAAATTGTAAAATCGGGCTTCTACCATGTAAGCGATCATTCCAGTAGCCACTGCAATGTGTTCTGTTAATCATTGGACAGTGACCATCTACAATGTGCAATGCAAGTCTCTTCAACTCGGTGGTGGGCCGCAGCAACAAGTTGTAACATGCTACTCCTGTAAGTATACAAACAAGAATTTTAAAGAAAGAAAAAGTCTCTGGCCAGTTTGAGATGCAAAGAGGTGTCTAAGCAAGCAACAGAAAGTGTCTGAGCAAGTGTGAATTCAGAGAGTGATGCAGAAAAGAATGCAGCATCCATGCTGGGGTGGGGACCTAAAGCAAATATAAAAAAATGCACAGCAAAGCACATGTAGAAAGCAAGTCACTCAGATAAAGTGGTCAGGCAGACAGTAAATGACTTCTTCCAAGTTAAAAGAACTGATGTTGCTCACATGGTACTAGCATTTTTCTGAAACTGTTTTTTTTTTCAGAAAGCAAGTGTGGCAAGTAGAAGGCAGTAAGGCAATATTATCCACTGTATGTCAAGCCTTGGGTAGCACAAAAGGAACAAGAATTGAGGAAGTTTGAGGAGGAATATGATTGTGTGGGAGAACCACACAACTAGTGCTACCTGGCTATCCAGTGACTGTGTGTTCAGTATGCTTGAAAGTAGAATGGGATGTCATAGCCGTCCCCCACTGCCAGGACTGCAGAGTAAAGTTTGGGATGTATATGGCTAGTGGTCCACCTGGAGAGATAGTCTGCTGTATCTGGTTGATTCCCATGTGGACCCTCAGTGAGAAGCATGACTGTGGAAGGCAGATTGATGTCAAAGAAAAGCAGGAGGAAGCAGAGAATTTTCTGTGGGAATTCTTTGTAAATGTGGCTGAATGCAACGTACCAGAAGTGCAAGCAGCATGTATCCCCTCATCTGAGAAAGAGGCTGAGATGGGTTTGGCAATGGCAAAAACTGAACCTGTGGACTCGTGGGCAAGTGGTCCAAGTCCGAGTGTGCTCGGAGAAGATGAGGAGCTGGAGGACCTCATCACCTAGGAGGCCCATGTCTCCATCAGTCATGAGGAGTGGATGTTCTCAGGGATTGAACCCATAACCGGTTCCTGGGCAGAACATATGGAGGCTTTGGAGGAGGTGGAGGCATCTGGTGAAGAGACTAGGTTACCAGATGCCACAGCCACAAAAGACTCAGAGCCCTCAGCAGAAGGGAGGGACTACAGTGTGCAAGTGGTGGAGGAGGACACAGAAATAAACTGCCATTGTCCTGTGTGAGACAGAGATGCATGGCTACATTAGCTCTGACCACCCTCAAGCTAGGCTGAAGGCCTACCTCTGCCAAAGAGCAGCAAAGAAGAAAGAGTACTCAGAAGGAGAGCCAAGAAAGAATTTGGTTTCAAATATACATTCATGCCTAGATGGACAAGTTCAAAAAGGTTCACTTTAACAGCACTCAAGGGAATGCGAGCGGGGTACATTTTTCAAAGAGCCTTTAGCCTGTAACAATCACTCAGTTCTGAATATAAAGCACTACTCCAATTACTTTTGAACAAAGGCTGCATGACCACTGGGAATTCAATGTGTGAGCTGTTTTATTCCAGATAACAAAACAGTTACAGAACATGTAGTAGTCTCAGTGCATAATTAAATTACTATTCCAAACAACACACTAGCAGCAGTGCTTATGTTCCAAGCCTTTCTCAGGTAACATCATGCCTAGATGGATGTGGGAGCAAACTGAGGAAAAGCAAGAGGAATGGTTGCTGGAGGAAGCCAGGGCTTCCACAAGTGAGCTCTGATACCACATGAAAGGCTTTCATCCAACTGGAAGAGACAAAGTTTGCCAAGACAAGATAATTTCTTGGAAGGTGGGCCACACCCTCCAGTTGGAATCAGTAATAGTGACTGATTGTGAGGGAAAAGAGACAATGCACTCAGTGAAAATGATCTGCCCAGGTGGAACAATCATCTATGGTCCTTATCCCAGGTGGTACTGTCCTTAACTGTACCTGCAAGAGCCAGCTATGAGCAAGATCCAGTGGTTGTGGGTTGCACCCTCAGCAGGCAATCAGTCTAAGAAAGAAGATTAATTAGTTGGAGTGCAGCATCCCCCCTGGAAGCAACAAGGGATGTCATGACTGCAGTTCCCTTCCTTGATCAGCAGTAGCCAGATCCAGAGATGTCATGCAAGAGTTTCATCTGAAGACCTCTCTTCAGCCTGGAGGAGAGGAGAGAAGAGGTCTGGAACCAGATCCAGAGAGGTGATGCAGAACTGTCAGCCTGCATTTGGGAACTGGTAGGGCAAAGTTTCTCTTATTTTCTTCTGTTGAATAACTCCTTTCTAAAGTATAATGCCCTATCACATTGATCCAGTGGACACCTGTTCTGGACATTTCCAGTAGACCCTGTGCCTGCTCAGAGGAATTGTCTTGGACTGGCTTTGGCCATCATCTTCGAGAAACTGTTTCTCTGTGGAAGTGTCTCATGTACTCAGGACACTTCATTATTAGAAAGACTTTTTGGGTCCCCCCCCGCCCCCGGAAAAAAAATGCTTTGTATGTATTATCTTTGTACTTTTATACTACCTTTTGTAGAAAACCCTTTAAAATGTTTTTGGGATTGGATTTTACCTTGCTGGTGGGAGGATTGTTTGCTGTTTAATTTCCTCTTGCAGGTATGTGTCTCTTACAGGTTGTTTCTTTTTTGCAGGATGTTTTCTTTTACATGTGCAGCTAGGAGAAGAATAGAAGATCAGAAGATGATGTTGTAGCTCAGCAGAGTCCTTATGGGTGTTTTTGAAATGTTTTAAAAGGGAAATGTTAGTCATTTTGCTTTTCAGGTTTAAAATGTGTAGTACTGGGGTTTGGGAAATGCAAACTGTATGTATGTTTCTAAAGCAGTACAGTGTAAAATGTTAAATGGTTGGTATAGGCTGCCCCTTTGGTAGAACAGTAGTTAGATAGCTTTTTCCTAGTGGTCCTGGGTGATAGAAGGGCTGCTGATCCTAACTCGAGTATGGGCCATTGATTCTGTTCTGTCAGGGCATGCTTCGGGAGGTTCCATTGAGCTACTGAAGAAGGGTCCCAATCTAGTTGTCAGGTAAGGCTGAAGATGTTTCAACATGCCTAACTGTCCTCTGTGCTGACTTTCCTAAGTTGGTCATAGGTAGAGGAGGGTCCGCTACCTTTCTCGTAGGGTGCCCAGAGGTTGGATGGCCTGTGTTGCAGTCCAAAGCCTTGCTACAGACAGTAAGCTTGTCTGGTGGTGGTGAATGTAAGCAGCAAGTCCCTAGGGTTACTATAATCCCATCAGTTTTAGAGCAGGTAGATAGCATGGGCAGTGTTCAGAGGGATTAAATGTTCTATGTAAAACATTATATCATCATTTGCCTATCTCTGCAGGACAGAGGATGAGGTAATGTTGTTGGGAACTCTCACAGCAGCATAAGCCACACTTGGTCAGCAAATTATTTTGAACTGGGAGTCAATGTTCTAAAGCTGGAGTTTGAAGTGAAAGGAGCTCTCTGAGAGTTATGAGGGTAAGAGCTGGCCTGCTGGCACTCCTGACAAGGGGAAAGGACCCTCTGTTTGTATTTCTGCCATAGTACAGTAATCCAAAGGCTGGTTTCCTGGGAAGTGGTGGCTACCAGATAATGAGGAGCCCCGAGGGGGTGAGATTTTCACACAAAAAAGTGGAATGGGACTGAGTGGTTAGTGATTCTTTGGGGCAATCCCTTGTAAGGCTGAAAGACTTCTCAGAGCTCCCCAGAGTGAAGAGACTGTGTGTGTTTTTCTTCAAAAGCTATGGATTTGTGGCACAGCTGTGGACTAAAGTGTTCTTTCAAATGTCTTAAAAGGGAATACCAAACCATGAGTACAAGTTTCATTTGAATGTAGACTGTGGCTTGTCTGATGCCTTTGTGTGTGCCCTCAGCTGGCTAGATTACAGGTACTAAGAACCTTTTTTTTCACCACAAATATGTGCTGATAATATGCTGAATGTGTGGCTGTCTCTAGCAGCCCAGTGGAGCTGGAAAATCTAGTTATTTCCTAAGGTAATGATATAGAGTCTAACTCTGGCCAGAGAGTGAACAACCCCTCATTCATGGATTCAGAGTTGTTCTAACTGGTTACAGAGTAGGAACAGTTTTCCTCTAGATGTTAACAAATGGCATCTCGTCAGGTGTGTTCAGGTTTAAGTCCATGGCAACCCATAATATATGCACTTTTTCAGATCCAGAGATACCTCAGCACAGAGATGGATAAGTCATTTGAGAAAAGTGTTTGTGATGGATTTATGGTACTGGTAGTGTGCCCAGTGTTTCTGCCTGCAAATGTTGTCTTCTGTCCAGAACAGTAAAGTCTTGGGGTACCACCCCTTCTTGTTACCATCTTGTCAGAAATAAAGACATACAGTAGAATCCCACAATTTATGATTGCAGACATTGTGAAATGTTCTTGGTGCCTCAAAGATAGGAGACACACCATACTCTGCTGCCTACCTCTCTCCCAGACCTGGGTTAAATAGAAATATTACTTTTTGTGCTTTACCCCCTGACCTCTGGGTTGCCAGAGCCAGGTGTTTTCCCTACTACCAGGGGTGATGCCTATTTTCTGCCAACTTGTGGTTTGTTGCCTTTGCAAAGTAATAAGTAAAGGGGGGTCTCAGTTACAAGATGGTGGTTCTTGGCCAGGGTAAGGGTTACATGTGTGTGTCATTTATAATTATTTTCTTTTAACTTTTCTACAATTGTTTTATCATGTGTGGTGTTAATTCTTATCATTCATTGGTTATTGTAAAATTATTGATTGAATCTTAATATCTGTGCTATTTTGTAACAAACATGCTGCGGAACATCATTGTAAATAAGCCTTGGCTCAATCTAGTTCATCCTTGTGCATATTCAGATAATCTTTGAAAAAAAAACTGCATTAATGCAACATTTAGGGTTCAGCTTAAAGTGACAAAAGTAGGGTAATGGTTGCTTTGTGTTTCCAACCCTAAATTCCCACCCCTTCCCCAGAAGCAAATTAGGGGTGCAGCCTTCCTTGAGGTTGTCAACCCTAAAGCTCAGTCCAGTCTATGCACTCATGAAACATGCATGCCTGTGTCCATCAGATCTGAGCTTTCTTGCTACCATAATTGGGTGAGCTTTAGGGTTGACAACCCCAAGGAAGACTGCACCTCTGATTTGCTTCAGGGGTGGTGGTGGTGTTTTAAGGTTGAAAACCCTAAAACCACATTTCCCTACTTTTTTCACTTTAGGCTGAACTTTAAAAGTTGCATTAACACAGTTCTTTGCAAAGAATGTTCTTACTTTTTGAGCTAGTATAATTGTATCCTCAGTTGCCTGTGGGAGCTCAGGGCCCAGAGGGTCCTGCACTCCCATCCCTCTGTAGATCTGTACATGTATGTATCTGTGGAAACATGGGGTCTCAGGGCCTTGCTCTTGCATTTGTAGCAAAACAGCAAACAAATTGTCAACATAGCCTTCTTATTACCCCAGCTCATGAACCCAGTACTAAGAATATTCAAATCCCACAGAAATGTTATTTCATGCTACCGCAACATCATCCAATGCCACTTGCATGAAAACACAGTTTGGCCAGAATTTGAAAAATAGAAATATAGAAAGTTGATGGCAGAGGGAGGCCCAAAGGTCCATCAAGTCTGCCCAGAAGTTCCCAAGACCATTTCTGATCCCAGGACCTAGCCTCCCAACTAAATGCCACCCCTACCCTTCTCCTTGGTTTTTAATCCATTGTTCAACATATCCCATCCCAGTTTGAATGCTGTCACTGTCTTGGCCCCAATCAATTCAGCAGGTAGCCTATTCCAAGGTTCTACCACCTTTTCCAAGAAGTAGTGTTTACTGAGTTCCTTTTTGAAGCCCTCCCCCCAGCTTCCATTTGTGCTCCTTAGTATGGGACCTGAGAACTCTGTTAAACAGCTCTGGGTAGGGCACCCTGTTTATTCCTTTCAGGAACTTGAACGTTTCTATCATATTCCCCCTCTCCCTCCTAGTCTCCAGTGAAAACATGTTTATCACCTCTAAGCACCCCTGGTACAAAAGGTGTTGTAGGCCCTGGATAATTTTTGTCACCCTCCCCGCATATTCTCTAGTCTGTTTATGTTCTCCTTTAGGCACCTTCTCCAAAACTGGATACAATACTCCAGGTGAGGCCTCACAAGGGACCGATACAGTGGCAGAATCACCTCCCTATTTCTGCTGTCAAACCCTATCCCAATGCATCCCAACATTTTGCTGGCCTTACCGTAAGCTGTGGTGCACTGCCTGGTCTGCTTGAGTGTGTCACAGAGGATGACACCTAGGTCTCTCTCCTCCTGAGAAGCACTGAGTCAGATCCCAGTGAGCCAATATGCTGTTTTAGGGTTCTTTTTACCCAGGTGCATTACTTTACATTTCTTGGCATTACATTTTACCTGCCAGATACTGAACCATTTTTGCAACCTTTGCAGATCTTTTTGAAGGTTCATAACCTCTTCCTCACAGCCCACCCTCTCACCTAGTTTTTGTCATCTGCAAAGAGGGCAGTCTTACCCTGAATACCAATCTCAATGTCACTGATGAACACGTTCAATAGTACCGAACCTTGACCTCCCCTTCCTCTGATTTCTCCCCATTTGACAACTACTCTTTGCTTTCTGTCCTGAAGTCAGTTACCTACCCAACTAACAATGCATTTTGTGATGCCTAGATCCTCCAAATTTTTCAGCAGGTGGTTGTGCAACACCGAGTCAAAAGCCTTGCTGAAATCAAAGTAGAGGAGATCTACTGGATGTCTGCAATCAAATGCCGTTGACACCCAATTGAAAGATGAAATCAAGTTCATCTGAGATGGCCTACCTGCCATGAACCCATGCTGCCTGCCATCCTGAAGGCCATTTTTGTCCAGTTATTCCATCAGATCCTGCTAAATCAAGGCTTCCATTAAGTTTCCCACTACCGAAGTGAGGCTATCCAGCCTGTAGTTACCAGCATCCTCCCTCCTTCCACCCTTGTGTACCACATCAGCTCTTCTCGAGTCCTCAGGCATGATGCCCATCTGAAGCGATTGGTTGAACAAATGTGCCAATGGGTCCATCAGCTCCACCATCAACTCCTTCAGCACTCTTGGATGGATCCAAACTGGCCCTTGTGATTTATTCTGCTTTATGCATTCTAGTGTCTCTTTAACCCTGGTAGCGGTGAATGCTGCCATTTCCATATGAGAGATCCCCTTATCGATTGCTTTAACACCATTGGACCTATGTGTTCCTTGCTGAATACTCAACAGAAGAAGTTGTTCAAGACAGTGGCCTTCTGCCTGTCATCCTCCACTATCCTAGCCCCATCTTTTAGCTTGACTACTCCTCCTCCCCCTTTCTTTCTTTTTTCCTGAGTATGCTGAAAGAATTGTTTGTTATCCATTTTAATCCATTCCACTATCCGAAGTTCAGACACCACTTTTGTCTGTTTACCTTCCTCTTGGATTCCCTATTCTTCTGCATGTTATCTTCTCAGTCTTTGTAACATGCATTTCATTAAAGCTGAGGAAAGCCTTCCATTTGGCCTTTAACACTGCATTGACTTGGTTTGTGATCCATATTGGTCTTTTATGGCTGTTCTTTTTTGTTACCATCATTGCAAACAACTGTGTAACCTCTAAGATAGCTTGTTTAATCTGTCCCCAAATATGTTCAATTGTTCAAGGATCCCTGTTGTTTTTCCCTGGCTAAATCCCACATTTTTCTAAAGTTCTCCCTTCTAAAATGCTAGCCTTCTGCTCTGGATTGAGATCGTATATCCCCAATGGATACATCAAACCAGACAGAGTTTTGGTCACTGTTTGTCAGTGATTCACCAACTCATACAGCACTAATTAGCTCAGAGTTGGTGAGGACTACATCCAGAATGGTGTCCTGCCTAGTTGGCTCACCTGCTAGTTGTGTAAGAAGGATATCCTGTAAGCCTTCAACCACAGGTTGACATCTTATTGATCTAGCCATTGGAATGCCCCAGTCAACATCTGGCAGGTTCAGGTTACGTACCACCACTGTATCTCCTTTTGGAGTCATCCCTTTCATTTCTTGCAGGAGCTTCACATCCCTGTCCTCTACTTGGCCCAGAGGCCTATATACCACCCTGACATAGACCTTATTCTCTGCCAGTGAACTTAGCTATACTCACAGGGATTCCACTCTATCATTACTGATGTCATCGATCGATGTGGCCTTGTGGCCATCTTTAACATAAAGTGCAACCCCTCCCTCTGGCTCTGGATCTATCTTGACTGAAGGGTGAGTACCCCTGAACTGAGAGATCACAGTCATTATTTACTGAGGCCCAAGTCTCTGTGATGACCACCAGGTCCACCTGAGACTCTGCCATTAAAGCCTGAAGGTCACTGACCATGTCACCCAAGCTTCTGGAATAGAGGCACACCGCTTCCATAGCCCAGGAGTCCTTTTGCTCTTCTTATCTTTTGGTTTACTCTGTTGGCATCTGATATCATTCCCCCACTTACAGTCTTTTGCAGTTCCTTTATACTTCCTATGATTGGTCTCTGAATTTTGTAGGGAATATTTTGCTTTCAGGATGCAGTAACTGACAGGTTTCTTAGCACCAGACTCCCCTCATCCACTCAGTTTAAATGCCTGGGTGCATGTCAAACTTCTGCCCCAGTGCATTCACTCCTTGTTTGGTTAGGTGAAGGCCATGGATCCTGAAAAGCCTTCTCTCCCATAAGTTTCCCCAGTCAACTATGGTGTGGTGCCCTTTATCCTGACACCATTTGTGCAGACATGTGTTAAATGTTTCAGTCCCCTTGTTCCTGATCCTATCTGTGCAACCTCTTCTGTTCCATACTGGGAGGACCTCCGAGAATGCCAGTGAGGTTGAATGGGTCACAAGTCTCTCTCTCAACTTAATAAAGTTATTCTTGGTTTCTTCCAATGTCTGATTGGCAAGATCATTTGTTCCAAGATGAATTAGTACCTTGGGATCCACTTCCATTTTGTCTATGATCCTAACAATATGATCAGTGGTGAGGCACCAGGAAGACATCTGACAAATGACAGGTGTCACATTTATCAGGTGTGTAAAAAATGGCTATGTTGAAAATTTGTGGTCAACATATTTAAAAGTATGATTGCTATGAGGGAGCATCACAAAAGTTCAATTAATCTGCATAACTTCACCATTTTCACATATTTTTACCCCAATTTTCAACATAGACTTCTTATGACCCCACCTCATGAGCAAGGGTGCTGAAAATGTTCAAATCCCTCCAGAAAGGTGATTTCACCAAGCAGCCATGAAATTGCTTTTCAGGCTTGACTTGCATAATTCCACCAACAGTGCCCATGAAGTGATATCCCAGACAGGCCATTTTGAAAATTTTGAGTCAAAATATGCAAAAATGACAAAGTTATGCATCAATGTTATACAACAATGAAATTAAATACATTGAACTACACTTACCTTAGATTCTCATATTACAATCAATGGTTCTAGCAGCAAGACAAGTTTTCCATTGGAGACTGCATCTTTGCCCTGTTACCTGTTCAGGTGAATGTGGGTTTGTGTGACTGTTGTGGGGGGTGTGTGTAGGGTGGTGGGTGCTCAGTAGGAGGTCAGGGTGGGTGGGTCAGATCAGTGAGAGACCATTTTCTTTTTTACAGGTGTGACAAAAAAGTCATCATGGCATGATTTTTCTTATACTGATTATACTGAAATACACAGGCAGTGATCAGAGGATTGGAAAGGCCACCAGATACCAGGAAACATTTAAAAATATGGGGATGGCAATTGGAGGGTGGGTGGGTTCCACTAGACACCAGGAAAACACTATAACAATATGGTGATGACGATTGCAGAGTGGGGGGAGGGGTACCACTAGACACCATGGAAAAAGAGGGTGTTATGGCTTCTGTAAGTTCCAGTGTTACCCTATGGGAATTTGCAGATTTTAATTCTGGAAATTGTTTATATAGCCTCTAAATATTTTTTTTTTTTGGGGGGGTGTTATTCTAGCAGTAGTCATTAAATCATTTTGTTCTAAATATACATTGTCCCTTAATTGGACATTTTGAGGGACTTATGAGTTCTTCAAGTTAAAAAAAAAACAGAAAATAAACTAAGTCCCAAAATCCTTTTGCATATTAAAGGAGATAGGAAATAAGTATACATTATAGTTGTTTTTTTCTGAAATGGAGCCTTATTTATATATGCAAATTGTCTATGTGTCTTATTGATAAACAATAGCCACACATATATGTTTTCAATAAGTCATTTGAAAGTTGCATTGAGCAATGTGGTTGTGATGACAGTGGACTGGCTTTTTCTTTTCAGGATAAATCCAGGGCATGAGAAGTGTTCAACACTGAAGTAATAGCCTCCTGAGACATGCTGCAGACTGTCAGTTCTTTAACTTGTAATTTACAGTTGTATTTGGTATGTTTTTTATTATTTGTTTTATGTTTTTGGTCTGCATCTTTATGTTTATGATTTGAATTGTATAGTATTACTATGTTTATGGTGATTTGGGTGAAATAAATGAATACAGTAGTATTTTGAAGATTGTGTTTTTTGAATGTCTGTGACTGTTTTTATGTCCATTTGTTCAGAAATCAGTTTCACTGCCTAGTTCATATGTTTACTTCTCATTATAAGTTTAACTAAAGGAAATGATAAAAAAAGTGTAACATGGAAATAATTTGGTAACAAAGCAAGTAGCACACTGCTTCGATCCCACCCACCCCATACCACATCCCAGATTTGCTCACACTTAGTTTTGCCAATAGAATAATAAAATCTGTTTACATCAACATTACAAATCAATATCCTTCACATAATCAAATTGTAGACCCCATCCCAACCATAAGAAATAAACAGCTGCCCGGTGGTTCTTGTAATCATGCTGCCTCTACAAAAGTGACTAGGACCCACTGTGTAGTCCTTCTTCGTTGGCCCCATACAAAAGTGACTAGGAGCCACTGTGTGGTCCTTCTCCCTTGGCCCCATACAGATCAATACTGTGGCACTTGAATTACCAATCCAACCCCTACCATCACCCCTATTAAATAGTCACTATGTGGAACTTATAGTCACAGTGGCACATCCACAAAGTATTCACCTGCAATGCTGCTCTCATTCCCACAATATAGAGCTGCCAGGCTACACTTTTAGTCCTAGTTCCATCTAACATAAAATGCCATTAACAATAACATGTAGACCACACTTCAGCTCCCTAATACATAGCATCTTGGCAGCTCATGTAATCACTATATCACCCCTATCCTTAACACTAAGTCACTCTGCAGCACTTTTAGTCCCCTTTTGTCACCACACATAAAGATGCTCTTTGTCACTGTTAGACCAGACTCCTCTCTCAACACAGTTGCATTCATTTCACTGATCAACATACTGTGCTAATGCTGGTGATACATATTTCATTAGCATTAAGCTTTTTACCAATATATCAATTTACCGTGCGCTGAGATACTTGGTGAATAATTAGGATCACTGCTCTTTGATTATGATATTTTATATGATGTTGTTTTCTCGATGTTTAGCATTATCATTTTCAAACATATACAGTAGGGGTCCTCTATGGCTGCATGTTGCCTAGCACTTTTCTGCACTTTTGAGTGAGTCATGCCACCAGTTTCCATTTAAGGGTACAGTTATTATTTGGTGTCAATCTATGTAAAACTTGGGCAGTTCAATCACTCAGTTGTGTTCACATCTTTTTTCCATAATCTAGATTTCCTATCAAATGTCCTTAGTGCCTCCTCAATCATCATATGGTGAACACGGATGTGTAAAATATATAATGTTCATTATTTTTATATTTGGTCAAGAAATTAATGAATTTATAATTTATTTAATTTGATTTCTTCTTACTAATGAATCCATCCTCACTGAGGTGGGGGTGGTTGTATTGTGGTGTTTGTGGAATATTGAGAAAAATATAGAATCAAATCTGTTGGTGGAAGAGTAGGGTTAGAGATGGTTATGGGAAGGGGGAGATTTAGTTTGAGAGACTGCAAAGAAGTTCTTGTGTTTTAATTTATGTCAATATACTTTTTTCATATCTGAATACAGTAATGCTTTCAAACTCAATTCACTCTGACAATGAAATCCTCCCCACCGAAATGCACATCACATACACATCCATTGTAAATATTTTTTTACACATCACTGTCTGAGATTTCAGACATGCACGTAATGAGGATATTGAACCCAAAAGGAACAACATCCAACTTTTTGAAAGTAAAGTGACAGCAAAAGATGTAACTGAGATAAAAGGAAGCACTTCATCTCTCAGGTATCTCAAGTCTTATAGTATTCATAGCATACTCAACTCTGCAGCTGAAAAGGTGTTTTGGTGCAAACCTTATGTGTTATTATTTTATATCATTGATCTTCATCTAACAGTACTGTATAAACATTAAATAAGTAATATGACATCATTTTTGATTTCTTGAGTTAGTAAATGGAGTCTAACCCTACTTTGTGATAAAGCACATGCTGCCAGTTATGGTCTGACTTTGAAAAGCTACAAAAAAAATTAAATAATGGAAACACACAAATGATTGGCACACACAAAAAGTTCAGCTATACCCACATTTTACTGGGAAAAAAGCAAATATAACATGCTCAAGTACTATTGTTCTATAAATTCAAAGAACATATTACTAAAGGCTGAATTTGTAAAAATCTACCCCGAAGTAAAAGCACTCCTGATAACAAAAGCAACCAGACAACTGACAGGTAGCGTGCTCAGTTACTTTTAGTTAATGAAAATGAAACACCTACAAGACAGAGCGCTTGGACTCGGACCTGAGTCTTCCTCAGGGGGAGCGGCTCAAACACAGCAGCATTAACCCCTATTTACTCATCATTTAGCCATGTCAGCATAGTCAAATATGATTTTATAATTAAATTTAAAGCAACTTGAATTTAAGGCACTTCTGTTTGAAGAGCCCATGGTAACTGGCTATCAGTCTCGTACCATATTTCTGAGTGGAACTGACATAGCAGTAAACAATCAGTAGGTGTGGTCTTCTTTGTCACACCAGTGCAATTAGAAGTGACTGGATTGTTCAGATAGTTTACTTTGTACTGTTAGCTATACTGGGTTATAATAAACATTTGTGTAGCACCAAACAATGAATAATATTCCCTTAGCCATAATAGTAATTTATATTTAACTTGTCATTAAGATTTAAAAGCAAGGCTTACAATTCAAAAGAAAGCTGGCAGCTAAAGGGGAATTGCATTTTGCATAGCACTATGTAGCATAAGTTATAATCCCTTAACTAGAACAGCATCATGGAATTTATTAATATTTTTATATATTTTTAATTTTTTTTCACTGTGGTGTTTAAAGGAACTTTAACTGAATTAATCTGAATGAGCACTGTTTTTGAACTGGGAGTCTTCGCCTTAAGAAATGACAACCGAACAAGTTCATAAAAATGCAGGCTTAGGCAAAAACTAATATTTTTAACACTGTGCTGACTTAAATCATTTGGACACTGAAAAAAGCAACTCTGATGTGGTTAAGGGATAACATTATTACTGATATGTTATGCAGTTGTTTATCACAAATAGAATAAAGTATGGGGCGATGTGTTTAACAAGAAGTATATACCCACCAAGGTGTTAGATGCTACATAAACCCCGAGAGCGAAGCTTGAGGGGTTTATAAAGCATCTAACACTGGGGGGGTGTAAACTTTGAGTTTACACACACCTCCCCATATTTTATTTTATATAATTGTTGAGTTGTGTTTTTTTGCCTCAACAATTATATAAAATATGTCCAGCAGTGTGATGGTAGGAATCAAGGTAGTCCCTGAAGGTATTCTTACCTTTTTGAAGCAGTGCTATTTTTCATTTGCGGTCAAACAGTGGTTGGAAGAGCAGAAATAGTTAAATGACTACAGTTTCAAACAAACGTTTAACTTTTAAAAAAGAATAAGTCTTTCCCCATATGCTTCATGTGCTGTAGCTACAGCAGTTGCCAAGGAAGTTCTAGTCACTACGGTGACTGTATCAGGTGACCTGTAGAGGGAAGGAGGATGAGAAGAAGTGGAGGATCAGCTGGTAGAGATTTTGTTTTAACATTATTTTTAGGTTCATGCTGTGGAAAAAAAAATGCCAATGGGGGAAAACTGGAAGGGGTTCTGAGTATTTTGTGTGGTCACTGTGTGAGAGGAAAGACAGCTTCAGTGGGCGCGAGACTGCTCTGGCTCATGGTTTTTGCCTTAGGAAGGTGTCACGTGATTGCTGTTATAAACACTCCTTTGTAACGGCAACTTACACATGCCTTTTCCTATGAGAAAAAACATGACCCATTAATTATAGTAATGATAGTGCATTTTCAGTGCTGACACTGTTCTGGCTAAGGTATTATGACCTATGCTAAGGTTGCATTCATTATCTGATGGGATTAATTATCTCAGGGAATATATTAATCATTCTTTGGTGCACACAAATGCTTAGTATAGCCTGATACAACTGATAGTACAAAGTATACCATCACAGCAATCCAGTCACTTTTAATAGGATAAGGATACCGCCCCTACTGATTGCTTACTGCTATGTCAGTTTCACTCAGAAGTATGGTATTAGACCAATAGTTGGTTATCTTGGGCTCTTCACACAGAGTTGCTTTAAATTAGAGTTGCTTTAATTTCAATTAGCAAGCCATATAAGGTTTAATGCTGCCGAGCTGAGGAAGACTTGGGCTCAAGTTTTTTTTTTAAGTTAATTTAAATTTTTTTTTTTTTACCAGGAGAAACACACTAAGCTGAAAGCTTGTTAACAGGTTTCCAGGTTTGCAGCTCAGAGCCTTATACCACTTCACTATACTGCCTCCAAGTTAATGTGCTCTATCTTGAAGGTGCTTCATTTTTACTAATTAAAAGTAGTTGAGCACACAATCTGTCAGTAGTCCAGTTGCTTTTATTACCAAGAGTGCTATTTCTTTGGGATAGATTGGATTCATTGGGCTAGCCAGCCCAGTTACAGCACCAGCCATGCATCAGAATTCATGGCACCTGTTGGGGGAGAGATACATTTGTGAAAAAAACTGGCACTTCACATCATGATGCCTCTTTTTTTGAGGAGGTACCCCTTAAGATCTGAGCACTTTACTGTTTTTGCTATTCAATAGCAGCACATCTGAGTTTTTGTGTTCACCAATCCTAGGCTACTGCATATTCCCTGAATGTTTTGGGCAGTCATTATGATTGTATTTTCATGATGACTTTCTAAGTATATGGAGTTTGTTTGGCATTAGGACTTTCAGAAAATTGCTAGAGTGTTCGGTTGCTATTCCTGCAGGGGCTTTCAGACTTAATCCTATTTAGTTGATGCTATACAGTATTGTATGTAAAATTGTTTTTATTATTATTAGAGGCCTTTTCAAAATTGTCTGACAAAGACAAACTATCAAGGGGTCCTACTCAAACTGTCTAACTCACATGCTCAAATTGTAGAGGGGCCATTGCACTTGGCAAAAAGAAAGTGTTTTTATTGTTATTAGGTGGCCTTATTAAATTGTCTGACAAAGACACACTGTCAAGAAATAATTGTTTTCTTTAGTTTTAGGGGACCTGTTCAAACTGACAAGGACACACTGTCAAAGTGAGAGGGTAAGTAAGGCAAGAGGGTAATTTAAAAGACTAGGGGGATAAATGGACAGGCAAGGAAGCTGTAGAGGAAACCAGCCCAGAGGCTGAGCAGGTCATGGATATGGATTTTGGACCATTAGAGAAAGAGGCAACATAGGGAGAGTGGAAGGGTACAATGGATGTGGGACAGCCATTGTGTTGGATATACTGTAGCATGGAGGCAGGGGGGGATGCATGATGTGTAGGCAACTGACACAGCTAAAAGAAGAGATGGGGTGGTTGAGGTGGGAGTTAAGCAGGGTGGGGGAGTGGAACAGGAGATTGGATTACAGGAGAGCCAAACAGAGCACCTGCTGGACATGGTGTGCATGGCAGAACATAGGAGGAGGAACAGGAGCTTCAGAAGCGGGTTCAGAGAGAGACTGGTGGTATCAAGGGGAATGGCAGATAGTCAAATCAAGAAGGGTACAGCATGCACATGCACGGAATAGGTTAAATACAGGAGGGGGCACAACAGACAGACAGCTATGGAACATGGGTACTTTGCAGTTTAACAGATTCTCAATATTGGAGACCCTCGAAGATGAGGGCAAGGTGTGCAACTGCAAGCTAAACAATGGGGACAAAGGAAGGGTTAAGGATAATAACTGCACTGGTGAAAGAGGTATGGTGGATGCATCTTTGGAGGGGAAGCCTCAAAGGTAGATGCAAGATGACAGCAGGAATAGGAGGAAATGTACCCATAACTTGGTCGGACTCCACTAAAGTGAAAAAGAGAGAACCTGTAAAAATCTCAATGATTGGGAGGAAGAGCAGAGGGGGGCAAGAGGAGGTTACCTGTATTCCATGGGAAAGGTACGGTAAAGAGGTAAGGCAAGCACAAATGGAGGAGGTAGGGGCAGAACTTGGGAGACAGGAACCCAGGATGCTAGTGAGCTGAGGAGACATCAGCAGTAGCTTTAATGGGGTCGAATACCATGATGTTAACAGAACTCAAGAGAAAGGTGTGAACAGGGAGGATAAGGGTACCAAGGAGGATAGTGGGATGAAAGGGAAGAGGTAGGAATGGAAAGACCAAACACATAAGCAGAGGTAAAGGGGTAGAAGAGTATTGCTAATAGGGGACTCAGTTATTAAGGGAATTAGATAAGGTGGCAAGGGGGTAGGAGTAGTGCAGTTTGGGTTGAATGCATGCCAGGAATGACCGCACACAAGATGAAGCACAACATTCCCTCATGCGGTAAGCGACAAGGTGGGATGCCTCACTTGATGCTGCACCTGGGCACAATGACCTGGAGGGGAACAGCCTGAAAGAGGTGCAGGCAAGATTCAAGGAGCTATATAATAAAGAGCTCCAATATATTGTTTTGTTAGAGGTGCTGCCAGTGCCACAAGCAAGCACAGCAAGAAAACAGAGGACAGATGAATTCAATCCATGACTGACAGACTGATGTAAGAAGATGGGGGTTGGGCTGGTGAAGGACTGGGGATCAATGTGGGAAGACAAGAGCCTATACATCCTGGAAAGACTGCACCTTAACAAGGAGGGTTTGGCAGTCCTAAAAAGGAAGCTGGGAGAGTTTATTGATAACACATGTAATTTAAACTGAAGACAGAGTGGGAAGGCAAAGTTGACTCAAGGAGGCAAAAGATATTTGAGGCATCCTGCCTCCCCCCAGGATGGTGATGGGGAGTTAGGGAATAGCTTGACCAAGAGAAAGATTAGGGGCCAAGCGGGGAGTAAGTGAGGAGCAGAGTATGGCTGGAGAGTGGTGTCCCTGGACACTAGGAGCTTAGGGAATAAAATACCAGAGCTCCAAGCACTGATGGCAGAAGGGAAAATAGATATAGCTGCCATAACAGAGACATGGGCCAACCAGAACAAGGACTGGGACCTAACAAATCCATGGTACAGCATGTATAGAAGGGATAGAGGGGAGGTGGGGAAGGGGAGGTTCTATACATAAGAAAGAGATTAGTCAGCAGGGAGGATGGGGAGGAGGGGAAAGCAGAGACCCTGTGGGTCAGCATTCAGAGTGTTAAGAGGGAGAAGGTTAGACTAGGGGCGGCATACCGACCTCCATCCCAGGAGGAAGACATCTACCAGGAACTGGTGGCAAATGTCATCAAGCACTGCCAGAAGGGAAGGGAAGGGCAGTGGTGGTAGGCAACTTTAATCTACCTGGAGTAGACTGGAACACAGTGACCACAACTAGCATTAGGGAACAGGTCCTATTAGATGGTTTCCAGGATGTCTTCCTGACTCAGCACATGACATAACCTATGAGGGAGGGAAATCTCTTGGATCTGGGCCTAGCAGAAGGCGACCAGGTGCAAGATGTTAGGGTTGAGGCCCCTGTGGCCAGGAGTGGCCACAACATGGTGTGGATCTCATTAGACATGGGAATGGAGGGGAGGAGAGGGCTAGCAAAACCAAGGTCATATATTTCAGGATTGCTGACTTTGGCAGAATGGCAGTCATAATTATTGGGCATGTGACCACCATCAGACCAGAGATGGACACAAACCCAAAGATGGAAATCATAATGAACAGCCTGCTGGAGGTGACAAATAATTGGACAAAGAGTGTTAGTAAGAATTCAAGGTCCAGGAAGCCTAGTTGGTGGACAAAGGAGGAGCAAGAGCGAGTGAAGGAAAAAAGGGATGCTTTTAAAACCTCTAAAAAGACATGCAGGGAGGTAGACAAGGAGGTGTACATCGCAAAATCCAGAGAGGTGACCATGGTAGTAAGAGCAGCCAAGGCCACAAAAGAGCTAAGGCTGGCACATGGGATTAGGAAGGGGGAGAAATAATTTTCTAATTATGTCAAGGAAAAAAGGAAAAGTAAGGAACATATTGCCAGAATTAAGAACAATTATGGATGATGGGCAGTAAAGGGGGCAGACCAGGCAGAGGTACTAAATGAGTACATCTGCTTAGTATTCACAAGAAAGGAGGATGGACCCATCCCTCCAGGGAAGGGTGGGGTCATGGTCAGAGGGAAGGGGATACCAGATATTGAGATCCCAGAGAAGAGGGTGTTGGATGTCCTCAGATCTCTTAGGGTGGAAAAGGCTCCAGGTCCAGATGGGATACATCCTAGAGTGCTGAGGGAACTAGCAGAGGTGCTGGCAGTACCCCTAATGGATGTATTCAACACCACCCTATGGACATGATGTGTGCCACTTGACTGGAGAATGGTGCATGTGGTTCCCATACACACGAGTGGCCCCAGGGATGAGCCAGAAAATTACAGGCCAGTCAGCCTCACATTCTTAGTTGGGAAATTGATGGAGACCATCCTAAAGGAACGGTTGGTGAAATTAATGCAAGATCACAAGCTTGGGGATGATCAACAACACGGATTCGTCAACAGGAGGTCCTGCCAAATAAACCTCATGGAATTCTTCAACTGGGTGACTAGATCACTGGATGGGTGAAAGGCAGTTGATGTCCTGTATCTGGATTTCAGTAAAGCCTTTGACTCAGTGCCACATGGCAGACTGATAAGTCAACTCGGGGGCATGGGCACAGGGCAAACACTAGTTAGGTGGGTGGAAAGTTGGTTGGGAAATAGGAAACAAAGGATGATAGTTGGGGGGGACTCTTAACACCCCAGGCAGTCAACAGCGGTGACCCACAGGTCTCAGTCCTTGAACCTGTCCTATTTAACATCTATATAGCAGATATAGCAGAAGGGATGGAGAGCAAAATAAGCCTGTTCACCAGTGACACCAAAATTGGTGCAGTGGTAAATTCTGATGATGAGGAGGAGAGAGTGCTACAAAAGGATATGGAGAAGCTGGAGAACCAGTCAATAACATGGCAGCTGAGGTTCAATACTGGAAAGTGTAAGGTCATGCACTTTGGTGCAAAGAGCCCAAGGAGCACCTACCATATGGGGGGGAGAAGTTAAAGGTTACAAAGGAGGAAATGAAATTTGGGGGTGGTGGTCACAGGAATATGAAACACTCAGAACAGTGCAGTCTGGCAGCAGCCAAGGCCAACAAAATGCCAGGGTGTATTGCCAGAGGGATCACATTAAGGAATGAGGACGTGATCCTGCTGCTGTACAGATCACTGGTGAGGCTACATCCAGATTTGTGTGTACAGTTCTGGCACCCCTTCTTGAAGAGGGACATCTAGCTCTTGGAGGGGGTCCAGAGAAGGGTAACCAAACTGATAAGGGGATGGTGGATAATCCCTATGAGCAGAGGCTGAAGGACCTCAATATGTACTCCCTGGAGGACAGAAGGGACAGGTGTGTTATGATTGAGATCTTTAAATACCTGAAGGGCATAAATAGGGTTAGCACTGGAGATATGTTTTAAATGAAGAGAGGGGAGATAACTAAGGGCCATAGTATGAAGTTGGAGGGAGGAGGATTCAAGAGGAAATTGAGAAAGCACTACTTCACAGAAAGAGTGGTGGCAGCATGGAACATACTCCCAGAGGAGTTGGTCTTACAGAGATCAGTGAAGAGTTTTAAAAGGGGGTGGAATAGAGTAAGAGGCAGAATAAGCATTGGAGCTGACTGGACCCAATTGTACAGCTCAGTAAAGGAGAAGAAAGGCAATCGTGGTGACAAGGGGGGAAGGGGTGGCAACACTGGTGTAAACCATGAGCTACATATTGAGCAGATGAAATAGATGTTTTTGGCATGTATCTGCTGGCTTTTTTCATATGTTCATAATACTTTTGTGTGTTTTTGGAACTGGCTACTGTTAACAGCACCACCACCAATCAGAGCACATGTTCTTTAAAGACAAGACAAAATAAAGAAAGTAATAAAATAAAATAATTGTAAGAAAGTAGTTCAGTAATACTTGCCCCAAACTGTCAGCAGCATTACACAAAAAACTATGCAGATGTCAATTACTATATGATGCTAAATAATATATTGATTTTTTTTTTGAGTGGGGATTGACTGCAAGACATTAAGTGGGATCCTCTTTCATACTGCCAAATTCTTTTTTTGTATGGCCATATGAAAAAAACAAGCAGAAGCAAGTCTCAAAAAAGGATGGAAAAAAGTAAAAAACACATTTGGGGGTCATTTTAACAATAATAAAGTGCATAATCAACATAATGATGGGATCCTGATAAGCAAGATACATGTGTTGGTCTCTCTGCAGTATATTATTTTTATGGGGTTTTATTTTATCTTATTCTTTTTGAAGAGACAAAAAGCAAAATGGAGGCATGTAAATCAGGATTTGTTTCATAAGAGGAAGGATTGTCCCCCATATGAACAAGAATCCAGATTTGTATGGCCAAATTCTTTTTTCATTCCAAACATCTATCCTGAAGTGCCTAAAGAGCATGCTCAGAACCAACATTTTAAAAATGAGTAACTCCAGAATGGATTAATATCTTTTCACTAAACCAGTGAAAGGCACATCTGTGGGCCAAGCCCTTTCTACCCTGAAAATGTCAGACCAAAATTCAAAACCATATGGGCACTAGTGGTGGACAAAAAACAGCACAAAATCCTGAAAAATCACCTTTTTCACTATCCAGGTCTCTGAATCTGCACATCCAATTGGAACAAAAGTTGTCAAGTTAAGAGACCTATCCCTCAAGACCATGCACGCAAACCTTTGTGCAAATCTGTTGAATGATTGTGAAGTTATTAAAGTGCAAAAACGGGGTGTAACATTAAACAGCCTACTCAATCCTAAATATAGTGGAGCGACCATGCCACTATAATGAACAAAAAATAAATAAAAACAAACCAAAAATGATGGCTATTGGCCACAAATGTGTACTGATTATTAGGTGTTGCATCTTAAATGTGTGCACTTTGTCACCAGTGGCTACACAACTATGCCAGACTGAGCAATGGATCAGAAGACACTTTGCAACTGGCCAAAAAAAAAATACACAATTCAGCATTTGTTCCTCTGACACTGGATGGCATGTCCATGGACCAATAGCACACTGTTGTCTTTGAAAATGGCAATGGCTTCCATTGGAGCAGTGTTTTTTGCAGCTAATAATTTTATTAAAAATTTTTCCTTACAGAAGAAAAGTTAAAATTCAACAACAGGGAGAAACAAACATACTGAAAAAACTTACATATGTGTACAAACTTAATGCATTGGCATTAGAAAGAGAAGAAGAAGGTCAATTCAAGGCAGAGACCCACCAACCATCAAGACAAATATACTTATCAGTTCATTTCCAAATAATTAATGAAAAAATTAGGCTTGTTCCACGTGGTCATGTAGCTTACAATGATCAGTGCCATCTTCAAAAAAGACAAAGTCAAGATTAAAGAAGGCAGATAGAACAGGAAAAAAAACATCATTCGACCGATTAAATGCATTTTTTTATCATACTCTTGTTTCTACCTCCCCAGCAGAGCAGCCCTCACGATCTCTGGCCACCGACCCTACACCCCAGGACCCAGTCTTGCATGCGGGCCACACTAGCCTGCTCCCCCAGTCGGCCAGCCTTTCATCACTCTTGCACACACTGGGTACGCTCCCCTCTCAGATCTCTCCGGGGGTGCAAGGTGTGGCCATCAGCCGCGAAGATCAGCCTCCACATTTTCCATATTTTCTCCCCTTATGGAGAGCTGGATGTGCAATGGCATCCGAGCATGTAGTGCTGATGCCCGCCACACTCTCACCCAACTTTTTGCATGCCAATGTAGTGCAACTGGCCTCCACCAGTCACCGCTACAGGGCAATGCAAGCCCCACTACCCACCCCTGAGAGAGAGAGAGCAGTCATCAGATGCTCAATCCACCCTTTCCCCTGTCAGCCCCCGGCAGCCCAAGTCCATTCCCGAACCCGAGTCACCAGTGTGGCGCAAGGTGTGGCATCCAGGGTTAAATGCATTTTGATATAATAACACCATTACAGGAATGGGATGCAAAGGATCAGAGTCTAACAACCTCTGTTAAAGAGGGGTAGGTGCAAAGGGGGCTTACAAACATGAAGGCAGGAGTCACAATTTCCAAAAATCTCTGTTGCCAGTTGGTTATGTGACAGCTTTGCTATACAAGACAGAAACAGGCTCCATGTACTGTCACAAACATGGCATTTAGTGATGGCCAAGTGACTGAACTGCTCATTGTGGGCAATTATGCCCACAGAGTGTTTCCAATGCTACAGTCAAGGAATGTGCTGAGATCTCTATTTCTGTACTAAGAGGTAATTTTCCTCCATTACAGGAGCAGAGAGCCTTCTGATTTGACTGTCAAGGAGGTGAGCAATGGTGAAGGGGATTCCAAGGATGAAGAACATTGGAGAAAAGGGTACTGGGGTGCATATGATTGCCTGGCAGGTGGTGTGAATCCCTCCCCAGAAGTTCATTATGGCAGGACATGACCACATAATGTCTAACAGAGAGGTCCCTGAGGCGCAACACACCAGCAAAGATCATTAGGCAGGACTCCAAGTCTAAGCAAGAGCTGTGGGGCATGATAGCAATAGTGCAATATTTTATTCTAGGTAAGATGACTGCATGAGTCTCTGACAGCAGTATATGCTGGACTCCAACATTCATCCCAAGCTTCATGAAATAATGGCACCCCAGATCATTCTCCCAATATTGTTTTGCCTTTAGTATGGGAGTGGGCTGGGCATCTCTGACAGCTCTATAGGTTAGCCCAGCTTTACCTAAGATCTGTTTGAACCATGTTTGCAATAATGTGGGAGTTGGGGGATGTAAAGGTCTGGCAGTGGCTCAGAGTAGCAACTGGGTTGCCCTATAGATCTGCAGAAATTTCCAAGTGATCCTGTGTAGGTATACCTTTGACTGTACATAAGTAATCAAATGACTAAAAATTGCATTGAGTTGGGGATCAGGAGCTCTCTTAGGCAACAAATGCCATACTCCTGCCAGGACATTCAAAACAGAGGCTTTTCTTTTTTACTGTAATGAGGGGACTCCTCCTAAGAGGGAGGAGGTCCAGAGGACAGAGATCTGAGCACAAGAGGAGACTTAGAGATTTCTATCATGTTACAGAGGGGAGTATCAGTGAGTTGACACAGCATTGTTTAGATTGGGGCACGTATAGAGCCACACTGGGGGTGGTGCCTAACATAAGGTGAGTTTCCCATAATAACCCATAAAGGGAGCACTCTGCATCATCTCGAAACCAATAAAGCATTTGTGCTCTCAAGGTAACCAAATAATACCCCCTACATCACAGCATACCCCAACCCCCTTAAACCAGCGAGCATGTAGTTTAGACCAACTGTATTGTGGGGCCTTCCCAGATGAATAATCCTGTGAGTTTGCCAATATTTAGCACAAAGCATTAGGGATTGACAGGGAAAGGTTACTCAGCAGATATAACGAGTTTTGAGAAAGGAATCATACACAGCATCTTGCATTTTGCCTACTACTACTTGAGTGCTTTCCACTGGTCTCATTCAGTTTTTAGGGACTGGAGTAGGGGATCAAGATTGGCCCTTGGAATAGCATTCAGTTTTGATTTGATACTTATTCCAAAGTAACTAATGCCATTAGATGACCACATCAGGTTCACTCAGGTGAAGGGGAGCTGGGAAGAAGGTAATAATAGGGATCACTTGTGTTTTGTTCTTGTTAACCTGAAGGCCTGAAATTGCTGAAAAATGCTGTAGAGTGTGAAGCAAGGCAGGAAGTGAGGTGTCTGGGTCTGTGATTAGAACGAGGAGATAATCTGCATACAATAGGGTGGAATGTCATTCAGGAATGTCTGGGTGGTTCTAAATGGTGACTGCAAGGGGCTCAATGGCCAGGAGAGAGAGAAGTGGTGAGAAGGGACAACCTTGCCTTGTGTCCTTTTGCAGAGTGAAGGGAGGGGTTACAACCAGCCGTTGGTGAACACCCTGGCTATTGGTGACTTATGTAATACCTGAACCCACTTAGAAAAGGAGGAACTGCATCCAAAATGGACAAGGCAGCATAAAGTTAGGGCCAGTTAACAGAGTTGAAGACTTTCCCTAAGTCAATCAAGGTTACTGTGGCAGGGGTAACAGTTGATTGGGCTACTGATATGAGGTTGAAGAATTCTCGCATATAAACCGACCCTAATCTGCTTTTGACAAAGCTGGCCTGAGCTGGGTGCACCATTTGGGGTAGGAGAGATTCTAGGCAAGAGTCTAATACCTTTGCTAGCACCTTGCAGGCAGCATTAATAAGAGATACAGAGCAGTATTTGGTGCATGGTGAGGCATCTTTGTCCTTTTTCAGGATGACCATGATTACGGCTCCTCTGAGAGTGGTGAGAAGAATGCTGGTGTCATAGGCTTGATCATACACAGCTTTGGGGGAGAAGAGGGGGAGGAGTAGCTCTCTATGTAAAGGGAGGGATAAAAGCAACTGAACAAAAGAGTAAACCGGGAGGAGAGGAGGCACTGTGAGTCACCTTGGAGACTGGAAAGGGCACCACAATCCGCACAGGGGTTGTGTACAGACCCCCATGTCAGGGGGAAGGAATGGACAAGGATATGATGGAATGCATTCTTAGAATGGCAGAGAAAGGGGAGATACTGTTGATGGGAGACCTGAATATGCCATATGTTAACTGGAGCACATTTGCTGCAGCCACATCCAAGAGCAGGGCCATTCTTGATGCCCTACAGGTGGCAGGCATTAGACAGCTAGTTTCAGAACCCACTCGTGAGGGAGCAGTCTTAGACCTCATACTCTCAAACGGGGGCAGATCTAGAAGTGGGTTGCCATCTGGGGACAAGTGACCATCAAACAGTGTGGTTCACATTAAACTCAGATACAGAGTCAAGCCATACAAAAGTGAGGGTACTGGACTTTGGGAGGGCTGACTTTGGCAAGATGGGAGAGTGCCTCAGAAAAGCACTAGCAAACAGGCTAGAAGGAGGTGTGGAGCAATAATGGGGGAGTTATCAAAACTGCCATCACAGAGGCAACAAGCCTTTGTGTGAAGCAAAATAAACAAATCAAAACTAAAGAAAAAGCCACTATGGTTCTCAAGAGAGGTGGCTGTGAAAGTCAGGAAGAAAAAGTTAGCATTCCGGAAGTATAAGGAAACACAGAAGGAGCAGGACAGAGAGCTGTACCAGTTAAGGCAGAAAGAAGCAGGAGGAAGTCAGAATAGCAAAGGCCCAAACTGAGGAAAAGATAGCCAACTCAGTTAAGAAGGGGATAAAACCTTTATAGGTACATCAGCGAGTAGAAAGACAAAGGGAGGGATAGTGAGGCTGAATAGAATGAGCGGTGGGTGGGCAGAGGGGACAGTGAAAAGCAGGAATACTGAACGAATATTTCTGCTCAGTATTCAAAAAGGAGGGGAAGTGCCTAATCCAATTAACAGAAGCACTCTTGATAGGGGGGTCGATCCCAGTCCTTTCACAGAAGAAAGGGTTCTGCAAGAACTCCTAAAACTGAAGGTGGACAAAGCAATGGGTCCTGATGGAATTCACCCCTGAATTCTAAAAGAATTAAGGAAGGAACTAGTGAAACCACTGGCTACTCTTTTTAATAAATCATGGGAGGATGGTGTGGTACCCGAGGACTGGAGGAAGGCGGATGTGATTCCCCTTCACAAAAGTGGGACCAAGACAGAGGCAGGAAACTACAGACCTGTCAGTCTGACCTCTGTGGTAGGGAAAGTGATGGAGTCACTTCTGAAGGAAAGAATAGTTGAGTACCTAGAGGTCAGTGGAGCACAGGATCCAAGGCAGCATGGGTTCACAGCGGAAGGTGCAGCAGACAATCTAATAGATTTCTTTGACTGGGTGACCAAAGTAGTAGACCAGGGAGGGCTGTGGACATGGCCTACCTAGACTTTAGCAAGGCATTTGACACAGTCCCACATAAAGATTATTAGTCAAATTAACCAGCCTGGGAGTGGGTCCCAGGGTGGTAGCCTGAAAACATTGGCTGGACAACAGGACACAGAAGGTAATTGTAAATGGAGTCCACTTGAAGAAAGGACGGTTACTAGTGGGGTACCACAGGGTTCAGTATTGGGTCCAGTCCTTTTTAATGTCTTCATCAGTGGCATTGCAGAGGGACTGGAAGGAAAAGTATGCCGTTTTGCAGATGACACAAAGATCTGCAACAGGGTTGATAAACAAGGAGGCATGGAAAGGATGAAAAGGGACTTGGCAAGGTTGGAGGAATGGTCAGACATATGGCAGCTAGGATTCAATGCAAAAAAGTGCAAAAATAATGAACCTGGGAAACAAGAACCCAGGGGATGAATACACAATGGGTGGGGAGGTAGTAACAACAACAAAACAGGAAAGGCACCTGGGGGTAATCATTTCAGATGACCTTAAGATTAGCAAGCAATGTGAGAAGGCAGTAGGGAGGGCTGGGGGTATACTGGGATGTATAGGGAGAGGCATCAGCAGCAGAAAACAGGAAGTTGTTATCCCTCTGTACAGACAGTTGGTGAGACCCCATCTGGAATACTGTGTCCAGTTCTGGAGACCCCATCTCCCAAGGACATAGACAGGATAGAGGCAGTCCAGAGGAGGGCAACTAAATGGTGCAGGGTCTGCAAGAGAAGCCGTATGAGGAGAGACTAAAGGAGCTTAATATGTATACCCTTGAGGAAAGAAGGAGAGGGAGACATGATAGAAACTTTAAGTACCTCAAAGGAATCAACAAAGTCCAAGAGGGTAGCATCTTTCAGAAAAGAGACTTGCAAGAACAAGGACACAATTTAAAGACAGAAGGAGGGCGGTTCAGGGGCAATGTGAGGAAGTATTATTTCACAGAGAGGGTAGTGGATGCATGGAACAGCCTTCCTGAGGAAGTGTGGGGTCTAAAACTGTGGGAGAATTCAAGAATGCATGGGACAGACATAAGGCAATTCTTGTGGGGGGCAGGAAGATATAGGCTGTTGGTTAACTAGGATCTGCGGCCTATCCTGTAGGAAGGGAAATGGGCAGACTAGATGGGCCTAGAGGTCCTTATCTGCAGTCAAAGTCTATGTTTCTATGTTTCTATGTTTCTTTGAGGTGAGGAGCAACGATATCTTGGATGGCTTGGTATACAGTATGTCATCAGGAAGGCTGTCAACACCAGGCACTTTACAAGAAAGAGAAAAGGGCTTTGATAGTGCTTTTCACTTCCTCTACCGTTGGAGCCTGGCCTAGGAATTCCTGGTCCTCCAGGGAAAGATTAGGTAAATGCAGGTGATCCAGAAAGCTGCCTATGACCTCCTCTCATGGGGAGGGGGTAACCATAAAAGGGCCTCATCACATTTTTGCATAATTGACTTGACCTCAGGGAGGGGGGGGCGGAGTTGGCCCTACTTATCAGTAAGGTATCCTATGTGTCCACTCACCTTCTGTGCACGTAATTGGAGGGCAAGCAGTTTCCTGGCTCATTCTCCACCCTTCCAATATCTATGTTTAGTCCTTATTATGGCTAGTTCTGCTCTTCTGGAAATTAAGGTACTGAAGCTATAATTTAAAACAATTATGGAGGATAGATTTCTGTTTGAGAGATCTTTGTCACTGTTAATGTCCAGCTCCCTGGCCTGTACCTCTGTGGTGATCTGCGAGTCATCTTCTTACCTTTGTTTTTTTTTCAATGGGCCACAAAACTAATTATGATGCCTCTGTGGTAGGCCTTGTAAACCTCCCACAGAGTGGCAGAAGTAGAGTCGGGGAGGTGCTGAGGTGAAAGAAAACTAGTCTCTTTGTGGAGGAGCTCACAAACTGAGGGTCTTCCAGCAGCAGGAGGTCAATCCACCAGAGAACAGGTTTGCACTGGGGTGGGTCCAGTTGTACAGTAGCCTGCACAGTGGCAAAATCAGACAGGACCATATTACCTATCTCCATGGCTGTTATTGCATGAGAAAGGTAGGGGGATAGAAGCCGGTAGTTTATTCTACTATATATTTTATGGGCCAAGGTGAAAAAAGAGTAATCCTGTGCTGTGGGGTGTAGGAGTCACAACACATTCACTACAGCATACTACTCATGAGCAAGTGTAGTGCTTAAGATGCGGGGTCAACTGCTGAATTCAGGGAGATCTCTTGTCCAAATCCCCATCTAAGGGGATAGTAAAATCCACTCCTATTTGAAGCAGGGGATTATCTGGATTGAACTCACCAATAGTGTGAGCAAAACCGGTATAGAACCCAGAGTCAGTTTCGTTGACCCCATAGATCCATCCCACTACAAATTGAAGCCCAGTGGGGTTTTAATAAGAGCTATTACCCAGGGACCTTCAGAGTTGGCCTTGTGTCACAGAATTTGCCAGTGAAGTCACTTATGAATTAGGAAAGAGACCATGCTCTTTTATCTATTAAAAGTGGAGTGAAGTTCCACTCCCACCCATTCTCTCATAAACTCAATGGCCTCCTCCCCATTACGTGGGTTTCTTGTAAAATAGCTACTGATGCATCTAGTTTTATTTTTTTTAGTTGTGAGAGAATTGACTTCCTTTAAATTGGGTGGTGTAGTCCCTTCACATTTCAGGTGACAAAAGTACACCTTAAGTGGGCAATGACTGAATTGTTAAACGAGATAAAAATGAGATAAGCCATTACCAAGTTGTAAAGCTGCGGAGTACCCCCAAGAACCATCATATCCTTTGTGTTGGAGCAAGATGGTATATAACACAGTGTATGAGGATAATCAGTCCATTGTACCAAAAGCATAACTGAACAGTAACCACAACATTAACAAATAACTAACATACAAAGAAGAAAAATATCTATGAAATACTTTAGAAACAAGAAATATACAAAATCTCAACCCCCAACATGGGTTATCTTCTCCTAATCCACAGAGTACACTAGTGAACTCCACATGGAAAGAGTCAATAGTAGGTCAGATTGGAAATTGCTGCCTACCCCAAAAGAAAGAGGGGATAACATCTCCAATGCCAGCCCCTAGGTGAACTACCTTCAGGAAGGTTAGATATGTAACTTGCTCCATTGAGAGGTTCCCTGTAGAATATCATTCCACACCTAACACCTTGTAGTCAGCCAGGGAATGGCCTGTGATCTTGACCAGAAGACCAGTGGGAGAGGAGTAACCCACATAAAACAGGCATAGCATAGGAGGGCTAAAAGCATTGCAAGGGAAAAAGCATTGTGAGGGACCTAGGGGTTATAGTAGAGAGGAAAGGTCATTTACCATTTGTCGATCCCTGGACGGAAATTCTTCACAATGTCACTTCTGGAGCCTTCAGAAAAAGTTGGGTAAAAAACTATAAAGCTGAGAAGGAGCTATATTATCATTGCCCACCTAGGGACAAATGACCTGGCAAGCAATAGGGCACAGGTAATGCAGAGTGAATTCAAGGAGCTGGGAAGGGGCCTTCAACAGGTAGCATGCACAGTGGCATGTGCAGAGGTGTTACCTGTGTATGGCTGGGAAGAGGAAAGGGCACTCCACACCAGGGTTTATAAAAATTGATTGAAGGTATTATCCATGGAGGAGGGCTTCAGCTACAATGGGCAATGGGACTGGGGGTCAGCCTGGGAGATATGGGCCTCTACAGGGGAGACAGACTGCATCCTTCCAGGAGGGGGACCATAGTCCTTAGTGTGTGGTTTAAATGCTACTTGGATGAGTATTAAAACTGGTCGGGGAGAGGCTGTAATACCATGGGAGACAGTATAGCCTAGAGGTTAGAGGAATGAGGTGTGAATGAGCTTGATACATCAAGCAGACCACACCTGAATTTGATTCTCACAACCTCCACTTGCGTACTGTTTGACTCTGAGCAAGTCACTTAACCGCCCATTGCTCCCAGGTCACCCCTGAAAACAGGCACTTGTGCCTAGTGGGCCTTACCTGTTTACCAAAGACTTAAAAAAAAATTGCCCCTCAGAAAGATGAAGCAACAAGGAGGGGGGGCCCAAAGGGCGGACGCTTCTCCAGGACAGGGGCACTAGAAGATAGGGATGGGGACAAGGCAGAAGACTGGGGGGTATAAATCTGGAAAACAAGAAGAGTGGAGTGAAAGAGCTATGTAACAGAGGTGGTCCGGGGTCTTCGGGGAACAACACAAGTGGAAGGGGAGAAAGCAGGGAGGTATACAGTATGCACTCGGTGATAGCTCAGTCATCAGCTAGCCGTAGTGGAGAGAGGAGTGCTGCGTCAGTCATCAGCTGGGGATCAGGATAGTGGTGGGTCACTATCTGCCAGGGTGGGGGTCCACTGATAGATACTAGGGAAAGGGTTACATTAACTATATGGGGGATCTGGGATAGGGAGTGGGGTGGTCTGCTAGACCACCAGAGAAATGTTTCACTTTGACTCTACAGGGGACTGGGATGGGGAGGTTACATTGGAGACAAGGGACACTTTTTTATATGTCTGGTGAGAGACTGAGTGGTGGGAGGGATCGCTAGCTATCAGGGTCTATTCTTTTTTTCTTGGACCTGTAATTGGTGATCATGGGAGGGGGATCAACTAGCCACCGGGGATAAACTAAAATTGGCAGGTTACTAAATTTTTAAAAGAGACAGGTCAAAGAGAAGGGGTGGAGTTTGTCTATGCTTTATCGTGAAATACCCGAGGGTCACTGAGTCTCCTTCCCTGCAAACTACTAGCCCTTATCATTTCCTTTCACTGGCTGTCTTGTTTGACCAATATTTACATCTGTCCAGGCCATGCTGCGGAGGGCCTAACTTCAGTCTCTGAGTTCAGCCTAACAATATGAATTGGTCCACCAGTCAAGAAGACAAGGTGGGTTGCGTGATTCAGATGCAGCCCCATTTGTCCCAGGTCACCTGACCTAGGGTACCAGGCAAGGCAAAGGGGGAGGGTGGAGGGGAGAGGGAAGCAGAAAAGAGAAACGGGTATAAGGAGGATGACATCATCCCTAAGGGGGAGGGGGCAAGTTGATGGACAGGTATAAGGGGAGGGGTGTGGGTGAAATTGGGAGAACTGGATTGGAGGAGAGGCAGGAGAGAGAGAATGGTGAGAAGGGGGTATGTAAGATGCTGCAGACAGCAGATCCCCCCTCACATTGCTATCCAATAGCTTTTGGTTCAGCACATCAGTCACCTGGAAGAACTGCTGTTTTAAAATGCTGTAAGATAGAGGTTCGGGGAATCACTAAGGTAAGAGAGGGGAACAAAAAAGACTTTAAAGGAAGGCACACCACAGGATTTAAATTAGAAAAAAGTGATAAGATGATGCCTAATATTTGTATGGTTATGATGGAGGATGCAGTAGTACAGGCTAACAGGGTTCATGTATAGGACAATAGCTCAGAGAATTGAGATAGGTTTGCAGATTCCTCAGGGAGGCATTGTACAAAGGGTAGCGATCAGGGTTTTGAGCCAGAGGCCAGCAGGGCTAAGAGTGGAGAAGTTTTTTTAGCAGTCCCAGAGGACATCTGTTTATAATGCAGTGTTATAGTGTGGGCCTAGGTGTTTAAAAAGAAAAAACGTCAGGCAGATGTGTGGGCAGTAGTGGTTTGTAGGGGCTTCTGCAACAGGATGCATCCTGAAGTCATTGAGAATTCGGTGGTAGTGAGTGCAAACAAGCAGAGAGCAGAAATAAAAGGACAAGATAAGGAGAGGTTATGTGGAGGTAACAGAGGAGCGAGTGGTTGAAAGAAATAGGACAAGGAGAGAATCATGATCAGGGAGTGCAGTTTGTGATTAAAAAAATAAATAAATAAAAAGAGATAACACCTAGAAACTGAAGGGAACACAGAAAGAGGAGAAGGCATCCTACAAGTGAGTGGGGAGGTCTAGCCATATGGTGGCAGCCACCATCTTGGGCTGAGAGAGAGATGGCTATGTGGTGTCCACCATAGAAGGCTGTGTGGCTTTTTTTATTGTTTTTCAACAGCGAACAATGAGGATGAGAAGGGGGAGGCAGAAGGAAGCGCTAGATATTAGAGGACGATACAATAAGCAAGAAAGTGCTGCAAGCTGGCCTGTTTTCATGGAAAACCAGAGATGAGACTACAGGTAATGGGGGGAGCACGTAGTAGGCAGTGTTTGGGGGACAGGTAACCTAGTGTAAAACAGAGACATATACTGGAAAATTATGTGGATATTTATGATATTGTTGGAGATTATGTGCAAAGATCCTTGAATTGTTAAACTGGGCACATATACAATTATTTAAGTATTTTATTCACATAGAAGTTTGAAAAAAATTAATGGATATTTAAAATAAGAAACTGGGAAGTACATAATCTGTGGAATTAATAAGGTAATGTGGAGATTCACATCCATTACAAAAAAAAAAAAAAAAAAAAGGGCAACAGGCCTATAGGGGAAAATGTAGAAGGACCACATTTTTCCCCACCTTTAGATGGTGACCAGGAAAAGCTGGTGTACTGGCAACATACTGTTATTGGTATGGATTAATTAGTACTTATGTACTCTGATACTCACATAGGGACAAAAGATTGAGTAAAGAATACAGAAGGCAGAAGTAAAAAAAAAATGCACAAGAAGGTGGCTGCAGGTAACCTAGTTGTGGGAGTGATGAGCTGGAATGAGCTTGGTACAACCAGCGGACATGGGATGGATTCCATCACTCTCCACCTGTGTGCTGGGTGATGCTGAACAAGTAAAAGAAAAAGTAAAAGGGATAATGGTAAGTGAGACTGAGAGGGACTATGGGGCCAACAGGTACATGTTTTCTCATTTGACATCTATGCTGTTGCAGGTCAACATGCCACTCAAGAAGAACACCCACTCAAAAGCAGAAGCAGTGAAAAAACTTATGGAGCTAGTGGAAAGAGCACAGAAGATGCTGTGAAAGAGGTTCCAGAGACCCCCACTCCTACCTGTAGGGGCAGGAATTGAAAGGGTGGGCAAACCCGAGGGGACAGGATGAAGAAACCAAACAATGAAGGAGTCCCTGTGCCAGAGGAGCCTCAACCTCTGCTTCCCCTGCAACCTCCCCAACCTCTTGGGAGACAGGGTATAGTAGATATTTCACTTGAAGGGAGTATAAAATAATGCGTATAGCAATTGATTGGGTCCATGGGTGAGAATTGGCTATGGGAGCAGGATAAAGTGACTGGGGTAATAAAAAGGGATAAGGGAAAGAATCAGTGGGAGAATTCCAGGATACAACGGAGGGCAGGAAGCGTCGGGGTGGAGATCCGGTGCTTGGGTGTGAGGATAGGGGATCAAGTCCCTTTAGCACTGAAGGAAAAGATATGGAAATGTAAATATGTAGATATATTGGCCCTGGAGGATAAGGAAACAGAGAGAAAATATGAGGAGAAAGAATGGTTGGCTAAACCTGACAGGGCAGCAGCCTTGGTATTGTTAGGCAGGTCAGAGGAAGTAAGGGGTTACGGGGGAAAACTCTGGAGGCATGGCTGATAGGTTTCACATATTACAGTGCCTTAGTACAGGAGAAGTACCCAGAGTTAGCCATGCCCATGTTGGCATACTCACTCATAGTGAGTAATGCATATAACCTAAGGTCGCACCTGCTGGTTAGAATATGATGAGAAGTTTAGGCAGAGGATGGCTTCTCATGAGGATGTAAGATGGGATACCAGGCATTCTGGGGGTGGGGTGCAGTGACGGGTGAGGGGACCCCACCCAGAAGTTCTGCTGTGGATTCAACAGACTGCAATGTTCTTGGCCCAATTGCTAATTCAGACGTGCTTGTTCTCAGAGTTCTGGAAATCACCCGCTGACAAGGTGCCGGTGCGATGGGGACAGGAGCAGTTGGGCAGGAACCAGTGGGCAGACCTTTCAAGGAGGGTACCTGGGGCATTGGGTGGGACATGGGGGCAGAGTAAGCAGAGGATAAGTTTTGGCTTTGGTAGAGGATAAGCCCATGGGGCAGGTGGGAAATAAAATCCAGTGCTGGAAGATAAGAGGGTCTCAGTTCCAAATGGTCCTGACCCCCATAAGATTAAAGTTGCTGCAGGAGTGGATAGAGGGGTACCTCGACCAGGTGGCAAGGGAGACTCTACAGGCAGAGTTTGAGAAAAGTTTTAGCCTTCAATTTAAGGGGGAAAGGAGGGCTGCAAAAGCAAAAATCATGGGGTCAGTAAAGTTTAAGGAGGAAATTCTGCATACAAAGACAAAGAAGGAGATGAAGGTGGGGTGAGTAGAGGGGCCTTTCCCAACCCCTCCTCTGGCCAACTTCAGGGTATTACCACTTGGTCTGATACTGATGAAGCAACTGGGGGAATACAGGATGATTCAACACCTTTTATACCCAGAAGGGGACTCAGTGAATGATTACATAGGGGAGGAAGACAGCAGGGTGATGTATGCTGCATTGCATCAGGTGGTGCAGATGATTAGAGTGAAAAGGGAGCTTACTTGGCCAGAAAAGACATAAAGCCTGCTTTCCAGTTTCTCCCAGTCAGGCCAGAGGAATGGGACTTCTTAGGTTTCAGTTACAAGGGGTACTATTATTTTGACAAGGCCATGCCAATGGGATGTTCGGTGTCATGCACCACATTTGATCTGTTCAGTACATGGCTGCAGTGGGTTTTCCAGGACAGGTATGGCCACTAGGTAGTTGTGCACTACCTGGATGACTTTCATTTAGTAGGGGGAGGCAGAAATGGCTCATATATTAAGGCAGTTTAGGGAGATGTGTGAACAGTTAGGAGTACCTATAACAGAGGACAAGACGGAAGGCCCCAGTCATAGACTCTAATTTTTAGGAATTGAGATAGATGTGGAGGCAGAGGTTTTTAGCCTGCTGGCACTGAAGCTTCAGAAGCTGAAAGAGCTTATGGACATGGTAAGGGGAAAGAGATGGGCAATGTTGAGGGTAGTCCGGCAACTATTGGGTCATTTAAACTTTGCATGCAAGACAATAGCCCAGGGGTGCCCATTCACTCAGCAGTTGGCCAGGGCAACAAAAGGGGCCACCCTGCCGTATCATTGAGTTGACATAAACAAAGATATAAAGGAAGATTTAGCTAGATGAGATCAGTTCCTATAAAACTATAACGGGGTTACTTTTTGGCAGGAAGATTAGGTGTATAACATCGACTTGGAGCTACTAATGGATGCGTCTGGGACTCATGGGGTGGGTGCCTATTTTAAAAGGAGGTGGATATCAGAGCCTTGGCCAGTGGAATGGAAGGAAAGGGGATTAACTCAGGACATAACCTTCTTAGAAATCTTACCAATTTGGGTGGTGATGGTAGTGTAGGGGGGAACACCGATGGAACCGGAAGGTGACATTTTAGTGTAACAACAGTGTGGAGGTGGATGCTATTAATCAGCATGGGGCAGTGTCAGAGACAGTAATGGAGGTAATGATGCAGTTAGTGCTGTGGGGCTTAGAGATGAATTTATCTTTTCAAGCAAAACACATTGAAGGGGTTCAGAACACCATAACTGACAGTCTGTCCCATCTTCAGCTGGACAGGTTTCGAGCTGTTGCCCCAGGGGCAGAAGGCAGGAGGACAGAGGTACTAGTGGTGATGTGGGAAATTGGATGGAAGGAGCTGAATTGCTCTTTTGGAACTCCTGGTCTGCATGGATGCTGAGGGCATACAAAGATTTGTGGAGAGTTTTCCAGGCCTTTAGAGAGCAACACAGCATGGAGGCAAGTGGACCAGTCATAGAGGAACAACTGGACAAGTTCATGGTTAGAAAATGGAAGAAAGGGGTGGTACATTCCACCATGAGGGTCCATCTGTCGGCAGTCGGGCTGGTATACAACCTCCGTGGTTGGGGCAATTCAGGGAGGAGAAAATTGATCCAGTGGATGATGCAGGGGTAGTTGCGACTGAAAAGCACAATGCCAGATGGCAGACATCCCATTTTGGAGGCCCTATTGGTCCGTTTGAGAGGGGCATTGTGTAGGGTCTGCTACACAGTAGGGGAGGCACACCTGTTTGTGGCCATATCTATCACCATGTTTCATGAAGGCTTTTAGGGTTAGTAAAGTGGTCCAAGTGGGGTGGGCAGGGGAGCAAAAATAAATTTTAATAGGGGATGTATGGCAGCAGAAGGGGGTGGAGATTTGGCTACATTAATCTAAGACATATCAGGTGGGAAAAGGGACAGCAGTGCTGTTCATATGGCACAAGGTGCCAGAGACTTGCCCAGCTCGGGTGCTGGTAGAGTACCTGGAGGTTGGGTCAATAGTAGAGGGACTATTATACATGTATAGTGATGGAAGCCTAGTCACGGGACCACAAATGGTGGCAGTGCTACAGAAGAGGTTAGAATTCCTAGGGGCTGATCTGTGGAGATATTCATCACACTCTTTCTGAATTGGGTCCGCCTCAGAAGTGATGGAATGCAGGGATTCTGGGGAAGAGGTAAAAAAGGTGAGCAGGTGGACATCGGATTGCTATAACAAGTATGTGGGAGAATTATTACACTAATGGACTCTGTTTTCTTACAATGGCGCATGAGTAGGCGGCTAGTGAGATGTGGATGGGAAGCAAAAAGAGGGGGACAGCAACTGCTTTACTACTAATGTATTTTACTTATATCTCAGGCCCAAACACAAGGAGGGAAATATGGATATGTGGTCACCCATTCATATACTGGGCAGAATGGAGAGCAGTGCTGTGCCACAGAGGGAGGCAGCTACTTCAGGATGTGGGGCAGACCAGAGTAAGATGGAGTGCAATTAGGACATGTGCTGGCCACAGCTGCTTCCTTTCTTAATAGATACTTCTGCTCAGTATTTACTGAAGAGAAGGTAGGGCAGGGCCCACAGCTCAGCACCATGGACACAGGGGGGATTGAGGTGTGCACTAGTCCCTTCACAAAAGAAAGGGTCCTACAAGAGCTCAATAAGCTCAGGGTGGACAAGGCAATGGGACCTGGTGGCATAGATCCCAGAGTACTAAAGGAAATAAGGATGGAACTAGCAGAGCCATTATCAGAACTGTTTAGTGAGTCTCTGAGCACAGGAGAGGTCCCAGAAGACTGGAGAAGGGTTCATGTGATCCCACTCTACAAGAGTGGTAGCAGGGAGGAGGCAGGGAACTACAGACCAGTTAGTCTTACCTCAGTAGTGGGCAAGATTATGGAGGCACTCCTTAAGGAAAGGATAGTGCAGCACCTGGAATCCTTAGGAACACAGGATCCAAGACAGCATGGGTTTACAAAAGGAAGGTCCTGTCAAACTAATCTCATAGATTTCTTTGACCAAGTAACCAGAGTGGTGTACCAAGGGGGAGCAGCTGATGTTGCCTACCTTAACTTCAGCAAAGCTTCCAATACTGTTTCACATAGAAGATTGATTAATAAACTGGGTAGGCTCAGGGTGGGTCAGAAGTTGGTCAACTGGATGGCAAACTGGTTGATGGGCAGAAAACAGAGAGAGGTGGTAAACAGTATAGAGTCAGAAGAGATGCAAGTCATAAGTGGGGTACCTCAGGTATCAGTTCTGGGGCCAATCCTCTTCAATATCTTCATCAGTGACATTACAGATGGACTGGAGGGTAAGGTATCTTTGTTTGCAGATGACACCAAGATCTGCAACAGAGTAGATGATCCAGATGGGGTGGACAGAATGAGAAGGGATCTGGATAAACTAGCAAAATGGTTGAAAGAGTGGCAACTGGTGTTTAATGCAAGAAAGTGCAAGATCATGCACATAGGGAAGAGAAATCCTGAAGACACCTATAGGCTGGGAGGGGAGTTACTGGCAGTCACAAGGGAAGGAAGAGACTTGGGCATCATCTTCACCGATGACATGAAATTATCCAAGCAGACCACTAAAGCAATAGGTAAGGCTAGGGAGATGTTGGGGTGTATTAGTAGGGGTATCACAAGTAGGAAGAGAGAGGTAATAATCCGTCTTTACAAGACACTGGTTAGGCCCCATCTGGAGTACTGCATGCAGTACTGGAGGCCACGCTTTCACAAGGATATTAACCAAACTGAGGCAGTTCAGAGAAGGACAACCAAAATGGTGCAGGGACTTCATCAGAAAACATATGAGGACAGATTAACGGACTTCATTATGTATACTCTAGAGCAAAGGAGGGAAAGAGGTGATATGATTGAAACATTCAAACACCTTAAGGGCATTAACAAGGTGAAAGAGTCTAACATGTTTCAATACAAGAAAAATAGCAGCACAAGAAGACACAGCATGGGATTAGAGGGAGGCCAATTAAGGGGTAATGTGAGGAAGTTCTTTTTCACAGAAAGGGTGGGGGATGCACAAAATGACCTACCTCAGGAAGTGGTGAATATGAATACAGTGCAGGGCTTCAAATGGTCATGGGATAGGCATAAGGTAGAAATACAGATTAGTATGAATAGATAGACCATTGACAGAGCAAACGCCGATGGCACATTCATAAGGTAGAAAAAGAAATGGGCAGACTGGATGGGCCTTGCGGTCCTTATCTGCTCACTTCTATGTTTCTATGTTTCTATTTTAGAGGATCTAAAGATAAGATGGACAGAACCAGGCTTTCTCATATTGTATTTTGGTGAGAAACAACCTGGGGAACAGACCCTGGTTGGATATCTTTAGGGAGATAAAATGTGATGTTTTAAAAATAATGGAATAGTGACCAAGGGTAGTGGTGACCTAGTATAAGATTTTACTGAGATGGGTATGGAGGTATGCCAGGGAAGCAAAGACCACTGATGAAGGCAGAAAACAAATGAATAGGCGGTAGGAGCATTCATTAAAGAGCTGGGGGAAGGTTGATAAAACATGAGGAGATATTAAAGAAATGTCCAGGGCTGTATAGAATGGATGGGGTACAAATGTCCGACATTGGGTTGGACATATTTAACCTTGATCTGAGGACAGGGACAGAGCAGTGGAAATAGGAATGGGGCCCCTTTAAAAGGGGGGAAGCCTATCTTCCAGCGCAAAAAGCTAGAAATGGGCTAGAGGCAGAAGGGACCTTCAGATGGAAGAAAATGAGGATAAAGGGTAGGGGTTGGAGGGGAAGAACCTGGCCTGGTTATGCATCCAGGCTGGGAGAGGGCACCTCTGGGTGTACATCCAGAGGGCTCGGGGGATGTGTACACCTGGACCCCAGCAGGAATGAGAGTTGAAGAAAATTGAGGAGGCCTACCCATGTGTACATCTGGGGGGAGAGATGTGGGTGTTTAAATTATGAAAATGGAGGATTGGTGACAGCAAAATACTGCAATTCAAGGACTTAAGGTGACATATATGTGATGGAGTGAATAAAGTATGAAGAGAATAATCAGATTTGTAAAGTGAAGTATGGATAAATTAAGTATTTGCCAACTGAGCACCCAAAAAGTCTGTGTGGCTGTAAATTATTTGGGAAACTGGATCCTGGGACAAGGTGGGTTGCATGATTCAGAGGCAGCCCCATTTGTCCCAGGTCATCTGATCCAGGGTGCCAGGCTAGGCAAAGTGGAGAGGGAGAAGGGTGGAAGGGAGAAGGAAGCAGAAAAGAGAAACAGGTATAAGAAGGATGGCATCACTCCTAAGGGGCAGGGGGTGTGGGTGAAATGTAATAATGAGATTGGAGGAGTGGCAGGAGAGAGAAAGGTGAGGAGGGGATTCTAAAGGAGCTGCAGAGAGCAGCTCCCCCTAACTTTTGCTATTAGCTTTTGCCCATCTTCCCACTCTGTAACTAGGGATAAAAGGAAATGAAGGAGAAGATACAAGAAGGAGGTAAGATGCAGCAAGAGGTGCCGGGGATGAGTAAACATCAAGATATATAACAAAAAAAGGCAGTAGGACTGTTGAAGGTGGACGGTAGAAAGTGGTGTAAAGAAAAGGCAAGAACCACAGAGAGGGCTGCTGGAGGTGGACAGCAGTGGGTGGTATATAGGGAGGAAGGAGAAAGGAAGGAAAGGAGAAGGCAGAGGGGGCCTGCAGAGGGAAGAAGAAAAAGGGGATAAGGGGTAGGGGTGAGTGGGAGAACCTAGCCTGGGTATATATTGAGGCTGGGAGAGGGGACCTCTGGTGTACATCTAGAGGGCTCAGTAGTGGGGATGGGTGTACAACTGGACCACAGCTGGAGAGAGAGAGCTGATGGAAATTGAGGAAGCCTACCCAGGTGTACACCTGGGGGAAGAGATGTGGGTGTTTAAATTATGAAAATGGAGGTTTGGCAATAGTAAAATACTGTGATTAAAGGACTTAAGGTGACATATATGTGATGGAGTGAATAAAATATGAAGAGAATTATTAGAATTGTAAAGTGAAGTTTGGGTAAAGTAATTGCTGACTGAACACCCATAAAGTCTGTGTGGCTGTGGATTATTTGGGAAAGGGGATCCTGAAACTATGCAAAGGACCTCTTTGTAATCTTGGCCTAATCCAAATTATTGGTGACCCCACCATGATTAACTATAAATCAGGCTATGGATCCATCCTTGACAAAATCACAGAATCTAACTCTTCAAATGTCTGTAAATCAGGAGTACGCCCAGATTCCATTAACGACCATAGTACAGTTTTTTATGAGCAGTCTACAAGATTCCCACAGGTCCACCCTCTCTACATCAATTCTATACAGCTTGACAACATAAACTTCGAGTCTCTTAACTTTGCTCTATACTCCAGCTAGTGATCTTGCCATTGAAATGTAGTGGATGTAGACGCTGCCTGTAATTGATTTTGTCAAAATGTCCTTATTATCGGTGATAACCTCTGCCCCATAAAATAATGCAGAATATGGGGTAACAAACAGGAATGGGTCTGCAGGGAGCTTCTTAGGCTTTTCAAAGTCAGAGACAAATAAAATGGTCCCGATATCTCTCCTCTTGCATTAGGCAGGGAAAAGAAGCATACTACAGTAGGTGGGCCACATGATCCTTATCTGCTGTCACCTTGTACAGTATGTTTCTATATATGTTCTATGTAATATTAAAAAAAGAAAAGAAAAACAAAATCAAAGGTCTCTGTCCATCTGCAGGAATATAAATCCCTTCACAATGGGGTCTAGGCATGAAGCTTATGAGCTGCGTATATCTAGTCAACCCTAAGTGGGAATGCCATGAAACGGGGGTCCTGCAGACCCCTGATGGCATTCACTATCTGTACACTAGCCAGTTCTGTACTGGATCCCACAGGTGCCTGGGCTGCTATGCACCATGGGTGGTCCAAGGGGAGTGTTGGGGGCATGCCTGCACTTTGCACCATTCACTAAGGTGCATAGTGCTAGTCACGGGGGGGTGCAGGACATGCCAGTGAGACCCTGCTGTATTTCAGTTCGCACCCCCACTGATGTCATCCAGGGGCCGCAGCAAGGCTGAGAGTCAACTCTCCAAGGTGCCTCAGCCCACTAGGCAGATGAGGAGGGCTGGAAGCATCCATTATGGTGAGTCCCTGCCCCCACTCTTGTAGCACTAGGAATCCATTCTGGAACCCAGAACAGGCATCTGACTGGATGCCTGCCAGGGTTCACAGCTCCACAATCATCTGTGCCCAATGTCTTGCATGCTGGGGGGCAGGGCCACAGACAGGTGGCTGACCATAGTGAATACTGGCCTGTAAGTGCCTGTCCATGGGTGTGGAGCTATGTGGGCTCTGTTCACATGAATCATGCTTACAACCCACACTTTCATGCATAGCGCCCAACAACCATAAGTCAACTGTGTGAAAATCTAAAATAAACCACATAAACCTTGATATGACCTCTAATCAAGGGGGCACAAGAAAACTGTGGAATAATATTAACAACATTATTGGTAAGTCTAAGACAAACTAATTCTGGGCCATTGAAGGTAAAGACAAGGTAATGTGCTGCCTTAAGTCTATTGCCACTTTGTTTAATGACTTCTTCAGTGACCTCAATAATAGAAAGAACAGGTGACCAAACACCTCAGCCGCTCTAACCCTAAAACTGTGCAGGGACCTGATGATATTGACCATCACTTTGTCAAATTAGCCAGTGAGGCACTAGCCTATCCCATTTCTGACATTTTTAACTGTACATTATGCACTGGTGCTTACCTGAATGTGTGGAAGGTGGTCACAGAAATTCCCATTCATAAGACTGGTTCAAAACATCTCACTTTAAACAACTGTTCAGTCTTCCTTCTGGATCTCCTGTAAATGGTCTGTTGACCAAAGCACAACATGGTTTCAGCCTCCAATGCAACACAGAGACTACAGTACCTTGGTGAGGTTTGCAGACTTTGGTTACTGAGAGTTAGATTCATGTAATTATGTATCCTGAGTGACTGCGGAGCTCACCAATGCATTCAGACTCGTAGACCACAAACAACTGATCAAAGCTCTATCATCTCTCCGTTTCACCCTGGATGTCGCAAACTTGATATAAAAACTATCTCTCTGAATTGGTCCACAGGACCGAAGTTGAGAATTCTCTCTCTCTAACTTTCATCAAACCTACTTTGGAGTCCACATGGAGACATTCATGGTCCACTACTTTTCTCTGTTTTGGAATTCTCTGCTTAACACTTGCCCGTCAACCAAAACCACACTTTATGCTGACAATGAACTCATCTGCAGTATGGGCATGAACCTGTTTTCTTGAACAAAACCATGCAGCAGGACTTTGACCAATACCAGGACTGGTTAGTTAAGAACAGGATCATCCTCAATACTAAAATAACTAAATCAATGGCCTTCTTGGGGGCACTTAAAAAGTCTGTGAGTGCCTCCTTTCAGCTGCCTGCTTTGGATATTATTGAGTTGAAGCATGTCTTCTAGTTTAAATACCTAGGTCTGTATTTGGACTGCTCACTACATTTTGATACTTATTTCAACAATCTGTTAAAAGCTGTACCTATGAAACTTGTTTATCAATATCTAGTTAAAATGTTTCTATTTCCAGACAGAAAGAGACTTCTTCTTCTCCATAGCCTCCTGTTCTTTTTAATTGAATGTTTCCCTTGTTTATACTGTTGCTTCTGCTAGGGTCCTCTTCAAGGTATCATCATCTATAAGAGTGTTTGTCATTTCCTTACAGACTTGCCCTTCTGCACCCACCACTGCCATCAGTTAACCACTGTTTCTTGCCCATCCCTGGAGGATTGCCTAGCCCATATGTTGTGGTATTCATTCACAAGGTGGCACTCAGGAATGTTCCCTTATGTGTCACTGGATTCATCCAATGCTCATCCAAGTTACTTGGGACATGTCCCTAGTCTAAATTTACATTGAAGCTTACCTTTAAGAAAACTACTTATGGGTTTGACCTACAGGGGTGTTGGCCCTTACAACCTCTTACACATGCTCCTCATAGATGATAGTAGCACTCCTATGTTCTGCTCTAAGCTTCACCAATTTATGACTGGCAATTCACTATGCAATTGCCTCTCATCGTCTAGTTATTACCGGAACGGGGTCATAATGTCGCAAGACATTATGCTGCAGCAATATACCACACTGCCAATACAGTGCAATATATTGCATGCAGCACAAGTCTTGTTTTTTCTGATCTAAGTGCAATCCTTCTGGCACACTTCTTTGACCCCATCCCGGTAACCAACCACCCAGCTATTTCTTGTCCACCTTTTCTCTTCAGGGCTATCTCCCCCCACGATGCTAAACCGCTCCTCCTAAAAGCCCTCTCCTCCCACAACCTGAACTGTGACCCCCTTGACTCCAGGATGCTCCGCCTAACAATGGATGTCATGCTAGCCCCCCTCACGGACCTTCTTAATTGTTCCCTGTGCCTCGGCCAATTCCCAAGTGCATGGAAACAGGCTGAAATCACCCCTATCCATAAAATTGGAGACGCACAGTACCAAACAACTACAGACCTATCTCCATCACCCCCCCCAAGGCTCTGGAGAAAATAGTATCCACACAACTCATGGATTATCTATCCAACTACAACATACTGTGCCCAGAACAGCATGGCTTCCGCCCTGGTCACAGCACCACCACAGCCCTTCTGGAGTTTTCCCACCAAATACACTCAGCAGTAGACGCCAGGGAGATTGCCGGGGCAGTGTTCATTGACCTATCCAAGGCCTTCAATACTGTGAGTCATCCGTTAATGCTTGACACCCTCCGTAAGTTGGGATTCTCATCTGGCCCTGTGGCCTGGTTCTCCAGCTACCTCTGGGATAGATCCCAAAAGGTCAAGGTTAAATGGTACCCTATCTACTGCACTGCCTGTACACTCCAGAGTCCCACAAGGCTTCATTCTGGGCCCTACATTGTTCAGTCTCTTCTTAAACACCATTCCCAGCTCTTGCACAGGCAAACTGCTACTATATGCCGACGATGCAGTCCTAGTCGCCTCACACCCTGACTCACTCACTCTCCAGAGCTCCCTGCAACTCTCCTTCAGCCAAGATGAATAATGGTTCCTCGACCATCGCCTGGTTCTGAACCTCAAGAAAACAAAATCTATGATCTTCACACACCGACAAAGTAACTCCAGAAATGCTCCCCTTTGCATCTTTCCCAGAACCCTCCACCCCCTTGAGCAGGTATCAACATACAAATACCTGGGCATCACCTTCGACTCGGCTTTCTCCTTCCATGCCCATGTCAGTGCTTTGTCCTCTGCCATGAATGCCTGGATTGGACTCCTCTACCTTCACAAAGACTTCCTCCCCGAGTTCGCCCTATGGCTGGCTATCACTTCCTCCATCCTGTCATTGGTTGACTATGGAATCCCCACCTATGCAGCTGCTGACCCCACTGCATTCACCAAAGTCCAGACCTCTATCAACAAAGCTTACAGGCTCCTGACCATCGCCCCAAGCAGAAATCATATGTGCCAGCTCTACTCCACCTCTAACATACTCAATCTTGAAGAATGTCTGCAATATCACACCTGCATACTGGCTAAAAAGGCTCTACTTGGGCTATGTCCCCCAGGAGTCGCCGCACCTCTTCTATGGGCCTCCCACTCGGTCGCCACCCATAATACTGCCAAAGCCACCTTCCAGGTGCCTAGAGCCAGGACCTCACTCACCCAAAGGTCCTTTCACCACAGAGCACCATCCTGGTATAACTCCCTCCCCACGCACATCACAAACACCTCCAAAATTGGCCCCTTCAAAACCTCCCTACGCAAACACCTCACTAGCACTCGGAGCTGTATATGCCTATCATAGGGCTTTCCGTGAGTGCCTTTCAAAACCAACCTGCTCCTATAGAATTACGTATACAACAGTTTTCTCGATTAGCCTGTTTTCAGTCTGTATACCACACACTGTATCCTGTGTGACCCACTGGGGCCCCCAGTGACTTACTGTTGTGTGCTGTTCTGCAACTTGCCTAAGTTTACTTGCTCTTTGAAATTTCTGCTATGTATGCTGCATGTATCTCACCTGTACTGTTCCCCACTGTCTTGCCTCACAAATATATTGTCTCCCCTCCCTGCGACGAGGTGCCTTTGTAAATGAGTCTTTGACTCAATGGTTTGTAAATCTGATATATGAATTAAATAAATAAATAAACCCCTGTTATGGGTGACTGCACCCACTGAACCCCCTCCAACTAAAATAACTAACTCGGGGGGATAAAAGTAAATATCACACAAAGTGCGAAAAAATGAAAAATTCCATGTGTCTTGGATTGGGAACTGAACCGAGTCCCAAACGTATTGCCTGTCTCCCTTGCTGCCGGTGTCTCATCCTATTGAGCCACAGCAGCTGCCTGGTCGATCCCCATCCCAGCAGAGGTCTCATCCTCTTCCAGGGACAGTAAGAGGGCGCAGTACTGTGCTCAGACCCATTCGTGGTATTGTACCCTCTCACTGTCCTATACCGCACTGTTTCTGTTTCAGGGTTTTAGCACACAACAAATTGACCTGATAGGCCTTACCCAATTGTTTTTTGTCTACTTCTGTTCTCTGTACTTTGAATTAAACTATGTCTGTTCTGTACCCTGTACTTTTATGTTTCGCTGGTTGCTTGTAGGAAAAAAAGTATGTAGCTCATCTTGTTCGTTATAAAATAGAAAACTGAAATTAAATTGAATGAATTTCAATTGCATAAGAGCAAAAGTTGAAGAAATGTATTTTCCTCATTTTGGATGTAAAACAAACACACAGTTTTCCTTCAAATCAGAAATTACTTTGCCAAGACCCACAATTTAGGGCTGTTTATTCTCATGTATCAGCTTCTGCTTCTGGAGATCAGCAAGGTGGTTAACAGAAACACAATCTATTCAGATTTTTTGGCAATTCTAGCATTTGTTGTGATCACACAAGAATTTTGTGAGTTAAAACAAAACAAAAAAAACATTTTCCCTACCAAATTCAGATGTTTATCTGAGGAGATCCTGTCTTTGGGTTTATAGTAGCAACTTTCATTTTTTGACTTATTTTTGACCAGAGAAGACCTAGTGTGCATTTTAAAATGATACTCAAAATCTTCGGTATACAGAACTCATAAAAGGCTGCTGTTATTTCATGTCCATATTGCTTAATCTTGGAAAAAATATGGGCATGCAAACTAGCTTAGATATATTGGCATAGAGCAGATTTTTCAGAACAGAAGTGGAAGGGGTTACACAAGGAAATTAGCACAATGTGAAGCCATCAGGGTACTCATTCATAATACATTGTTGCCAAGAGGACTGAACAAAACAGTACACCTTAGTTGCTGTCTATTATGTTCTGTACTATAGCTATCTGCTTTTTGTTTATTACCTGATATATAACAAATGTATGTCTATATTGTAGCAGAGGTTTTCTTAAAGCAGGAGGTTGACTTTGTTAAACAAATGCTGAATAATTTACATAGCTGTAACTCTGTTTCTAAATAGGTTTTTATGTTTGCTTGCACGCATGTGCAAGAAACATAGTGCCACCATATGAGTTTTCATAGGTGTGCCTTCCCCACTTCCAATCCCCTGCTCTCTTTTGCAGGCACAGCTGCACCATACCAATAAATGTCAGAGCTGTCTATGACAGCCATTCAGATGCAGTGGTGTACAGCTGAAAGCAAAAAACTGCTATAATCAGTGGTGGTAACGTGTAGGCAATTTGCATACTGCCATCGGCAGGCAATTTACATACTGTCGTTGGCAGTATGCAAAGTGCCTACACTCTGCACTGCATCTGTACAACTGTCATAGACAGCTCTGTTGTTGTCTACTCCCCCCAACAAACACTGAAGTAGCATTCAGGGAGCCCACCCCAGCATGTTCATGTGCTCCCCATGCACACCGTATGGCCAACGGGGTGCCCAATCCCCCATCGACTTTGCTGCCCCCCAAGCAGACTTCCAGGTGCCACACTGGGAGCCTACCGCAGCATCGCAAAAATCCATACGGCCAATGGGGGTACAATCCCCCTCAGCTCCACTGTACCCCCCAAAACTAGACTTCCATGTGCCATGCTGGGAGCCAACCCCAGCATGGCAGAAGTCTGTATGGCCGATGGGGGTGTCCAATCCTTGTCAGCTCCACTGTCTCCCCAAAAAATACTTTGTAGCTGCCTTGTTGGAAGCCCACCCCAGTGTTGCAAAAAGTCCCGGAGTGTATAAAACACCTGAAAAAAAAAACGGTCCCTCGTTGACTGTCTCACCCCTCCTCCCCAACCTGTGCCCACCCTCTGTGCACCCACCTCTCCACACATCCTGACCCCATACTTGCCTCCGGAGACCAGCGTGATGATCTTCAGTGGACCGGGAACACATCTGCACTCTTCAAATCCGACTGCGAACTGAAGAAATGCTGGTAAGCTGTATAATGGCATAAATGTTTTTTTTCAACTTTGGTGCATATCTTGGCCATTTTTGGGAATTTTTTCACCACATTTTCAACATAGGGTTCTTGGGGGCCCACCTCATGAACTCAGTCACTGTTATTTTGTTATTCAGTCCCAAAAGGTGATTTCGTGGTCACTGCATGGAACCACCTTTTGGGACCAAGTAATGAAACAAGAGTGTCTCAGTTAATGAGGTAGACCCCAAAAAACCTTATTTTGAACATTTAGTGGAAAAATTCCCCTAAAATGACTGTTTTATGAGGGTGCATTGCTCAGTTCCTATACACACTCATAACGTTGAGAATTTTTAATATTTTCACTCCAGATTTTCCACATTGCCATTTTACCACACCTCTTTATTAACAGTAAAGCTGTCATTTTTCATATCTCGCCCAAAATGTGTTTGCACACATGTAGCGCACATTAGTGTGGTCACTGTGCAAAATCAATGTTCATGACACATTAAGAAAATCGCAGTGACACTGGTCATGAGCAGAGGTGTTAAAATGGCTAAGTTGAAAATTTTGTGACAAAAGTCCATAAAATGACTTTGTTACGAGTGTGCATTGCGCAATTTCAAATCACCTTCATAAGTTCATGAATTTGTAACATTTTCAGTCAAGTTTTTCAACTTTGACATTTTTCCACACCTCCTTATGAACAGTACAGCTGTCATTTTTTACACCCTGGCTGAAATGTGTTTTCGCACTTCAAGTGCAGAATTGTGCAGTCGCTGTGGGAAATTAGTGTTCTGGACAGATTACAAAAATCACAGTGACACTGTTCATGAGCGGATGTCCCAAATTGCCTATGTTGAATATCTGCTGTAAAAAATCCCCAAACTACTTACATTATGGGTGCACATTGTGCAGTTTCTATGCACGCTCGTGAGCACACCAGTTTTTGTATATTTTCACTCCAGATTTCAACAATACCATTTTTACACCTCCTCATAAATAGTACACCTGTCACTTTTCACATCCTGTTCAAAATGTGTTTTCACACCTGTGGCGCCAGATGGCACAGTCACTCTGCAAAATCACCTTTCCCATAACAAACTGATAGTGTCACTGTTCATGCAGTGGGGTCACAAAAAACCCATTTAGAAAACTTGGAGTAAAAATACCAAGAAACTCCCAGGGCGTTAGGGTTTTTGACCATAACGCCCTACCCTCTAGGGACTGACAGGTGTCAGGGGTGTGAGTTGGGACTGTTGACAGTGATGCTCATGCCATTTCACCTCCATCCCCACCCTGCAGCCATTGACAGGCATCGAGGTGCACCTTGGACCATTTGCCCCCAGAGTTCACCCCATTCTCCTATACTGCACCCATTTCAGCATATTTCTTTATGGAATGAGGTGTATGTAAAGCCCAAACACCCCAAGGCACACCTCAACACTTGTCAGTGTCTGAAGGGTAGGGTGACGTGAAATGTTGTGACCCTCATGGGCGATAACCCAAAGGCACACCCCAATGCCTGTCCATCTCTGCAGAGTGAGGGTGGAGTTGGCATCAGTTCAATACTTCACTGCCATTCCTATACTGCATCTGTCTAACTCATACACTTCCACTGCTAATGCCAGCAAGCAAAATTCAGCATTGACAAATGCTTGTTAGTTGTGCATCTGTTTTGCTGATATCATTTGCCTCAGGCTTGTCTCCCACAAAAATATGCAACTGTAAAACAATTGGCTTAAGAATAGTCCCCCAAATGTACAGTATATATTGTTCTTGCATATTTGCTGTCTCCCTGTTACTGCAAAGCTGTTTTGTTAGTGCATGGAAAAGTAAGAAGCTACTGGAGCTCAAAGGAGTTATCTTTTTGATTATAATATGCCATTTATGTATACCATGAATGAGTTCTGTTCTCTGCATTGGAGCACATTATACTGTTGTGAATATGATTTGGTTATGCCTTCCTTTCTTTCTTTGCATTTAAATGCATTTAAACTATCAAATTTTGACTGCTGGCTCTTAACATCAATAGTGTTTTTATACTTGCATTCACAGAGTTATAAAAGTAGACAATCTGTATTTATGCAACAGCTGTCATGATGAAAACCATTACATAACTCTGTTTATCTGAGTCACTTTGTGGATAAATTGCTATGATGCAGTCACTATGGGAACAGCCACCAGTTGCAGAAACTACAGAAAACATTATTTCTATTTGAACAAAACAGTACCTTGCTCACTCAGTAAAACAGCAAAAAAAAGATGCCATATTTTTCAAACAGTTCAGCCCGCCCACATACAGAGTAACATCCAATCCAACCAGGAGATCTAAATGACTGATATCACTTCCCTAACAACTATGTCACCATCTTAGTAACCACACTCACACTTGCATGTTTAAAACATAACCACCATGGAAGATTAAAACTGGGAAAGAAGAAGTACCATTGTAAAACAATAAAAGCACACCAATATACCTCTTCATTTTAAACAAAACTGAAGTCAAACAAATGAGGCCTGCTGCACAAATTCAATATGCAGGGGTGCCTGTTGGACAAACAAGTTATTTTTACAGTAGCCTGTGACTGATTGTGAATCTCATTCATGGCGTCACCACTTGTGAGGTTACTCGAGGTCACAGGCTACTGTATAAATAACTTGGTTATCCAAAAATTGCCCCTGTATATCCCATATTTATCATTAACAGATGAACTTCCTTTAATAATTTCATATATTATTTTGGGTGTTCTATGACAGTGTTAAAAAATTCACTTTGGAAGGTTTATAAAAATGGCAATTTATGAAAGATTTTATGAGAAAATGCATAGTCTGGTTGGTGGTTTAGTCATTGTTTCCTGTGTTACACACTATCAATATTTAACTCATTGGTTAATGAGTGAGTTGGTATTACTGTGCAACCAATAGCTATTCACTTTTTGCATCAATGAGCTAATGAATTATATATAAAAGTATGGACTGATGTTTTGTTCAGAACTTAATGGGGCTGTATTTCAAAAGGCAATGCAGATGTATGTGATTACTTGCAGTTTGAGTGCAATTGCACTACTTACATCACTAAGTTAGACCACATACTATAAAATATGATCTAACTTCTTGTCACAAGTGCCACAAGTTAGGCTCAGAAAATGATGCTTTTTTTTCCACTGTAAAGCAGATACACCATTGCAAAAGTATAAAATGTGTGAAAATGGCAATCCAACATTTTGAAGTACTTATTTTGATGAAAGCGTACCCAAAAATTGCATCTAAGTCAAGACATCTGAATAGTCAGTCAATGTGTGTTCAATAATAGCATGTGTTAACTGTAAGACTAGGTACCGAGGTCTGGGAGCAGAGAGGCTATTTTCTTTCCAAAAATGGAGTTCAGATACTGGGTGGGCCTGTACCAGTGGGAATGTATTATTGTTACAAGACTGGGGTTTGGGGTCTGGGTAGGTATACTCTGATGGGAGCAGGGAGGGTAATTTTTTAGGGTTATGATGTTTTACTGTCTTGATTGGCATCCTCTGACTTGAGCAGGGAGGGTACTTATTTTTACACCAGTGGTGTTCTGTGTCTCTGTTGGAGCATTTTTAAAACTAACAATGTTTGGGAGTTGAGTGAGAATTCTCAGAAGGGGAATAAGAGTAGCATTTTCTTTACATAAATGGGGTTCATTGTATGGTTTTTATTATTTAGAAATCTCTTTTATTCAACTTGCATTATATCACAAATTGTATTTTAATAACTGTTTGAAGTTTTTTTGTTCAAAAGCTAGTGCGCCATGATTTATTGAAGGTCAACTTCAAATTTGCAATTAAAAGACAATACCTCATTGGAAATAGTAACATCATTAAACTAAATACTATTCCTGGATCTCATAAGCTAGATATCACATAGGAAAATAACTGATCTATTACCAAGGCTGCAGGTTCTGCGTGCTGATACCTTCCATAAATTATAATTTCCCATTTCTGTGCCTGTATAAATCCTTGAGTTGGCCTGAATATACCCCTCATTGATATAATAGCAATCCCAAATATTTTGGATCATAACAATGTGCTTAATTGGAGTTTAAAGTTTGGCAGTTCTTGTATCAGAACTGCAAAGAGATATGCTCTAGTTGCCTTTGTAATCCTTGTTATGGGGAATATAGGTTGGGGGATCCTCATAGGAAAACTGTACAATCATGAAGAATACAAACAATCCACTCTTAAGGTGACTGCTTGAATAATCTTTTTATTTCAACCTCAAATAATGGTTGACAAGTCATGGCTTTAAATGCCATTTCATCACAACAATTGGTGTTCTCTTAGCATTAACTGTGTTTTCTGTTTTAGGGAAACTTCTTAACAGTCAGCTTGCCTCCTCTATGAGCTTACTTGACCCTTGCTCTCTTTCATGTAATATTGTTCATTTGTAATGTCATGAGCACTGCCTCGGGAGTATGGGCATCTTTCTCACTCTCTGAGGTCTTGTGTAAGAACATTAAGGAATTTATGCCATCTATAGTTTTCTTTCTGAATTGCTATATTTACTGTATAAAATAGTTACCTTTAAGTCACAATATTCTTAAAAAAGCAATTACATGACTTCTTGGAAAAAGAACAGCAATTCAGGAACTATAGTAAGTGTTGCTGCTTTCTGTGTACCTGTGTAGTATGTAGGCATGAACAATGATTGCCTCAGTTGCACCCTCCTAATTTCATTGGGATTTTAAAGTACATGAAGGTACTTAAGCCTGATGTAAAAATGTGCCTGAATTCATTGCAAAGGTCATGACCAAACTCATGAAAGGCAACCAGGAATTTTATGATATTTTGGTACTAAAGTCTGCAGTAGTTATATTGTATTACAGTATAACATGGGTTGACCAAAGGGGGGGGATACATTGGCTAAACAGCATCACTTGAACATGGATTAAATTCACTATTTAATCAACAGTTGAGATTGAGATGCCTAGCCGACAAGATCCCAGGGCAGAGAGGACTCATTATCACTGGGGAGATTCAGTACTGACAGGCAGCCATTTAAAAGGCACCTAAGTGAAACAGAGCAGCAGTGTTCAGTTAGTGGTCACCTGACAGTGCTATCCCCATTCCCCTGTTGTTGTGTCAGTTCTGCCCCACCCACCATGTTGTTGTGTTAGTCCTCTTCCCATCCCAAATGGAGCCCAGGAGAATGAAAGTTTGTATGTCTTGCTTCATCCCCTCCCCCACAGAGCGAGCAGTGAAAACCAGTGGTAAGAGAGAGATAGAGAGAAGAGAGGCCACAAGCAACATAAGAGAGAAAGTGAGAGAGCCCTGCACATTTTGTGACAGCAAACAAGTCCTAGTTGAATGTTTTAAGTCTGTGTGTTGTCAAGGCACAGGTCAGGAAGCATGTGAAAACCAGGAGTAGTTGTAGAATTCACCAAAAATGATTTATTTACACTAGCAGTGACATAAAAAATAAACTTGTTCAATGTAGCTATGTACAGAGGCAAAATAAAATAAAGATTTCTTTCAGTCTGTGTGTCCTTTGTTCTCCTAATCTTTCTTGCAGTTGCAGCTTAGCTCTTTTATAAGTCTTTTCAACCCCCTTCCTTATCAAGCATCTTGTTTTTGTAAATGTCAGGCAGGGCTGCTAGAACACAGTGTGCTTGAGCTGAGAGGCCCCTATAGCTTTTGCAAAAGGCTCAAACATTTGCACTCAAGTAACCTCTAGCTTCCAACAGCTTTTTGCAGTCATCTCAAATTATAAATATATATATTTCAACAGTAACACTATATATTTTTTAAACTCAATGATCCCATTATCAGTTACATTTTTATACAATGATTTGCACATATTTTTATATTAGCAGATCTAGATATGCAAGAAAGAAAAGCAGACAGCAAGAGAAAACTGAGAGACAGTGAGAGGCAAAGAACTGTGAGCCTGTCAGGTTGATCAAGTCCGAAGTCTCACAGGAAAATATGGTTGCACAACCAGTTAGAGAAGAGACAGAAAAGGAAAGAATAGATCCTTGCATTTAAACACTTTCCCCATAACAAATGGGACAGGATCCTATTCCACCCTGTCACATACACCCCCCTCCTTAAGAGGGAACCTGTTTTATTAAACAGGTTTACAGAACCTTTTATTCTCTAGTAACTGTTGCTGCTTTGAGAAATTAAGCACATTGCATCATCTCTCTCTCTCTCTCTTTTTTAACAGTACAGAAAACAGTAAAGTTCAAACCCATACATTTGTTTTTCATCCTTCAGAATTCTCAATCGATGATCCATATCTCAACAGAAAATCAGCATTGCTATTCTCTTTACCAGATTTGTGTATCACAGTGAATTTAAATGGCTGTAGTGCCAGGTACCACCGTATGATCCTGGAATTTTTATCTTTCTGGTTAAGCCAAAAGAGAGGATTGTGATCTCTTACAAGATCGAAATCAGTTCCTAGCAAATAAAACTTCAGAGACGCCATGGCCCACTTTGGTGCTAAACATTCATTCTTGATAGTGGAGTACCTTTTCTCTCTGCCATGTAACTTCCTACTTATGTATAGAGATGCATCAAATTTTAACTCCGCTGGCAAAGTGAACGCAAAGTAGTCACTTCTTGTTGGTGGAGCAGAATGCAAAGTGGGCACCACAAAGTGCTCACTTCACATTCTCATTATTACTTTGCATTGTCATTTAAGCAATAAGGCATGACCAAGGGTTATGTTAATGATCTGTTAATCACCTTCTAGGGTGTACTGTGGCACGAGGTGTAGCCGAGTGCCACATGCCCCTAGAAGGTGATTAACTGACCATTAACATAATACCTGGGAGTGCCTCATTGTTATTATAATAAAAAATGTTTTCAAGCAGTGTTAAACATTGTTCAACATATGGCTATGCTCTACATGTATGTTAATAAAAGATTAACATAAGACTGTTAGAATGTTTGCAGCCAATCAGAAAGCTCCATTTCTCAGACACTTCTTATAATATGCCGTAACACGAAGTAAGGTGAAGTGACAAGTAAATAGGCAGCTCCCCACACATCACATGGCTTACAGTACTGTAAGTCACATGCTTTAGCCAGGCAGGAAGGAAGTGAGTCAGAGAAGCAGTTTCACTTTCTCTGTTGCAGTTGTAGAGGGAGAAGGCTTTTTGGAGAGGAGAGCAGTTTGTGTGTCAGTGTCAGAAAGTGCTTTATTGCTTTTGTGCCAGAAAAAAACAGCTTTTTTAAAAGCTACATCTTTCTTTAGTTTTTGTATTGTGTTTGTGATTGTTTTTTTGGTAGTGAATTTTTTTTATAAGTTTTGTTTTGTTTGTTTTGGTTTGTGTGTGTGTGTCTGAGAGTGTGAGAGTGACTGCGGCCACTGGGTGAAGGCTATGCATCGACTCTGGTTGTACTCATTTATAGTTGGGATCAGGGTCTTGTGTGGGAAGGATGGACCCTGGAGAAGGAGAGTTGCTGGCCCGTGGGTGTGGGTAGAGGAGGGGAGTGCACACACATGGGGATGGTCATGTGTTGCTGGACTGCACCCAACTCTTGGGTGTTGCTTCCCCCCTGTTGAAGCAGCAGCAGCAGCAGCACCAGTGCCACCTTTGGCTGCTGCAAATTCACCACCACCAGTAGCAGCTGTAGGGACTCCAACAGCACCCCCTCCACCACCTCCACAGCCACAGAAGGTGCACCAGGAAAACATAGGTGGTGCTAGGACTGTATCTGGTCCCTCTCACAGCTCCCCAGTGTGGGAGTTTTTAACTTTGTGGGGGGAGACAGCACAGTCATGGTGTGCCATCTGTGCAGTGTGCTGGTGTGCCATTGGCCCCTGGGGGACACACTTGGGGACCATTGGCCAGTACACCCACATGTTGAACCACCACAAGGTGGAGTGGCAGGCTGCCATTGAAGGGGCCAGGCATCTACCTGCTGGCCCTTCTGTGGTGGTGGCCAAGGGTGCTGCTGGGGTTGATGTTGTGCCTTGAAACTGCAAGCAGGAAGAGGGACAGTGCAGCAGCTGCTCCACCAGCACCACTGCCACCAAAGCCACCAGCACTACCCTCTCCACCACCACCACTACCTGGGTTTCCACCTGCAGTGGACCCTGCCACAGTCCCTGCAACAGAGACCAACATTGCTGTGGTGTGGGTGGCCGTGGAGGAGAATAATGAGAGGGTAGGTGCTGTGCAGCAGCAGGTAGTTACAATCCAACAACAGCAGCTACAAATACTCACAATGCTGCACCTGCTGCTGGAAAACACCACGGCATCCCATGGCTACATTAAGGGATTGTTTTCTGGGCCTCCCACCCCACTACTGTGCTGTACTGTTTCTGTGTGGGGTTTTTTTGTTATTGTTTTGCTTGTGAAATAGACATGAAAGAGATTCACCAAGTTACAGCATTGCACCAGATATATGGGCACCTTACTTCCAGTGGAATCTTTCTTGCTTCACATACTGCAATACATTTCTGTGAAAACCACCCATAATTTCATTACAGTGTGTCACGTCATGGAGGAATTCTCATTCATAAAAGCTGACCAAATTCTGACCCACTTTCTCAGCAATGTTAGGATGTGATGCCAGGGAAAGCACTGGTGCATGTTCCATTATAGTGAATGTTTGATTGTCTGGCAGCTTTCTAAATGTTTCTTTATGTTATAATGGTCAGTTTGTGGTGAAACGTGTGGGCATGTTTCCAGTAAGAAGAGCCTTGTTAGTAGAAACATGCCCACATTTCACCACAAAGCGAACCTTATAACATAAAGAAACGTCCAGATAGCTGCCGGACATTCACTATAGTGGAGCACACACCTGTGCTCCCCTTGGCATCATGTCCTAACTTTGACGAGAAAGTGGGGCAGAATGTGGGTGACTTTTCTGAATGGGAATTCCTCTGTTACATAACACACTGTAATGAAATTATGGGCAGTTTTCACAGAAATGTGTTGCACTATGTGGGGCAAGAAAGATTCCCTTGGAGGTAAGGCGCCCACATATTAGGTTATGTGCATCACCATAAATATGTAATGTGGTGAATCTCTGTAAAGCAGCAGCACAACAATCTGTTGAGAACTCTAACCTATATTTTTTAATGCTATGTTACAACTTCCTTTACTTACATCCTGACTAGAATGATACGAGAATGTCCAGTAGTTGAGTCTGCTGTACTACCTTTTTTCATGTGTGAAATAATGAAAGGAACATTCCTTTCAAATTGGTGCTGACCAGGTCTTTGTCATTGTTTTCCTCTGCTTTTCTCCATCACATCAGTTAGTTGTTATATATCACTTCTTTTGTAAATTAACAACTATGCAGCCGGCAGTGTTTTATGACACCACAGAACAATATTTATTGAAAAGCAGCTGCAAATAAATACAAATTTGGTCAGAACAATATTGAAAGGTGTGCTCATTTTCTTTTTCTTACATGAAAAAAGTAGTCAACTAAGTAAAGCAGACAGAAATTGTGAAAAGAAGCATATCATTCAAGTCACGACTCGAAGATAACTAGTGGTTGTGGCAATGTAAAGTAGCATAAAAAAGTACAGTTCAAAATTGTCACAACATTCTTGCAATGCTGCTTTAATTGATAATGTCAGTATGACACCATGAGCTCATAATCACACAACACACAAAATGCATCCTTCTTGTGTGCAAAAAAATTGACAAGTAGTAATAAAGTGAAATGGGAGCGTTTCAGCACATATAAAGTCCCCCATAATTAATGGTGCACTCAGTCATGTGCGCAGTGGCGGCACAGTGTCCCCAGATTTTTTCTGCATGCCAAAAATGCATCCTCCTTGTGTGCAGAAAATTGACAAGTGAAAACAAAGTGAAATGGGAGCGTTTCAGCACATACAAAGTCCCCCAGAATTAATGGTGCACTCAGTCATGCATGCATTGGTGGCACAGAGTCCCTAGATTTTTTCTACATGCCCAAAATGCATCCTCCTTGTGTCCAGAAAATTGACAAGTGGTAAAAAAGTTAACTGGATGCATTTCAGCAGATACAAAGTCCCCCAGAATTAATGGTGCACTCAGTCATGTATACAGTGGTGGCACAGAGTCCCCAGATTTTTCCTGCATGCCCAAAATGCATCCTGTTTGTGTGCAGAAAATTGACAAATGGTAACAAAGTGAAATGGGGGTGTTTCAGCACATACGAAGTCCCCCAGAATTAATGGCGCAATCAGTTATGCAAGCAGTTGTGGCTCAGTGTCCCCTGATTTTTCTGCATGCCCAAAGTGCATCCTCCTTGTGTCCAGAAAATTAACAAGTGGTAATAAAGTGAAGTGGGAGCATTTCGGCACATACAAAGTCCCCCAGAATAAAATGGTGACCATGAGCGTACTGTTGCTGGTCCAATGTGTTCTGTGACACGATTCGAGCAAATGCAATGTGTTCATCTCAACTGGATGGAAGGGTGCCCTTTGTCTGTACACTAATAGTAGCCTTGGCAAGTTGATATATAAATATATGTTTATGTATTTTGTAGGTGAGGAGAGGGGTTGACATGGACATGTACTCATGGTATTGTTTTGTATCACAGGTCACAGAAACTGTTGGTATGCACATTCCAGTGCTCGACGAGAAGTTGAAATTGGAAATGGATAACTCTCAAGCACATGAAGGTGAGTATTCTTTTTTGGGGGGTGGGGGAAGCATATGTGTAGGTTTGTCTGTAATGGTTTCTTATTTTGTTACTTCTTCACATATTTCATCTGTATCCTTCTGGAGTCTGGCTGTTAATCATGGTCATGGTCATCTAATGAAACAACTTCTGCGTGTTGCATGTGTGCCCCAGCCCGGGGTAGGGGGGTGCCTGATGTTGAAGAACTTTTTTTTGGATAAGGCCACTTTGACAGAACAACAATGCATCTGGAAGTTTCCTAAAAAAAGAAATGAATGACTTCTTACAACTTAATTGTAATTTGTCCCTTCCTCCCTGGTTCTCAATCTCAAGTCAAGTTACATTTCAAACTCACATCTTGTCAAGTAACACAACCTGTGTGCAACTTTTTCAACACTATCATGCTCAGGGCTGCACAGCTGCAAGTTCAGAAATCAGTGCATGAATGATATCTTACAGAAATAGTTTTGGTGGTGTACACATGTCACTTAGTTTATGAATCATAGTCATTCGCTTTTGCTGCAGTCTTTCCAAAACAATGAAATGGATGAAATAAAATTTTCATACTTACCAGAATGGATTTCATGTGGATATTCCATAGGTTCCTCTGTATGGTACAGCTGCAGTACCATTCCCACTGAGTTTTAGAGAAGGAGACTTTTTTTGTTAGCCTGTAAAACAAACCAACAAAATAAGTGCACCATATGTGTTTGACCACTGCGGCTCTGAAAAGTTATGGAAAACAAAACATACAACTAAAGGAAGTGAAACAGCATAACAAACATGAGTACACATACTCACTTTATGGTTTAAATGTTAAGAAGCTTTCTGTCTGTGGCTGATGGATGTGGTGGTCCAGAAAGACTCAATCTCAGTGGTGGCATTGACTAACATCAATCCCGGTGGTGGTGGTCTGGGGGGCAGACAGACTCATGCGCAGTGGTGGCAGTGGCTAACATCAGTCCCGGTGGTGGTGGTGGTGGTGGTGGTCTGGGGTGGCGCACCGCCTTTTAACAACTTCAGTTAAAACTTGCCAACATTAACCACATCATCATCCTCATAAAGAAAGCTTCACTCACATTCATCTATGTCTGAAGTCTGACCACTGGGAAATTCTTTCTCCACTGTGTCATCATCTACATCAGTGCTGGGCCATTTCAGGGAGTCACTGCCACTGCCACCAGGATGCTCCATTTCCACATCACCAAAACCACCATGACTTTGCCAGGGTACAAATACCGAGGTTACAGTCTGTGCTGGAATGTGACTCTCATTCATTTTAATGAATGTTAGCAAACTAACATTTGCAGGAGACAGGTTTGTCCGACAATCCCTGACTATTGCACCTGCTAAGCTGAATACCTTCTCAACACTTACAATGAAGGGTGGGCATGTGTGGTACTTCAGTGCCACTGCAGTCAGCTCTGGCCATTCACTGGCCTTTCCACTCCAGTACAAAAGAGGATCATCAGTTATTGTCAGATGCCTGTTTTCAGACAAATATGACTCAACCATTCTCTGAGCTTCACTAAGTCCAGTTGTTGATGCATCAACCTATTCCCCCGAATCATTTATTTCACAAATACGCACTTGGGACAAAGCCTCCCAAAGTGGGTTGACGTCAGCCACTTTGGATGACAGACCACCTGGAACTGCTGTCCCTTCCCCTTGCAGGATATGCTTGATTGTCCTACAGGGACACCTTCAGCTGGATTATGCTGATGAGGTTTGCAGACCTTGGCATGTGACTTCTGTGCCCCATGAACCACGCACACCAGTTGACCACTGATATGTTTTACCTGCTCAGGCCCTCCCTCCAGTACTGATGCAGTTCCATGTTTGTATCCTAGGTCCAGCATTGTTGCTATGGCAAAGATGTCACTACGCTGAATGCTCACAATGTGACTGTTCTGGTAGAATACTGTCAGCATGTGTTGCAGCAACGTACTGCTAGCACTGTCTCTGACAACATCAAGGCCATACTGTATATTCACCAATGTCTGCCTCAGCACCCACAGCAGTTGAATTGATTAGCTAATGGAGGCAGACTCACCACTCACTGCCTGTGTGGCATGTTCAAAAGGCCACAAAATTGTTATTACAGAGTTCATGAGACACCACTGTTCAGTCGTCATAGACATGGAGGCCCCGGAACTGTCAAAGCTAGTGTGCATCACAAGATATTCTGAGATGGCTTTATATTATTCATACAACCTCTCTGCCATGTATAAAGTGGAATTCCATTGGGTGACAACTTCCAGCTTCAAGCAGTGCTGAGGCAGGCCGCTTTGCATCTGCGACTGCAGATCGTGAAAAGTGAGAACAGATACGTTGTGCAATGGTGAGCATTTCCTTTACATCAGGGTGCTGCAAAAACTCCTGCACCACAAGATTCAAACAATGGGCCATGCATGGAACATGGAAAACACACCATTTGTGGTGCATTTCACCACATTTGACCCATTGTCACTTGCTCTGTGTTCCTTGTGCACCACGCATCTTTTACTGTATTTGCCAGTAACCCTTGGTGAGATCGAGGGTCTGATATACTTTGCACACCCAAGTCTGTCCACTTAATCATCTGTTCTGGGCATAGTATAACTGTCAAATTCTGACACTTGATTAGGTTTCCTAAAATCAAGACAGATTCTAACACCCCCTTCTGTTTTGTTTACAATTACCATTGGAGATGACAAGCACTCCTTGACTCCTGTATGATACCCACTTCTTTCATTTTTTTGTATTTCCTTAACCACATCAGCTTTTAACTGCTCTGGCAACCTTTATGTCTCTTATGTCTTTTGTCTAATAGGACGAGCATTCCTTGTCACTATTATGTGCTCAACCCCTTTTGCTCAGCCTGGTACTGTGGTAAAAGTACTGTTAAATGTCTTTAGCACATTACAAATGTATACAGTTTGTTTTGAGGTTCAGGAAACATTCACCTTTACAGCATCAGCATTTACAGTGTGTTCCATTCTGTCATAAGCTACAGCAATATTTTCCTTATCTGTTTCTGGTAGCACTAGCAAGGCAGCTTTTGGCATTTTTTCAACCCATTTCTTGAGGAGGTTAGCTCGGTATATCTTAGAAGGAATTTTCTTGTCAGGGGGTCTCGGTCTCATAGTTAACAATGCCAGTACATCTAAGAACCTTATATGACCCTTGCCACTTCATTAACAGTTTGTTTTCTGTTGTGGGGAACAGTAGCAAAACCTTTTCACCTTGCTCAAAAACTTTTTCTTTTAGTCCTTGGTCATAATATACCTTCTGCAGCTATTGAGTCTCTTTCTAATTACTATGGGCAATTTCAACATATTTTGCCAGCGTCTTTCTTAGGACATACATATAAGCAGATATAGATTGTTTCTGGGTGGGGTTATCTTCCCATGTTTCTTTTATCACATCCAGTGGCCCTCTTCACTGCCTACCATACAGCATTTCAAATGGAATGGTTAAAACCCTGTTGATGCCTGTGGTGCTTCTTTGTAGGCAAAAAGTAGGTAAGGCAAGTATTGGTCCCACTCTTTCCCTTCCTCTTTTACAAACCTTTGTATCATGCTTTTTAGGGTTTGTCTGCTTCCAGAATCAATGAGTCCCTTCACAATCTTATCCCCCACCTTCACATCTGCTAAGTACTTGCCCCAATTTGCCAAGGACAAATCTGCTCCATTGCCACTCTCCTTACTATGGCAGTTTCTTACAAAATGCACTGGCTTATTACAGTTATAGCATATAACATCTTTGGGCGCAGATTTGTTACCCACAGCAGAGTTCTTATCAGCCTTGGAGTTTAAATAAAAAAACAGTGTCTTACCAGTGCTTGGCTATTATCTCACTGCTGTGTAATTGTGACGTGTAAACGTTCAGCTCAGTGGGGAGGGGCAGTGTGTATCCTGCTTGCTGACTGATTTGCCTATTTTGGAATAAAAGGCTTTTATCCTGCTACATCTTGGTGGATTTTTTACCTACAGCTGACAGTGATGAGGTGCCGACCAATATGAACATTTTGTGAGTACCATTGAATTTGGTTTTGGCCCCATTTTTGGCATTCGTAGCAGCCTGTTTTGTCCTGTGGTTGTGAATATGATTGAAAGTCAGTTGTATGTAAACTGCAAGGATGTGGTAAATAAAGTACTTGGAGTAGTCATGGAAATCTCAGTAGTTGTGTTGGATTGGGACAGTGACATACAGCAGGGTAGCTCCCTTTGATGTCCAACCTGCATGTGGATGTCTGGATATGGGGAACCCAAAGTAAACATTCTAGGCAAAGTAGGGGACACTGTTATGCACAAGAAATGTCACATATCATATCAGTACTGTATGTGTGACATTTCTATGTGCATAGCAGCAATGAAATATGCATTATTTGTTAGGGACTCATTTGTAAGGTGGCAGGATACAGTGTCTTTCTTGATATTTAAACAGGGAAAACAACCCCCTTTCTGTGGGTTTTTCTTTGTTTTGCATGTAGCCCATGTTACAAGCACAACAACCCACTCCAGGGAATGGGGTTATAGGCAATTAATCCATGCCTCGGGCACAGTGAGGACAATCAGCCTGTAACCTCATGCCTCTTAACATGCCTGAGGCATGAACTAAATGCCTATAACCCTATACCCTGTCATGGGTTAATGCTAACATAGCCAGTGCTACTGCTGTTCTCTGCAGTCCGTATGTCCTTATCTTATGTTGGCTATGAAACTTTTCAAGGTACAGTAAGTGCCCTGCTGTTTTCTGTAGTTTAAAGTGTATCTCAGTTAGAAACAAGCATTTGTTAATGCCGAGAGTTCACTGTTTGTATTGCTCTTGTACATGCCTCCCATATTTTTCTTTGTATATTCCTCTTTCTTGCATTTTAAGAGTGGGCATTATGCTACCTTAACCCCCCAGGCATTTGTTGGTATTTTTGTTCCAAAGTTACAACATCAGCTTTTTGGGACACCACCTCATGAACAGTGCCAGTATCATTTTGTTACTCAATCCCAAAAGGTGATTTTGCACACCAAGTGTGTCATTTGGTGCCACAGGTGTGAAAACACATTTCATGCAGGATGTGAAAAATGGAGACTATACTGTTCATGAGGAGGTGTGAAGAAATGGCAATGTTGAAAATCTGGAGTGAAAATATGAAAAAGTGGCAAAGTTACAAGTGTGCGTAGAAACTGCGCTACACACGTTCGTAATGCAGTCATTTTTTTGGAATATGGTCACCAAATTTTCAACATGGCCTTTTTGAAACCTCCCCTCATGAACAGTAGCACTGGAGTTTCATTAATATGTCCCAAAAGTTGGTTTGCACAGCGACAGCACCATTCTGCGCTACAGGTGCAAAAACACATTTTGAGAAGGACACAAAAAATGGCAGCTGTACTGTTCATAAGGGGTGTCAAAAAATGGCAATGTTGGAAATTTGGAGTGAAAATCTTAAAAATTGATGATGTTACAAGCATGCGTAGAAACTGCACAACTGATGCTCGTAACGCAGTCATTTTTGGGAGTTTTTCACCAAATTTACAATAATGGCTTTTTGGGACCCCAGCTTATGAACAGTGGCACTGTCATTTCGTTAATTGGTTCTGAAAGGTGATCCCGTGCGGTGACCACAAAATCACCTTTCGGGATTGAGAAACAAAATGACAGTGACTGTGTTGAAGAGGTGGGGTCCCAAGAATCCCATGTTGAAAATTTGGGACCAAAACCCCACAAAATGGCTGAGATATCAACCTAAATTGAAACCCCCCATTCACTGCTCTTATAGGACTTACCGTCATTTCTTCAGTTTCCAGTCAGCTTTTGAAGAGTGCAGATGTGTTCCTGGTCTACTGAAGATCGCTGCTCTCAACCTCTGGAGGTAAGTATGGGTGAGTATGGTGAGGGGAAGTGGAGTGCACAGAGTGAGGGTGCAGGTTGGGGGATGGGGGCCAGCAACAATGACGAGGGACCATTTTCTTTCTTTTCAGGTTAAACAAAAAAGACTTTGCATGTCTGTTTTCTTTTGTTACATGGAAACTATGGATGTTGACACACTGGGGTGCCAGAGTACTGGGGGGGGGCAAGGGGGGGATCAATGCCAAGCCAGGAATTGGGCACCCAGAGGTTGGAGGATATGTGTGGGGGAGGCTGTATCTGACACTGGGAGTAGGCATCTCAGTGTCGGAACCACAGCAGGTTTACCAAAGGATGGGGGTAGGAGTGCAGGCCACATGTGGATTGAGCACCCTGATGTTGCAGGTGGGTGGAAAGCAGCTCCTCCGAGCCAGCTTGATCGATTGCGCTTCCAGTAACAGTACCTTTGGTCACACAATACTTCCAGCCCATATGGAGCTTAGGCTGTGGCCTGCTCCACATGGGTGGGAGAAACTTTAGAATGTCAGAGAGCGGGACGTGGGATGTCAAGATGCAAACAGCTGTTTGCTCTGCGGTGACCTGCAGATGAAAGGAAAAAGCTTGCTCCTCATTGGTGCAGTTTTTTCTTTTCAACTGCAGACCACTGCAGGCAAAACAGTGTCAGAACCAGCCTGGCTGAGGATTGGTGTGACACTGTTGAGTCCCATGCAGAGCACTCTGCATTAGACAGACAGTGTCACACCCCTCAAAGCCTACTCTCCCAAGGAGTTTGACGTGCATGTGCAAACTCAAAAATGATTTTAGAAAATACAGGGACTTCACAAGAAACACAACAGAACTGAATAAGAGTGTAACCTCTGCTGACTTGTTCATTTACACATTATCAACTCCCATGATACTTTTGCAGGAGTGGGGTCATGACCTTTGCCATGGAGACAAATAGATTTTCACACCCATGGCAAAACAAAGCGAAGTAACCTCATTTATATTTAAATTAGAATGAAATTAGGGGAGTGCAAGAAAGGGAATCATTGTTCATGCCTACAAATGGTAAATCTCTATTTGCCCTCTCTGTCTATACTCCCCCACACAATGCTGCATCTGGTTTCAATACCATCCTTGACTGGGTCTCCAACCTCCCTAATGGTTCAGAGGTATTCCTACTCAAGGACTTTAATGTTCATTGGCTTTCCAATGACTCTACCCCACTCCGAGATGCAACAGCAGCATTAAACCTCACACAACTTGTCCCCTCTCTGACCAGAATGAATTATAGAATGGGAACAAGTTCTCTAATTGATCTCATTCTTACTAACCATCTTGAGCATGTCTCTCTTTTTTATTTCAGTCTTTGGTAACCGGGTAAGACCCATTAGGCACACGTGCCTGTTTTCAGGGGCAACCTTGCAGCACTGGGTGGTTAAGTGACTTACTCAGAGTCACACAGTAAGCAAGTGGAGGTTGTGAGAATCAAACTCAGGTCTGGTCTGCTGAATCCACCAATCTCATTCACGCCTCTTTACTCTAACCTCGAGGTCTCTAGTACAGTGGTCCTGCTGGATGCGCTCAGTGACCACTTGGCAGTCCTTTTGACACTGGTCAAATGGCTCCCCTAAACTCCCCACCAAACAAATCCTTCACCACTCCCTTAAAAATGTACTCTCAAGCAATTCTGGACATGTCTCTCAACAGTGACTGGTCAGCAATTGACACTGCCCCCAACATCAACCTAGTCATTGCTTTCATTATCACAACCTTTAACAAAGCTTGCAGTATCGGCTCTTGCCGAAGTAACTACAGACTGGCAAATGATCTTGGACTCTAAGAAGCATGTATTTGCCCTCTTCCTTGATCTAAGAAAGGCCTTCAATACTGTGGATCATACCATCATGCTTACTGCACTGAGTAACATCAGTCTTGATAGTTCTGCCACTAAATGGTTCACCAGCTACCTAACCAATAGGTTACAACAAGTCAAAGACAAAGGAGATCTGTCCTCACAAAAAATCCTTGTTACAAGGAGTCCCACAAGGCTCCATCCTGGGCCCTATTCTCTTTGCAATATACATCAATAATCTGGATTCACAGCAGGGCACAGCCAATGTGCAATTATTCACAGATGATACTGTACTCTATACCACAAATTCATCCTTGGATTTGGCCCAGGAGTACTTACAGAAAGACTTTGTCACCCTCCAATACAAACATATCACTCATAAGCTCCACCTCAATGCCAAAAAGACTAAAGTAATGATTATCTCACCAAAGTCTACTTCCGAATGTCCACATATCACACAGATCCGAACGCTCTTAGATGAACCCCTTGAAGTAGTTGATACCTTTAAATACCTAGGGTTCTGGCTGGATAACAAGCTCAACTATCTCTGCCACTTAAATGAAACCTCAAAGAAACTAAGACAGCAATTAGGTTTATTCTATTGCATTATACACTTACTTATGTTAGAAGCCAGAATGAGACTAGTACAAACTACATTCCTACCTATACTGGACTACTGCTGACTTCCTTTACAGTCATTGCCCATCAACGATGCTAAACACACTGGACACCCTTTAACACCGGGCTTTAAGATTTATCCTAAATCTACCCCACGGTACACATCACTGTCATCTATACCAGGTTTCGGGATGGACCTCACTCTCAACTAGGAGAAAAAGGAATGCTCTCCTCTGTTTTTTAGAGCATTATCTGATAACCTCCCTGCATACATCTCGAACCTCTTCAAACAAGCTAAAGGTTTCTATGGCCTGAGATGCTTCTCCATAATCTGCTTCCAGATTCCTAGAGTGAAAACTACCCTTGGCTCAGCAGCAATCAACTTCTCATTTCCATCACTTTGGAACACTATACAAGACTCGTTAAAATTATCCTCACTTCCAAGCATTTTCACATTCAAAGCTCTATTAACGGATTATCTGAAGGAATCATGCAACTGTTTCAGACTCCTATGACCCCTAAGCCCCCAGATGCCACTCTCAAATCCTGCGCCTAAGTATCTCATCCACCCCACATTCCTAACAACAGAAACCTAGGACCTACAAGCCTAGTTCCCTTAATCCAAGATGGCCCTGCCTATTCTCTACCTTTTACCTATTCTGGCCTCCCTCTTGGCTGCCTACTCTTTCACCCCAATTTCTACCCTATTCCTTAATAATGCCTTATTTTTTATCATTTAGGTATGAGCTCTTACTTAGCGGAAACTATATGGGATTGTAGTCTCTTCTCTTTCCAGTAAAGCTTATCATTATGTACTTTTGCATGTTAATTATGTTGACTGATATGTATAGGCCCATATTGACTGGCACTTTCACAATGGTTTTTTTGGGGTTTTTTTTTTGCACTGCTATCCACGGTAATTGTAATCTTATGAAGTGTACTGTATTGTATTAATGCCCAGGACCACCTTGAAAATGAGCTTGCTCAATGGTGTTTATGCCTGGTTAAATAAAGTGATTGATTGATTGATTGATGGAGTATTTTCACCCCTTACACCAAAAGAACTATCAAAAGTTACTTCCAGCCCTGGATCACCCCCACCCTACTCAAGGCCATGGCCTCAAGGGACAATCTCTGGCATAAAGCTTGTACCACTGGTAGCCCTACAGACTGGCAGAGGTACAAAATGGCCCATAACTCCTGTGCTCATGAGATTCACCAAGCTAAGATAGATCACTTCCAAGAGAACTTCTCCTACTGGGGGAATGGTAGAAAGTTGTGGGCCAACCCAAAAGACCTCTCCAGCAAGACTACTCTCCCCACTCTCCTCAACATCAACAGCCCTACCGCCCTAGACCACCAACTCATTGCCAATAACTTTAGCACCACCTTCACAGACCTTAATAGGGTCCTCCCCCCGACTTCCATTCTATCACCTCATCATCTACTATCACCCTTCCCTCACAGGGTACTAGTTTCACATCCCCCTTCTGCTTTAGGATTGTATCTCCCATGAAAGCAAAAAGATACATCCTCTGTGTCCTTGGTAAGTCCAGACACAGCAGTGACTCTTTAGATTTGAAACTCCTGCTTCAGGCTCTTGATGCAGTCCTGCTCCCCCTCACCATACTGCTTAACTGGTCCCTCTGTCTTGGTCAGTACCCACAGCAGTGGAAAGCTGCTGTAGTAACCAACATCCACAAAAATGGTGATAGGGCCTCCTGCAGTAACTACCATCCCATATCAATCCTCCCTCCACTTTCAAAAGCACTAGAAAGGATCATCTCAGATCAATTATCAGACGATCTCACTAAACACAACCTCCAATGCCCAGCAACATGGCTTTAGGAAGTGACATAGTACTTCCACTGCCCTTCTAGAATTTTCTGACTTCACCCATAGAGCTCTGGACCATGGTCACCTGGTGAGGTCTCTGCACATAGACCTCACAAAAGCTTTTGACAGTTAACCACACCCTCCTATCTCTGCCCTCTCATCCCTTGGCAACTCACCTGATGCTACCACCTGGTTCTCAAACAATTTCTCTGATGTAACTCAACTTGTCAAGATATGTAATACCCTTTCCTCCACCCTTCCTGTCTATTCCAGAGTCCCACAAAGTTCAGTCCTGGGCCCTCTTCTCTTCAATCTTTCCCTCAACTCCCTCTGCTTCAGCAACTTCCTTCTTTGTGCTGATGATGCTGTCATCTATTACAGTAATTCTGACCCCACCCATCTTGAGGGTATCCTACAAAAATATTTTACTGAAGCAGAAACTTGGTTCTCTGACCATAAACAGTAACTAACTACAAAAAAAAGTTATGGTCTTTGCTTACCCCCACAACAAGCACAATTGCTCACCCCTCAACATCCTTAATCATCTTCACCAGCAGCTAGAGCAAGTTAGCTGCTTCAGGTATCATGGAGTTACCCTTGACTCCTCCCTAACCTTCCAAGAACATATCAACGAGGTCTGTAAAGCTGTCTAAATTAGGATCAGTGCCCCATTGAGACACAGACATTGCATGACCCTCAACACAGTCTGGCTGGCTGTAACTAGCTCTATCCTCTCATTCATAGATTAAAGGCTAGTTATTTATGGCTCTGCCATGGACACAGTTCACAACAGAATCAAGGTTGCCATCAAAAAATCATGTCAACTAGTCTTTGGAGCCCCAAGTTTTACTCACATATGCAACCTCTATGTTCAGACTAAGTGGCTGAACCATCAGAGCAGGCACACTTATCAGTCATGCCTGCTTGCCTAGAAAATCACTCTCGGTCTCACTCCACCCTCCACATGGTTACTCATTATGGCCACAGCCACTCCCAAGTGCAAAAGAAGTGCCTCAAAAATCTCATTTGCTGTCCCCTGGTGTAGAACCTCCCAGTGCCAGCAGTCATTCATGTACAGGGCTCCAACTTGTCTAAACAACCTGCCTGCTGACCTGGCAGAGAAAAAACTGGGATCCTTCAAAGTTAAACTCAAGCTGCACCTCCTAGCAAGCAGCTCCTGTGATTGCTCCTAATCATTCCCAGCCCTCTTATTCCCCTGCACTATTCCTGCCCTTATATTTCCTCCTATGGCTTTGTCCCTGACCATTGCCAGTCTCTCCTATTTTCCCTTCCCTTCATCTGCTATTGATTACCCCTCTTGACTATGTCACTTGACTGTTACTTATTTTTTTGTTCCTGTACCTTTATGCAATTTGGTTGAACAAAACTCTCCCCTGTATTATACTGCAAGTTTTACTTATGTATTTTAAGCTACTTATTTACATCTGCTTTGACAGAGTCTTTCTGACTGCTACCTTGTCACTTTTTAATCTATGTAACTTTTATTGTTGGTTTCTGTACAATGCTGTACTTCCTTGTTTACATGTCTTCTGTACAACTCGATGTGGAGCCTTTGTAAATGAGTCTCTGACTCAAAGATTATTTTCCGAAAACTATATAAATTAATTAATTAAATAAAAAAACTTACACAGGTGTACAGAAAATAGTTTGAGGGGACTTTCCCTTGAATGCATGGCATAAGCAGTGACAGTCAGGCCCAAATTGTGACACTACCTATTTTCTTAAGATGTCATTTATAGGCAAACATTTGGAAATGTATACAATTTTGTCATGCTTTGCAAAGAAATTGTCATGCACAAAATTTGTATTTCACCTCATTGAAGCAGCTAGTTGCATTTTTTGGTTTGTTTTTTTGGCAATCTTCTAAGACGTTGTTTCAGAAGGTAGCTATTTTTTTAATCAAACAGGGTGCATATGTTTTATTGTAAGAAATGGTGTTTGGGGATTTGCAAGGCATGCAGATATGGGAGAAGGAAGGGTAAATATTTCTGAAACAAAAGACACTGTAGGTCTGGGTGGGCATGTTGAAATGAGAGCTGAGAGGATATTCTTTATAAACAAAATACGTATTGGGTCTGGGAGGGAATGCAGAGATGGGAGTGGATATGATTTCATGTAAATTTTTTGTAATAATTAATGACTTCTATTTCATTAAAATGTGTCATGGGATAATGAAATATCTGTTAAATTAGAGATGGGACAAGAAGTCTAAAGATTTTTGAGAGAAAAGGTGTTCTGGATATGGGAGGGAATGCTGGGTATACCTAGTATATTTTTTATCAAAGGTAGTTCGGTGTCTAGGAGGGCATACTGAAGTGGGAGCAGAGATGACTCCATGTAAACATGGTGATAATCAATTACCTCTATCTTGCACATTTTGTTATTGGGCAAAATAAAGTCTCTATAATGGTCATGATCAATACAGGCTATTATATTTCACTACCCCATGACAAACATTAAACATCTAGGGTGTGAGTGAAAGTGCTATAATGTGAGTAGAAAGGCTATTTTTTTAGCAAATGACAGTCAACGTCTGAGTGGGAATGCTGAGATGGTAGCAGGGAGGGAATTCATTTTTTTTTAATTATGTCATGGTCTGAATGGGCATGCTGAGATTTGATTGGGGAGGGTATAGCCTTTTTGTAACAAATTATGGTCACTGTTCTGGTGGGTCTGCTGAGATAGACACAGAGAGGGTTTTTTGGTTTATTAACAAAAGGCTGTTGGTGTCAGGAGGGCGTGATGAGAAGGGAGCAGAGAGGTAAAATGTTTTAACACATACGGAATTCTCAGATAACAGTGAGGAGGATATTATTTACTAACGCAAACTTGGGGTTTGGAGGACATGCTGAAGAGGGTGTTTTATTTATTTATTTTTTTTACAAGTGATGATTGGATCTGTGTAGGCATACTGAAATGGTAGCTAAATGTTATTTTATTAAACACAATTTGGAATAGGAGAGGTGAGGAAGAGATCACAAGACACCAGTGAATAATAAAAAAAAACAATTCAGTCCACATTCTAGCTTCATGGCTCAAAAAATTAACATCATTAGGCTGGTTCACTTGCAAGAGTTGACTTGCAATCAAATGACATTGAAATTCACCACTTTAAAGAAAAAGTACTCTAAATCAATTCTCAGAATAGCACGCTTAATCCTTTGCTACAATATACAGTACACTTTAATGTTTTAAAAAATCAATTGCATTTAAAGGTATATCTCCCCAAACACCACCTACACCAATACAGAAATATAAAGTAAACTATAGGGTTGTTAAATAATGGAAGGACTGAGACCGTTTGATTTCCTAGCATAAAAAAACTGATTAACTAACATTCGTGGACCAACAACTTTCCATTGCAAACATCCTGCCTCTACCCAAGCAGAGGCCTGCTTGCATCCATCCATTACATGCAAGGCATTGCTTTCATTCAGAAAGGGACTCTGATGATGCAACCCTATTTTATTTAGTTTTTGTTGACCAGAAAAAGAAAGCTAGTCAGTTGTACCTATTGTTCAGCCTAGACCTGGGGAGGGGAAGATTCAGATGGAAACCAATTGAAAATAACCAGATTAAGCTGTTGGTAGTGTTTTAGCGAATGGGTGAAATTATATCAGGAAACTTGGCAAAGTCCCCTACTTTGTACGGGGTGCTGTAATTGGTGCTGAGATGGCCAGTCTTCCTGAAGCTGAGCTAGAGATGGACATCCCTGAGGCTGAGGAGCAGGTCTCCTCCTCGGCCTCTTTATTGCAAGAGGCCACAATGGATGTAGATGAAAGTACAGAAGAACATTTGTTATGGCAGCAGAATATGTAAGATACCTGGAATAACACATGGAATCTGAACAGCAAACTGTGATGAGTATCCAGTTGGTGGTAAAGATCTGCAAACTAATGGCAGAGGAGGAGAGAGGGTTCCTACTTTGACAGAACAAACTGGAGAAAGCGCTGCAAGTACAGTGAAATATTTCCATGACAGATGGAATGGTCTGGAGGAAAATGGTGACCGGAGTGGAGGAAGCAAGTCAAAGTTCAGAAGAAGCTGCAATGGAGGAAGAGGAGGCCTTGAGATCAGATCCTGAACATCAAATGAGCTCTCCAAGGATGCAGTTAACTGCTATTACTTTAGCAGAGGAATCTGATGGGAGTGGGGAGAAAATGAAAATGAATGCTGTGTCAGCAGAAGTAAAAGAACCAGTCAAAGGGGGTGACGATATTCAGATAGATATTACAGAAAAGGAAAATATGGGGTCAAATGGAGAAACTACCATTCTCCAAAAGAAACAGATACATTTTATGATTGGGGTTACAACTGGGGGTACAGGGGAAAAGCAAGCATTTAAAGAAAGTCAGGGAAAAAGGAAAGAAAGTCAGGGGGCAAAATAAAGAAGTTATGACACAAGCCACACACCAACCCTGTACAGAACTTACAGACCAGGTAGCAGGGCCTTCAGTGGAATCTGCAGAATGGGTGTCTAAAATCTTGGAGACAGCAGGTTGGGTGAGAAAACCAGATGGCTCAGATTGGGATGCAAATCTCCCTATCTTATTATAAAGGAAAAATACAAATAAAGTCCAAACAGAACAAGATCTGAATGGCACTAGCCCACAGACTTCTCAAATAATCCCTGGGCAAAAAGCAGCAGGAGTCAGTATGGAACAGCTAACAGAGGACAGACACAACAACATAATAGAAGTTATAAGAGAATTAGAAGTGAAAGAGCAACTTAAGAATAATGCTGCAGACCCTCCTTCTTCAGAAGCAAGAAGTTTAGTGGCCCCAAATAATGAAGGGGGCCCTGCCCCATGTACTTCTGAAGTTGCTCATCATGCTGCAGAAGCAGCAGGAAACAGACTGTTATCCACCACTGTTTGGAGTACAAATACTAGGGAATGTTTGTTCCCAGACAATGTGAGAAATGCTTCAGAGCCAGCTGCAACTACCTGCTATACAGCAGGACTGCTACATGAGTCTAAACTGCTCTAATTTACATACTTTGTGTGTGGGGAGTTCATATTGCATGTCTCTGGTGAGAGGCATTGGTCCTGGTTGCACTGCTGCCTAGCAATAGGACCAGATAGGGAGCGAATACCCAAAGTGTGCACTTTCTACAATTTAGGCACTAGCCAGGAGAAGGGCAGTGCAGAAACCTACTTCCTTAGAAGTCCTCTGCATGAAGAGGTGGTAAAAAGGTATTAGGGATTGTGCTTTTGCAACTAGCTGGGGATCACTACACAGGAAGTGAGAGACAGCTGCTTCCTGTTCTAGCAAGATAAAAGAAGCTCCATTCATGAGCGGGGCAAGTGATGAGTGATGCGAGCGCTTGAATACGCACATTCTGCATGTGTTTACATGTTCGCGGGTGAGTTAGGAGTTAGGAGTATATCGTAAAACTATAAGATTATTTCATACGACCTAAACCAGGTGATAGAGGGGTAAAGAATAATATGTGCCGACAAACATGGAAAGGCAGGATACTGCAACAGCACTTCTAACAAAGGACAGGGACTTGTTGATACAGTGTGGAAGCTGCCACATGTATAAAATGGAGGAGCAGGGAACTGACTATTCAGCATATATATGTGAGAAGTGTATACACAATCAGGAGCTACAGTACAATATAAAAATGATTAGTGAAAGGTTAGAAAAAGTGGATAACGGTCAGCTGGAACTAGTTGCTAAATTGAAGACCCTGGCTAGCTTAAATAAAACATATATTGACAGGAAACACAGTGAACCACTAGAGGGACTAGGAAAAAGGAAAATGGGAAGTAATAGTGAGGAAACAGATATGGCAGAATGGAGTGAAGTAAATAATGTAAAATGGAAAAGACGAGGCAGGAGCCCATTAAAACCAGTACCTAGATGATGTATAGATGAAACTATAGAAGGTGAAAGTAGAGACAAGGCTAGACCCTGTAATGGGGAGAAAGAAAACCTTGTTAACAGAGAGATGGGAAATCATGTTGAATTTTGAATCCCAGTAGCTAATAGTTTCCAAACATTGGCTGAAATGAGTAATCAGCATGGGGAAACATTGCATCATTGTATGGATACGCAGCATAAAATAACTAACCAGGACCAAATACAGGATATAGTAATTGGAGACTCAATTATAAAATACATGGATAAATATATATGTAGAGAGGATAAGGCAAATATGGTGAGCAGTTTCTCAGGTGCAGGGGTGAATGATTTGTATAATATGGTGGACAATATATTTATAGGAGCAGGACCCAGACCAATAGCCGTAGTACACATAGGTATTAATGATGTTGCGAGGAAGTCATTGCCAACTTTCAAAAAATAATTTGAGGAGTTAGTCCAGAAATTAAGGGAAAAGGGTAGTGAAATCCTGATATCAGAAATTCTACCAGAACCAAGAGCATTTGCTTAAAAAGTGAAAAAAATGTCATTAACTAATGCATGGTTAAATAACTGGACAAAACACCAAGGATTATCATTTATAAAACACTGGGAAACTTTCTGTAATAAAAAAGAACTGTACTGTAGGGATGCACGTCACTTGAGTTTTAGGAGAAGTCAAATACTTGGAACACGTATACGTAATGAAATTGAAAAACATTTAAACTAAACAGAAGGGGGATGAATGGATCTCAGCCCAAGTTCCAAATACCTATAACTAGAAATAAGAAGATAATAACTAAGACTAACGTTTTGATGTTCAATGCCGGAAGCTTAAATAAAGATAAAATGGCAGAACTAGAACTGATATTGCGTACGAGTGATATAGGATTAATAGGAATAGCTGAAACTTGGTAGAACACTGATATACCAACTCTTCATGAGTAATAGGTAATTTAGGAGAGGGGGAGGAACTGCATTATACATTAAGGATGACATTGTGTGTCAAAACATTAGTACGAATGATGACTATGGAAACATTGAGGCTATTACTGGAAATATAATAGGACTGTCAGGTAAACCATTCAAATTGGTGGTCTTTTATAGACCACCTCATGCTACAGTAGGAGATACAGAAGACTTTATGGAAAAAGTTGCCACCCTAGCAGAGGACCATGATATACTATTAATGGGGGATTTGAATATACCACAATTTGGGGAAAAAGGACTTGATCATAGTAATCAAATAGATGTACACTTGTATGATATGCTAACAGCTGCGGGAATTCATCAAAGTACTAAGGAACCTACTAGGGGAGACAATGTATTAGATGTGGTATTAACTAATATATTTGAGGACATTAAAAACATGAAAATTGGATCTCCAGTTGGAACAAGTGATCATGGCACTGTCACATTTACAATTAATAAAATAAGAAAATCATATAAGGGAAAGAAAACCCAGATACTGTATAATAAGGCTAATTATCAGAACATAAGAAATTAATTTAATAAATTGGACTGGAATACATAAATGAAAGGATTATAAACCGAATAATCATGGGTGGTGTTTGTTAAGACAATAAGTAACTTGACAGAGAAGTATATTCCTATCGAGAATGTGTTTGATAATAGGGGAAAAAACCTTCTTGGATAAACAACAAAATTATTAAGTTATGTAAGAGAAAGAAAATACTCTTTAAAAAGATGAAACCGGTAAAGACAGCAGGTAGTAGGTTTAGTTATAAAAAAAATATTACATAAGGTTAAGTATGAAATTCGTAAAGCAAAAGAAACTCTGGAACATAGATTAGCATCATCTAATAACAATAAAAAGAGTTTATTTGCGTATATCAACAACAAAAGGGGGAATAATAATTCTGTGTGACCCCTAAATATTGATGGTAAATTATCAGTTAAACCTGAGGAAATGGCTGAACAGTTTAGTATAACATTTGGTAAAATGTTTGTTAAAACTGACCAATTAAGAGATAACATTATAATTGTACCAGATAATACTGTACTAACTGATATAATTACTACTGATAAAGTAATTAAGAAAATACAAAAACTTAAGATAGACAAATCCGCAGGCCCAGATGGGATACATCTAAGGTTCATTAAAGAACTTGTTGATGAACTAGCACCTGCTATTACCATAACAGGGCAAAAATCACTACAAGAAGGGTATGTACTTAATGATTGGAGAACTGTGTGTGTGGTTCCAGTGTTCAACTAAAGAAGTAGGTCTGAGGCAGCGAACTATCGACCAATAAGCTTAACATCGGTGGTCTATAAAATCATTGAAGGGATCATTTATGATGAGATCATGAACTATATGTCAGACATGGGATTAGTAGCTAGAACCCAGCATGGTTTTCTAAGGAATAGATCATGTGAGACTAACTTGATTAGTTTCTACGAACATGTTGGGAAATTATTGGATCAGGGGAACCAAGTGGATATGGTATTGTTGGATTTCAGCAGAGCCTTTGACATGGTCCCTCATGGGTTAATAATTTTAAAATTTAAGAAGTTAGGAATCAATGGCAGTATTATCAAATGGATAGAACATTGGTTAACGATGAGAACCCAACTGGTTAGGGTTCAAGAATTTCTGTCCGATAAGGTAAAGGTGCTAAGTGGAGTGCCACAGGGCTCTGTGTTGGGACATCTGCTGTTCAGCAATTTTATTACTGATCTGATTACTACTAGTGGGAATAAGTTAATAAAGTTTGCTGATGATGTCAAGTTGGGAGGAGTAGTGAACACTTTTGAGGACAGACTATGATTTGGTCAAGATTTATTGTACATAGAAGAGTGGGCAAACACTAATAAAATGTGTTTTAATTTGAATAAGTGTGTTGTGATGCATATGGGCATGGGAAATATAAATCAGGAATATTATTTACAGGGAGTAAAATTAAAGGATTCAGTTTGTGAAAATGACTTGGGGATATACATTAGCAATGACCTGAAGAATGGATCCCACTGTAAAAAAGCAGCAAATAAGGTCATGCATTTAGTTAATTGTATTCAAAGAAGCTTTAATTCAAGAAAGGAAGAGGTACTGATGCCCCTTTTTAAATCCTATGTGAGACCTCGCTTGGACTATTGCTCCACGGTTTGGAGTCCATATTTGAGGAAAGATATAAGAATGATAGAAAAGCCTTAAAGGGCCTGTACAAAACTGATAAAAAGAATAAAAGATAAACCCTATGAAGAAAGATTGAATAACTTGGGGTTATGGGCAATGAATATAAGATGGGTAAGGGGAGATTTGTTGATGTTTTATAAAATCTTAAAACAGGATATGTTAATGAAAGATCTTGAATTTCATACTAGGGAATAAAATTATAACCCAAGAGGTCACAAATACCAGATAATAGAAGAACGTTGTAAAACAAATGTAAGAAAATTTAGTTTTGGTCCCAGAACAATTAGACTATAGAATAAACTGCCAGCTGAATTAGTAGAGACTCCTAGTTGTAATGCCTTTAAAGCAGGTTTAGATAGTTTTATCTCAGTTGGTAACTTCGGTTTCCTCCACTGAAATGGTGGGGACAGCCAATATGGGCCTTGGCCTTCTGGTTGTCTTAATAAATCTAGTATGAAATCCTATATGAAATGCAGTGTGCCTCAAATACAGAGGTGATATGAATGACATTCCAGACAGGCTCTTTGTAGGAAGAGCACTACTAAAAAAACAGTATGCAATATTATGTCTATGAGGTATATGTACTCACACATATGCCTAGGGACACAATCTATGATATAAGTTTTAAATACCTTGCTGGTCTTGAAAGTTTTTGGAAGCAGTACCAGCTGCCCAAAAACACAGCATTATGGAAACCATTTTTTGCAATCCCCCTGACCAAGCCCACGTTCAAAAAGAACACGGTACTCTTCTGGAATGAAGGTGTTAACATGGCAGACATAACCTATTGACTCAAACAGCACTGTGTTGTAAATGGGCACCCTGAGCCCATTTTAGATGAGGAACACTTGTGGTCTGGGGATTGAAAATACGAAGTCATTCTAAAACAAGAGAATGGGGTGACAAAGCATCTCCCTGTTTTTTTTAGGGATGGACAGAGGGATCATACAATATTTTATGCAGGACAGCCCCAAGACTATTATAAGTGTGGGAAAGTGGTGCACTTAAGTAATGTATGCAAAAAACAGAAATGTAGCTTATGTGGGGAGGTGGGTCACATTGGAGCGCAATGTAGACAGCCACTAAGATGCAACCTTTGTGAAGTGCATGGGCACACCTTTTGTAATTGAGTCTGGGCCTCAGACAATAGTTTGGACCAATTCCTATGAGCAGAACAGGACACTTATGTAGCCACTGCACAAAAAGAAAAAAATGGCATAAGAATTAATGACACAGATTAATGCATCAGATCCCAAGCCACAAAGAACAGTTCACCACAGAAAATTCAATCTCTGAGCAAACAGGAGCTGCTGAGCAACAAATTGCATCCCCCTCCAGCACAGGGACATGCACAAAGAAACACGAGGTGCTGAGGAGTAAAGAACTGTCTCAGAAACTGCAGAAAAGGGATAAGAGGAAATGCCCTTGAATAATGAACATTCAGAACCAGTAATTTCTGAAGAGGAAGGGCAAATAGAAATGCCATCTCCTGAAGCAGTAGCAGACCCTCCATACAAGAGAGTTACATACTCTAAGACTACAAAAGCCACAGTTGCTGCAAACTCTGAATAAAGAATCAGAATAAATTCCTATGCAGAATGCCTATGAGGCATTAATGGACTTAGAGGAAGAGGAGATAGGAGGAGAATCATATGTGTCTTCGGTTACATCTTCACAAATTGAGACCAATATAGAGACAGGTTTGGGGGAAAAACCTAAACCTAAGAAAAGGAGATGAAAGAAGAAGTAACAACCTCAAACTTAAATGAACAATGCATGTGGGGCTTAACCCTTGCTGTGCGACAGACTGATATATCAGTCCTGAATTTTTATATGTTCTAATTCTGTTGGCAGCCTAAGGGTTAAACTAACTACTGCAAATGTTAATAGTATACAATCTCTAGAAAAAAAGGAAAATAATATTTGTTAGTTTAAACTCAGGGGGACAGTAAGTCATCTTCCTGCAGGATACAAGATTGCATACTTTGATGGATGTTTCAAATGCCCAGAGGGATTGAAGGTAGGGCCCTTCTCTGTGATCACTAGGAGAAGAACAATGTACAGCGTTCAGCATTATGTTTTCAGGTATAGAGGTTATTATTCTAAATGCATTAGACATAGGAAGGGTTCTAATGGTGGATGTAGTTATACATAATACTGCATATAGATTAATAAACACATATGCTACCAGACAAAAACAGAATGATTGTCTTTGTTTAAAGGAATACAACCTTTTTTTACATACATCTAAATTAATCTTATGGGGGGAGATTTTAACTGCATGCTGAGCTATATAGACTGGGGCAGAAAGACAGAAAAGATGTATAGTGATACTAATATGCTACAGAGTATTCTAGCAAAGAGTTTTATGAAAGACATACATGACATAATAAATGTCGCCCAGAAGCACTTTTTATAAAGGGAAGCGCTCAACAAGAATTTATTTTTGGTTCATATCAGATAGAACTAAAGGAATCACAGTACGAATTATGCTATTAGAAACCTAAGACCATATGGCATTACAGGCTCAAATAGGGTGCCACCATGATATCATCAGAGGGAGGCATTTTTAGAAGATGACTATCTATTCCCAGCATGCCACCTGAATGTTTTTTGGGGAAAGGGGAGTGGATCCAACTGGGTTTGGGTACTCCGTTGGCCATACAGTGTGCTGGGGGGGAAATGCATGAGCCGAGGGGAACTGGGCACCCCCTTAGCACAAAACAAATGGGGGGTGTATCATGCCGATGGGGATTGGGATACCCTGTTGGCAAATGAACTGGATGGGGGCATACTGACAGCGGTATTGGGCACCTCCCGTCAGCTTTTAGAACTGGGAGAGGTGAGCAGAGGTTTTCTGTCAGCTTCATGGGTACTGTGAGAGGCCGACAGAAAAGCCGCCACCATGGGGACACCACACAATGCAGCTCTAATTGGTTGCTGCAGTCAGGGATACCCTGCAGCAAAAACAGCTGATTGTGTAATGACAGGGCACTCCCTGATTGCAGCAGCCCAGTTTCCTTGATCATAGTGGCATGCTCATTTACTGCCATCATCAACAGCATGCTCCTCTATTCGCCACAGCAGGGACCAACCCCAGAATGTACTGTTGCCATTCGGCACAACACTGCTGCACCTCCACAACTTACTTGTGAAGGAAGATGATGCAATGTGTTTCTTGAACATGCATGCAAGCAACACAAAAAGAGATACAAGAACTATTAAAGGTGAGACAAGATAGAAGATTTCTATATGACAGCCCATTGGACTGGTGGGAAGACATTAAAAGAGATATGAAAGATCTTTTCATACAGTTTTCCAGTAAAAAAGCAAAAAGTAAATATATCCAATATCTAGGGTTATGGGCAAAATACTTAAAATTAATAATACAAATGAGAACTACAAGAGTGGATATGATGGAAAAACTAAACACCATTAAAGGGCAATTGTATGACTATCACAAAGAAAAAGAGGGTGAATTGGCAAAATATCAACAAGTTGCAATGCAGGGAGTTAAAGAAAAAGTTAATCCTTATCAGGTAGCACTACAAGGGGTTAAAAAAAAACTATAATTACCTCCCTGAAACAGGAAGATGGTAAGTTTGAAATGCAGGTTTTTAGGTTTTAAAGTATTACAGCTCTCTTTGTTTTAAGGTCTCGTGGTATTTTACCCTGGATCAGAAACTAAGCTTAAAGTGAAACAGCTTTCTGTGAGCACTTCTCTGTGTAGAGCAGGCTTCGTGTCACAATTGTAAGCTATGCCCTGCAAATAATTCCATTTTTGTTTCACTTTCTCTGTTTCCTGCTTAAATTTTTCACCCATCCCGTTTCCCCACCCCCAGCCTTTATTAAATACTCTCCCTTCCCTCACGGCACCGCCCCTAGGCAATCTTCATCCTCCCCTCTCACTAATATTGCAACTCCCCTTAAAAATACAGAATGCAGTTTTAGGGCCTAACACTTGTTGGTTTTAATCTTAACTCTTTAAGTTAGAAGACACCACACTGAACTCTACACCAGCCTAATTTCTCCCCATTTTAAAGGCGTCCCTGCTTCTACTCACTTTCTACTCCCAAAAGACACCACAGTGAACTCTAAACTAGCCTAATTTTGTTACCAACTGAAGAAATCAATGTATCTCACTGACCTGTAGACACAGCTATATTAATTATTAAACTGCACATACTGAAAGCCACGGACCAGTGCCCATGGTCAGCTTACAAGCTGGTGCTGTCTGGCTGAGACTAATGACCAGATTTCTGCTGAAACCAGGAAGAAAAATGGGTCTTGACCGTACCCGAGTCCTGAATGCACAGTTTATCATTCTTCTGATGTTAACCCTGCCTATAATGGGCCCATACCTGGATATCACCTTGAACCCCCAAGGCTGTGTACTTGCAGAAAAGAGTCCTCTAGCCCAGTGGGAAACCCGCAGTAATGCCCAGCTATTTTACTGTCCCCTACCCCATCCCAGATATCACAGCCCCCCAGGACTCAACACACCAATACTGTGCCTATACCCAGGACTGCTTAGCAGCCTTTGCACCCCTCCAAAAACATACAAGGCACAGACTCACCAGAGAGCAAAGACAACCCACCTTTTCCCTAAATGGCCTAGGATGCTCATCCTGATCCCACTACTGGTCTCTGGAAATGTTCACCCCAACCCTGGCCCTATGCCTGCCAACACCCAGACCCAGCCACCCACAGGGAGGTTAAGGATTGCGCCTTAAACATTGGCAGCCTGCTGGCAAAGCTCACTCAGTTTGAAGCCTGGGTGGCACTTATGCTGCCTGATGTTATTGCACTGATGGAAACCTGTCCCACACCCAGAACTGCTGACACAGCAATCTCCCTGCCTGGGTACAACTTGTATAGGCTTGATCGCACGGTGAAAAGAGGGGGTGGATGCCTATTCTACACCCGCAACCATCTCCAGTGCCATAAAGTCCAACTGCCTGCAGCCAGCAATGACTGTGAATGCTTTGCAGTAAAAATCCTCGTGGGCAATGGGAAGAAAGGGCTGATTGTTATGTCAGTATACATTCTACCTGGATGCCAGCAAATGAGATTAAATGATTTCGCCAACCTCTATACCCAAGCAAATCACAATAAGGAAACTATCGTGCTAGGTGACTTCAATTCTAACTGGCTAGCCAGCTCTAGTTCCTCACACAGGGACCTGATTGCTGGACTATACCTAACACAGGTGGTCCAGAGCTGCACAAGAACAAACTACAGAATGGGAATAAGTACCCTGACTGACTGGGTACTGGCCTCCCACCCCAAGAGAATTACCAATGTCCATGTGCTCCCAGATGCACTGAGTGACCACTCCCCTGTCCTATGTGAATGGTCCTTCAAGCTGCCAAAACTACCCCCAAGGCTGGTGAGGAACAGAGTCATCAGAAATTGCTAATGGCTGCCTTCAAGAAACACCTGACCAACACAGACTAGAGCATCCTGGATACCTGTCTCTCTGTTGACACAGCCCTCCAGCTCTTCCTCAATCAGTTTAACTCAGCTGTGGACAAGTATGCCCTCTTTTGTAAGAAAATTGTAAAAGGGAGGTGCATGGACTGGATCACCCCCCAAGTCACTGGTTTGATGCGGGAACATGATCTACTATGGCACCGAGCAAGGGTATCAGGGACAGTAGATAACATCCAAAATTGCAAAGCTGTTGGAAATAGGTGCACATGGGCAAAACCGAGTGCCAAGGCCTCCCACCACAGAAATCAGCAGTCCCAGTGCCTGAAAGATGATAAAATATTCTGAGCTACCATCAAGTACCTCATAGGGAATTGTGACAGGTCCCCACAAACCATGCTCCACCACAGTGACAAAGTCATAGTTGACAAAGTTACCATAGCCAATATTTTCAATGAGGCATTTACTGACTACAGTGCAGTCATACCACCTAAAACAATTGCTCACGAGGACAAAACACTGAGCTGTGAACACCTGCCCCCTCCTTTCCTAGCACCAGCCCAATATTCTGCTTTCAGCAGGTGACCACCAAGGAGGCTGCTAAATACCTTGCAAGAGTGCTGGGTAAAACAAGAATTGGTGGGGACGGGATTGATATGAAAATGATCTCAAGCACCCTTCCTGAAGTGGTCGTAACTATCATTAAGCTTTTTAATATGTTGCTTCAGATGTTATCCTTCCCATCTACCTGGAAAACTGCCCTGGTCACTCTGGTTCTAAAATGAGGGAATTGTTCACTTGTGTCCAATTACAGGCCTATCTCCATCCTGTCTCCTCTCTCCAAAGCACTGGAAAAAATCATTGCAGACCAGCTGTCTGCCCACCTTCACAAATACAACCTCCTCAGCCTGCAACAACGTGGGTTCCTCAAGTGGCACAGTACCAACACAGCTCTCATTGAATTCACAGGCTATGTCCACAAGGTACTAGATCAGGGACAACTAGCTGGAGCAATCTATATTGACCTATCCAAGGCATTCGACCTTGTGGATCACAAGCTGCTGCTCCACAGGTAACCTGCATTGGGTTGTCCTCAGACATGATTGGGTGGTTCTTCAGCTACCTGTCTGAGCACTCACAGAAGGTAAAGATAATTGGAACTATCTCAGAGGCCAGGAAAGTCACGGTCATGGTCCCACAAGGGTCCATTCTGGGCCCCTCCTGTTTATCCTCTTTGTAAATGACCTCTCAGCTGCATACCCCTCTGCCAAAGTCCTGCTCTATGTGGATGACATGGTGGTATTCGATAGAGTCTCCTGCCAAGACACGCCGACAAGGAACCTACAGTGCAACTTTGACCTGCTACAGGAATGGTTTAACACCAGCTTCCTAGTACTCAATAGTAAAAAGACTAAGACAATGCTCTTTACCACTCACCAAAAGAGGAAATCACCCACACCTGACCATGCCCCATCACAGCCCACCATTTTACTCTAGCATGTCCTCTCCACTCAGTCTCCCCTCACCCCCATTTCTCCCTATACCTTATTGCCCTTCTTCCCCCAACCCTTCACCTCCACTGCAGTACATACCTCTCTCTTGTACCTCCGTTCTTCACCCCACTGCCAGCTATCCCAGTACCTCTGAACTACTGACAAGGCACTTTGTGGCTGCTTATTCCTCCCCCACCCTCATAAAGTGTTTTTCTTGTTATTTAACTTGTACCTATGTTTTGAGTTATTCTGTAAGTTCTGAATCCAAACTGTATCATTCATTGTAATGTACCTTTGCTTTCTCCTATTGTACTTTGTTTTGCAATCTATGACATGGAACCTTTGTAAAAGAGCTTGTGCTCAAAGTTATTTTCTGAATCACTAAATAAATAAATAAACACAGTTTAAAATAGCACTCAATACGGACTCCACCCTCAAACAGGTTCACTTTTTCCGGTACCTGGGGGTCACAATCGGTGAGTCCCTCTCTTTCGATGAACACTTAAGTAATATCACTAAGGTTGCAAACAGGAAGTTGGGGACACTCTACAGACTCTGCTTCTGCTTCTCCCCTGAAGCCAGGCTCCAGGTGGTCAATGGCACAATTCTGCCAACTCTGGAGTATAGAAACGTGGTTTATGGTGCTGCCACGGAAACTAGCATACACAAAGTCCACCTTACCCTCAATAAAGCATGCAGATTTGTCATATATGCAGATCGCATCACACATACCTACGAGATCTACATAAGGACAAAGTGGCTCTCCCTCTGGTATAGAATAAAGCTTCAGACCTGTGGGCATGGTAGTAGTACGCAGATGCAGAAGTGCATTGCTGATGTGAGGAAAGGTATTTCTGCTGCAATGTTTTTTACAGCCCAATCAGTAGCTTCACTCATAGTTGGAGGAGATGATGTTTTCCGAGCCAGTGGTGATAGTGTTACTGGTGTTAGTGGTGTTGGAGGTAGTATTAGTATTGTTGCATCAAGTTCTAATTCCAACCAGTGTACCGTATCCAAAAATATTGAGTGTGAAGTAGTGCAAGGGAGTGGCAGCGTAGATGATGTCATACTCCCCAGTAACATCCCAGTAACTGAACCTGAGGATTCTGATAATCATGTCAACGATAGCATACAATGTGATATTCTGTCCACCGTGGCACTTAACATCATGCATTTTCCATGCAGTGATTCACAGTGTGGTGAAAAAATATCAGGTGATGGTGGTGTAGATGCTGATGATGAATGTGATGATGATGATGATGATGATGTTGCTGTTGTTGCAACATGCAGTCCACAGGCTAGCATCCAAGCAGAAGATGTGGATGTGTGTGACGTTGATGAATATGATGATGGTGTAACTGACCCCAGTTGGGAACCAGAGAAAGAGAAATTAAACGTGGCTGTGTCTGAGTCTGTTTGCAGGAATCCACCCCCCCCCGTAAAAACTTGTGATCTACTGGTTTTAGTTGATGATGATGATGACCCAGTAATCAATATGATAGGTAGTCAAGGTGTTCAGTTGCAGTCCAGGTGTGCAGTGTGGAAACATCACGTGCCCCCCACTTCAGTGCTTAAAATAATGGACTTAAATAAGCCACATCATGGACATGTTAAAAGCAGAGCATCACAATCCCTTGTTTGGGATTTTTTTGTTCAAGATGCAAATGATAATTCAGTTGCAATCTACCAGGTTTGCCATGTGCGTGTGAGTCAAGGAAAAAGGGGAGCCATCTGGGCACAGGAGGACAGCATACGCATCTTAAGAATAGGCAATTGGCACTGTGGACCCAGCACAAGCTGGCAGCTAATACCACAGTGGGGCTTTCACCTGCGTCACCGGCAACCATAGCCAGCATGTTATCCCCTTCCATGACTGTTAAGCTCAGTAGGAAATTAAACATGTGCAATAGTGCTGTAATAAGAGCAGAGGATTACTACAGGCATGATGAGGTGGAGGACCATAATGACTTTGAAATGTTGTCCAGTGCTGGTGAGAGTAGCAGTTTTTGTGGTGGTAGTGGTGGTGGTGAATGCAGTATGTCTAGTGCAAGTGGTACTTCAACCCCGGTTGGCAAATCTGGCAAAATAACAGCATTTCTGAGTTTGTCATCATCACCTGTGCAACCGCCTTCATCAAATGTCCACACTCCACACCCTGACAATGCCATTCATCACAGATCACAACCATTTGTGATCAACACACCCTGTGTAAAACATTTAAGTCAGCCCACGTTACAGACTGTTTTTGCGCATAAGCTGAAGTACCCCCTGAATCATACAGTGTCATGTGAACTCAGTGCTGCAATTGATCTTTTGCCCTTCTTCTTTGTGGAGAATTCTGGGTTCCAGCGGTTTGCTGCACGTGCCTGTACAAAATGGAAAGTCCCATCAAGGACATACTTTTCTACCCGTGCTCTCCCCTAGTTGTTCCGCACTGTGTCCAACTCAGTAAGACATGCCCTTCAACATTCCTCCTCTCCATTCATCCATTTAAGTATGGATATGTGGACAAGAGGCAAAACAGAGGGGAGTTCATATTTGTGTATAACTGCACACTGGGCGCAGGTACCGGGGGTTGTTTGTGGTGTTGGTAGTGTGAATAATCAGTGCAGTAAGGTAGATTGTCTTGGTAGCAATCTTCCAGGAATTAGACAGCATGCAATGATTGCTATGTGCAGTGTGACCTGTTCACATACTGGTGAGAACATGTTGGACATGGTACTGACTGAAATTGGCAGATGGGTAAACCCTCTGTCCCTGAGAGCTGGGTTCATAGCAAGTGACGATGGGTCAAATGTGGTGAAATGCATCACGAATGGTGTTTTTTTTTTCATGTTCCATGCATGGCCCACTGTTTAAATCTTGTGGTTCAGGAGTTCTGCAGCACCCTGATATAAAGGAAATGCTGACCTTTGCACGATGTATCTGCTCTCACTTTTCAAGATCTGGAAAGACCCGTGACCAACTGCGGCAGTTGCAGATACAAAACAGCCTGCCTCAGAACCGCTTAATGCTGGAAGGGTCACCCAATGGAACTCCACTTTATACATGGCAGAGAGGTTGTATGAACAATACAAAGCCATCTCAGAATATCTTGTTATGCACACTAGCAGTGACAGTTCTGGGGCCACCACGTCTATGACGACTGAACAGTGGTGCCTCATGGACTCTGTAATAACAATGTTGTGGCCTTTTGAACATGCCATACAGGCAGTGAGTGGCAAGTCTTCCTCCATTAGCCAATCAATTTCACTGCTGCGGGTGCTGAGGCAGACATTGGTGAATGTACAGCATAGCCTTGATGTTACCGGAGACGGTGGTAGCAGTATGTTGCTGCAACACATGCTGACAGTATTCGACCAGAATCGTCACGTTGTGAGCATTCAGTGTAGTGACAACTTTGCCATAGCAACAATGCTGTACCCACGATACAAACATGGAATTGCATCAGTACTGGAGGGAGGGCCTGAACATGTAAAAAATATCAGTAGTCAACTGGTGCACTTGGTTCATGGGGCACAGAAATCACGTGCCAAGGTCAGCAAACCTCAGCAGCATAATCCAGCTGAAGGTGTACCTGGAGAACTATCACGCATATCCTGAAAGGGAAGGGGACAGCAGTTCTAGGCAGTCTGTCATCCAAAGTGGCTGGTGTCAACCCGCTTTGGGAGGCTTTGTCCCAAGTGGATATTTGTGAAATAAATGATTAGGGGGAACAGGATGATGCATCAAAAATTGGACTTCATGTGGCACAGAGAATGGTTGAGTCATATTTGTCTGAAAACAGTCATCTGACAATAACTGAAGATCCCATTTTGTACTGGAGTGGAAAGGTCAGTGAATGGCCAGAGCTGACTGCAGTGGCACTGAAGTACCTCACATGCCAACCCTCCAGTATAAGTGTTGAGAGGGTATTCAGCTCAGCAAGAGCAATAGTCAGGGATCGTCAGACAAACCTGTCTCCTGTAAATGTTAGTTTGCTAACATTCATTAAAATGAATGAGAGGCACATACCAGCAGAGACTGCAATCTCGGTATTCATACCCCTGCCTAGTCATGGTGGTCTTGCTGATGTGGAAATGGAGCATCCTGGTGGCACTGGCAGTGGCTGCCTGAAACGGACCACCACTGATGTAGATGATGACACAATGAAGAAAGAATTTCCCAGTGGTCAGACTTCAGACATCGATGACTGTGAGGGTAGCTTTCCTTATGAGGATGATGATGTGATTAATGTTGGCAGGTTTTAACTGATGTTTTTAAAAGGTGGTGTGCCCCCCTCGACCACCACCACCAGGACTGATGTTAGCCACTGCCACCATGAGTCTGTCTGTCCCCCGGACCACCACCACCACCACTGAGACTGATGTTAGCCACTGCCACCATTGCTACCTCGAGTCTGTCTGGACCACCACATCCATCAGCCAGAGACACAAAGCTGCTTAATATTTAAACCATAAAGTGAGTATGTGCACTCATGTTTGTTATGCTGCTTCACTTCCTTTAGTTGGATGTTTTGTTTTCTGCAGTTTTTCAGAGCCTCAATGGTAAAACACATACAGTACACTTCTTTTGTTTCTTTTACAGGGTAACAAAAAAAGGCTCCATCGCTAAAACTCGTTGGAAATGGTACTGTAGCTATACTGTACAGAGAGGAACCGATGGAATATCAATGTGAAATCCATTCTAGTAAGTATGAAGATTTTATTTCATCAGTTTCATTATTTTGTAAAGACTGCAGCAAATATTTCACACAGGTTGTGTTAGTTGACAAGATGTGGGTTTCAAATGTAACTTGACTTTAGGGATAAGATTTGAGAACCAGGGAGGGACACATAACCATTAAGTTGTAAGAAGTCATTAATTTATTTTTTAAGGAAACTTTCAGATGCTTTGTTGTTGTGACAAAGTGGCCTTATCCAAACAAGTTCTTCAATATCAGGCCCCCCCCCCCGGGCTGGGGCGCACATGCAACACGTAGAAGTCATTTCATTGGACGACCATGACCATCATTAACAACCAGACTCGAGAAGGATGCAGATGAAATCTGTGAAGAAGTAACAAAATAAGAAACCATTACAGACAAACCTGCAAATATGATTCCCCCACCCAGAAAAAAAAAATACTTTCCTTCATGTGCTTGAGAGTTATGCATTGCAAATTTCTACACAAAAAGTTCTCATTGAGCACTGGAATGTGCACACCAACTGTATCTGTGACCTGTGATACAGAACAATACCATGAGTACATGTCCATGTCAACCCCCCTCACCTACAAAATACAGAAAAACATATCTATATATATAAACTCACCAAGGCTACTATTAGTGTACAGACAAAGGGCACCCTTCCATCCAGTTGAGATGATCACATTGCATTTGCTCAAATTGCAGCACACAATGGACCAGCAACAGTTCACTCACAGTCATCATTTTATTCTGGGGCACTGCACGCATGAGTGACTGCACAATAAATTCTGGGGGACTTTGCACGTGGTGTAACAATCCCATTTCACTTTGTTACTACTTGTCAATTTTCTGGACACAAGGCGGATGCATTTTGGGCATGCAGAAAAAATCTGGGGACTCTGTGAGACCACTGCGCGCATGAGTGACGGCACAATAAATTCTGGGGGACTTTGCATGTGGTGTGACGATCCCATTTCACTTTGTTACCACTTTTCAATTTTCTGGACACAAGGCGGATGCATTTTGGGCATGCAGAAAAATTCTGGGGCTCGGTGTGACTACTGCGTGCATGACTGACTGCACCATTAATTCTGGGGGATTTTGTATGTGCTGAAACAATCCCAATTCAATTCATTATCACTTGTCAATTTTCTGAACACAAGGCGGATGCATTCTGGGCATGGAGAAAAAATCTGGGGACTTTGTGCCACCACTGCATGCATGACTGGGTGCACCATTAATTCTGGGGGACTTTGTATGTGCTGAGACAATCCCATTTCACTTCGTTACCACTTGTCAATTTTCTGGACACAAGGCAGATGCATTTTGGGCATGCAGAAAAAATCTGGGGACTCTGTGTTACCACTGTGTGCATGAGTGACTGCGCAATAAATTCTGGGGGACTTTTCATATGGTGTGTTGATCCAATTTCACTTCCTTAGCACTTGCCAATTTTCTGGACAGATGACAGATGCATTTTGTGTGTTGTGATTGTGAGCACATAATGTCATACTTAAATTATAAATGAAAGCAGCATTGCAACAATGTGCTGACAATTTTGACCTATACTTTTTTATACTATTTTACATTGCCGCCGTTGCCCGCCACTAGTTACCTCATGACTTGTATGATACCCTTCTTTTCACAATTTGTGTCTGCTTTACTACTTTTTCCCATGTCTGAAAATAAAAAAGGAGCACGCCATTTAATATTGTTCTGATCAGGTTCTTATCACTATTTGCAGCTGTTTTTGAACAACTATTGTTCTGTGATGTCATAAAACACTGCCTGCTGCATAATTGTTAATTTGACAACAGAAGTAATGTATAACAACTGATGGAGAAAAACAGAGCAAAATACTGATGAAGACCTGGTCTGCACCATATTAAAAGGAGTACTCTTTTTACTATCTCAGACATGAAAAAAAAGTACTAAAGCAGACTCAAATACTGGAAAGAATAGTATCATACAAGTCAGGATGTAAGTAAAGTGGCAATGTAAACTAGCATAAAAAAGTGTAGGTCAAAATTGTCAACAGATTGTTGCACTACTGCTTTAAAGAGATTCACCAAGTTACATAGTTATGGATGGTATTGCACCCAATATATTGGTGCCTAACCTCCAGGGGAATCTTTGTTGCTCCACGTGTCCTTAAATAGTGCAATACTTTTCTGGCAAAAACGTTCATAATTTCGGTAAACCGGGTCCCGGAGGACTTCCTGTTCTGAAGAGCCGCCCAAGTTCCGCCCCCCTCAGCACGTTGTGGTGAATGTAGTACATGTTCCACTAACAAGAGTCTTGTTAGTGGAAACATGCCCACGTTTCACCACAAACTGACCATTATAACATAAAGAAACATTCAGAAAGCTGCCTGCCATTCACTATAATAAAGCATGCCCCCATGCTCTCTCTGGTATGACGTCATAACATTGCTGAGCGTGGTGGTGGATTTTGGGCGGCTCTTCAGAACGGGAAGTCCTCTAGGCCCCGGTTTACCAAAATTACAAGCGTTTTTGCCAGAAAAGTATTGCGCTATGGAATGTACGGACATGTGGAGCAAGAAAGATTACCCTGGAGGTAAGGCACCCATATTAGGAGCATGTATGACTGTATGTGCAAGTATATATTTAAAGGGAAGCAGGTAGCAACAGGAGCTCCTGCGTCCTGCCTAGTGCAAGGCTTACCCTCCAGTTAAGACTTTAAGTATGTTGCAGTATTTTTCTTGTGCCACAACATACTTTATTTTAATAAAGAAAGGTCAGTGACCCAGAAGGATGGCAGATGCTATGGGAGCCCCATTATGTGTAAGGAAAGGTGCAGTGGAGGTGCACAATGCACTTCAAATACTTTTGTATTGAAGCACATGGTGCATCACCGTTGCACCTTTACACATAATGGAGCCCCCATAGCATCTGCCATACTTCCGGGTCACTGACGTTTCTTTAGTATAATAAAGTATGTTGCGGCATGAGAAAAATGCCATAAGATACTTAAAAGTCTTAACCAGAGGGTAGGCCTTGTAGGGGGCAAGATGCAAGTGCTCCTGTTGCTGACTGCTTCCCTTCAAACTAATACTGTGGCCTTCTCTCTGTCTGGTATTAAACAAACAAAACACAAAACAGTAAAGCAGTGGGGGGGGGAGGTGTGCAGAAAACAAAACCTAATGCTAGATCCCATGATGTTCCAGCAGCAGATGAAGCATCAACACTATTTCCATCTGCTCTCGCTTGATCTGCTCCATCTGCTGCTGGACAGCACCCATCCTCTGATTGCTTTCCTCCATCACAGCCCACAGCAGTGTTATTTCTGACTGCATTGCAGGCATCATGGTGTGGTCCACTGCTGCGGGAGGGAAGGCAGGTAGTGGTGGTGGTGAGGGTGGTGCTGGTGGCAGTGGTGGGGTAGTGGTGGAGCAGCAGCTGCTGCTGTGGCCCTCCTCCTGCTCTGGCAATGCACAGCAGCAGCAGCAACCACCACTGCCACAGAAGGGCCAGCAGGTGGAGGCCTGGCCTGTTCTGTGGCAGCCTGCCACTCCACCTTGTGGTGGTTAAGCATGTGTATCTTCTGGCCCCCAGTCCCCAGGTGTGTCCCCCGGGGCCATGGTGCACCTGCACACCACAAAACAGGCACACCACAATGCTCTTGTCCCCCCCAACACAGTTGAAAAACTGCCAGACTATTGAGCTGTGAGAGGGACCAGGCACAACAGATGTATTGCTGGCAGCACTGTCACACACTTGGGGGGGGCTCAACCTGCTGCTGTGGAGTGGGAGGTGGTGCCGCTGGAGCTCCTGCAGCTGGTACAGATGGTGGTGGTGGTGGTGGTGGTGGTGATGGCAGTGGTAGACTTGCTGGATGTGGTGGTGGCACTGGTGGTGCTGCTGCTTCCGGAGGTGGGGCAGGACCAAATAATCAGGAGCAGTCCAGTGACACCTGCCTACGCTGACCCCCACATGTCTGCACTCCCATCTGGCCAACACAGACTACAGACTGTCCCTGGTCCATAACTCTCCTTCCCTCTCCACTCCGACGCATCACGTGATGACGATGACCGACTTCACACACAGTCACAGACAGTCTCACACACACACACACACACACAGTCACACACAGACACACACACACTTACACAAAACAAAACTTATAAAACAAATAAATCAGTCACAAAAAAAGAACTCACAAAACAGTACAACAAAAACTAAAGAATTAGCTTTTAAAAAAGCTGTTGTTTTTTTATGAAGTTTAAGAAAGCAAGTTCAGCAACAAATAAACACTCCTCTCCTACACTATCCTTCCTCCTTCTACCTCTGCAAAGGAGAAAGTGAAAGTATCTGCTGGTATGACTCAATTCCTTCCTGCCTGGCTAAAGCATGTGACTTACAGTACTGTAAGCCATGTGATGTGTGTGGGGGGCTGCCTAAAGTGCCCATTGTTGTCATTCTGCCTTACTTTGCATTAAGGCAGAATAACAATGAAAAGTCAAGTCATAATCACAAGGCAAAGTGAGCACTCCTCAATGGCCACTTCGAGTAGCACTGCACTAATGCAAAGTGGCCACTTTGAATTCACTTCACCTGCAGATTTTAAATTCGCTGCATCTCTACATATGATGGGAAAAAAGTTACCACCTTACATCCAGATGACATTGAAATATATAAGGATGTAGAAAATTGAACTGAGCTGGTTTATGGCTATGGAATAAAGGAAATTCTATAATACATTAGTAGAAAAATGTTATTTGGAAGAACCTGTGTTTTCAGTAGGGGCACATATAGACAAAAGTGCATTTTTAGAAAGTACGGTATTATTGAACCTAGAATACCATTAAAAATGTAGGATGTTATATGGCTGTGCGAGCACCAGAGGTTAAATGTTAAAGGGAATCAAAAACATAAAAAGCAGGAAGAAAGGATATGTATGAAAAAAAATTGTGTAGGACAAATTGAAACTATGAAGCATCTGTTTTTTGAATGTACATACAGTATATACAGAGTTTTGGGGATTCTCTAGCAGCATTATGGGATAAGGATAGTTTTGCATGAATAACTTATGACATACTAGTACTAGGACAATTATGAGACACATGGAAGAAATGGAAAAAAGCATAACATATGGAGTTCTTGCATGCATTAAATGGTCTAGTTGGCAGGCGAGGTGCCAAAGGGTTTTACAGCAAAGGGATATATTGGTGCAACACATTTTATTTTGAATTCAAGATGAATTACATAAAATTTATCTATATGAGAAAAAACTATGGGAGAGGAGGTATGTAACCAATTATGGACAGGAACAGAATGGGTAGGTTAAAGGTAATAATTAAGATAACAGCCAAGGAGAAAAAAACAGAAGTTTGTAGGAAAGTCATACTGCATAACAGAAGAAAACAAAACAAAGCAAGAAAGAAAAGCAGAGAAGATTAAAGTGTTATTATTGGATGTAAAGAATTTATACTTCAGGCTATGAACACTAAGAATTATTATGATATTAGCCTTGGGTAATGCTTGCTATTATGGATTTTGACTGCTTTTAAATGGACAGTATGTGAATCACTATACTGTCCAGAGATTAAGATGATGAATTATGTACCTTGTTTTTGAATGTTAATAAAATTTCCCCTACTCTTTTTGAGGTATGCGGGGTGCTGTCCTGTTGTGAGGAGATGGAGGATTCCAATATGGAGACAGAGGAGGAAGGTGGAGGTCACAGTATGGGCTCACAAACTGGTACAGTAGACACCAACAGAGAATTGTTGGAAAAAGAAACCACAGAAATATTGTAGGATGCCAGGGGAGAAATCTAGTCAGAGAAAGCAAGTGCTACAGGGATGGAAGTGTCACTAGAAGAGAAAAAAGCAGTTCTGCAGTATGAGTTAATGAATATCAAAAAGAAACTTAATGAAGACAAAACTCACCAGGAAGAAGAAAAGAAGAAGAAAGGGTTACCAGAAACATCCTTGAGTCAACTGAAGAAGTCAATGGCAAACATTTTTGTGACCGAAGAAACTAACAAGGGAGCAGGACCCAACATAAATGCAGCAAAACAAAATGCTCCCCAGCCACCATCAAGCACAGAAGGAGACTGGTCACTTGATCAAGCTCTGAGAAGAGCTGGATGGATTTTGTCTGAAATGGGCACCTAGGTTCCAGATCTGAAGATCCCTGTGTCTCCCAGGGACATCCAAAAAACAACGTAATCCTGAGGATGTGACTGATAGAGAAGAACAAGCACCTGCTACAGCCGATACCAGAAAGAAACCGTAAAATGTGGTAACAGGTATCATTTCCTATTCTCCCTTAACAAACACCCCTGAAATAATACATAGAATTGCCAGAGAGCAATGAAGGCTCAGAAGTACCTCCACAGACATGGGAAGATGGGGGAAACACAGATATTCCCCAGAAAATCCCCACAGCATCTGAGAAAACAACATAATGTTCCAGCCTCTTTAGAAAATGAATAGCTCTGGCAAAAAGATGGAATGCAGTTTGGCTGAGGTATTTAAGGGGAATGGAGACACTCCCTGACCATATTTTTTTATGAGGAAATGCTTATTTAAGTAATCACTGGGATTCACATTGGCAGATGCATATTCTGTAATACATGCAAAGGTGAATTCACCTTTGACATTAGCTTTAGGATACCTGATTTGCTGGAAAGATTTTGCTGGAAATATATGTCTTTAAAAACAAACCCTGTGTGGACCCAAGTTCAAGTAATCCCACTAACCAAATAGTCATTTTGCATCATCACAGTTCTGTTCAGAAATGAGGGTGCTAACATTAAAGATGTTACCTATTGGCTGGAGAAAAAGTGTGATGTGCAAGGAAACCCCTAGTCAATTTTGGACGGAGAGGGGTTTTGGAATGGTGGCTGGAGAATAAAGATACAACTCCATTATGAAGGGAATGACATGCAACACCTGCTAAATTGTGTGTACAATGGTAGGGATAAAGGGTTTATTTTTTTTACATAGGACGACCCCACAGATGCATTAAATGCAGTTCAACCAGGCATATAAGCCCCAAATGTGAAACCTTGAAATTCATCCAGTTTGGGGAGCTGGATCATGTATGATTTCACTGCCAAAACACACAAAAAGTGCAACCTGTGTGATGGAACTGGCCACTCATTCACAGACTGTCAGTGGGCCTCCCACAACACAGACAGCGCAGACTATGGTGTAAAAGATCTGTATATCAATAAATCTAAAACAGCATCTGAATTCAGGGATCCTGAACTGCCTTTCAGCCTGGAACCTCAACATAGCTCAAATAACTCAAAAGATAGGAGAGCACCCTCAGCTGTTGCGCCTCCTGAAATCCTGAAACAAGAGCAGACCATTGCAGTGGGTCTGGATTTACAAGCAGAAACTGCAGTAGGGATCATGGCCCCTCCACTGCCCCCCACCAGGAGGAAGGGTTGCTTGAAATAAGAACTGTACAATAAAGAAGAAAGGGGTAGACTGCCAAGATAACAACAAGCACACCCTGATTGTCCCTCACCATTCTACCCTCATTGGCCAGTCTAGATTTTCCCACCGCTTCCCTAAAATCTGGAATGCTCTACCCCCATAAATTTGCCACTCTTCTTCCACCTACTCCCTCTCCACTGCATTTCACAATTTCCTTTCTTCCAACTGCACCTGCTTTAATCGTCCATAATCACCTCCTTAACTGATCATAGTCTCCAGCACCCTGACCCCCTTGCAAGGTTCATAGCATCCTGAAAGGGATTTAGACTGTCTGACTGCCTGCTTTCTGCATCCTATCTCTCCTTTTAATTGCTCTAGCTCATCTCCTTGCCCCCTTGCAGGGTTCTTCACTTCCTGAGCTGGGACTAGGTTTCCCCTCCCCATTTTATTCCTCTCCTTCTCTCCATCATTCCTTAGCTACCTTCCTCCTCACTTCATCAATGGCTATTGTCTTCTCTCTCCTGACTCCAACACTAGCACTTGTTTACTGTCTTTGAGCCTTGCACTTGGAACATCTAGGCACCAGGTTTGTTTTTACTTTATTTTATTTATTTATTTATGTATTTATTTATTTATATTTATTTGTACATATCATAATTATAATCCTTTGAGTCCTAGACTTGTTTCCAAAGGCTCCTCATCAAAGATTACAGAAATAAACAGCACAGTTACACTTACAGTGTAGATCTTCATAGGGTTATATGGTTAACATATTTACATACTTACATAGTTGCATAGCAACACGGTTACACTTACTGTACAGATCATCATAGGGTTACATAGTTAACATATTTACATACTCACATATGTCACATATTTTTTTTTTGGTTTGATGGTTTCATCATATGTGTCAACCCACTGGCTACAATAATTTTACATGCTGTAATGCTTGTACTGATTATCAGTTGTTATTGATATTGTTTAAATGGACCATCTCAATTGTAATTGCTCTTACCTTATTTATTCTGTAGACTCTCTGTTATTTCTTGTGCTCTTTGAACCCCCCCCCCCAGGTTGCACTGGGAGATGAGCAATTTTTGTTCGGTGTGCCTTCCTGGTGAAACATTTCAATAAATAAATAAATAGTGCTGGAACCCCGGTGCCTATACCAATAAATAACCCCTTCTCGACATTTTCAGAAAAAAACTTCAGAAAAGAGCTGGACTCAGATATAGCCTCTTGTGCTTCTACCCAGGCAGAAATCCTTTCAGAGCCTGAAAAACAACTGTTGGCCCCTATTAAACGAAAAAGAAGAAGGATGGGGACTAGGGCATCTTCCAGAAAAGTGCCATGAGAACTTTTGGTGCACAGTTCCTCTGGTTTAAATGAGGCAGTGTTAACTAAAGATCACCTCCCTTAACAAAAATAGAGTTTTGCCTGAAAGAAAGAGACTTGCAACATTTGCAATATTTTCAGGCTTCCTTTATGACATAATATTCTTACAGGACACTAGACTGTCATTAATATCTGACATAACAGCAGCAGGAAATGCGTGGATTTGGGGTCCTAGCTATTGGCCGGGGTGGGGGGGGGATTCATGCAGTGGGATGGGTTAATGTTTTATTGAATACCAGGTAAAAGTTATGGCTATGGTAGAAATAGAACTAGGGAGGGCATTTCTGCTAGATGTCCAGATTCAAGGGATAGAATTAATTTTAATTAACATCTCTGCTCCACAATTCAAAACTGGACAGATTGTATTACTGAAATTAATTCTACCATATTTGTACACTTCTATAAACATTCTATTTGGGGGTGACTTTAATAGTAACAAGTTTAAAACAGCCAGAAGGTTAAAAATCACAAAAATATTCTGTGATACCTCATATTTGAACAAATTAGTGAATCAAACAGGGTTATTGGATGTGTTTTCATCTGACACTGATAAAGACCCACACCTGTATTACGGGGGAATATTTCCACCCGGATTGACTATTGACTTATTTCTGCAATTTTACCAATTAACACAAAGAGTGTTACCTTGGTGGCCATTTCTGATCATGGTCTAATCAGTGTAAAAATTTCAAACTATGCAGGCACTTCAAGAGGCTCTGGGTATTGGAGACTTAATGTGAGTCTGATGGATAACTCAGAAATTAGGAAGGGATTACAATACATTTTAAAAGCAAGAAAATCAGTACTCATTTTAGATGAATCCCTGGGGGAATGGTGGGAAAGTACATGCAACTAATGGGAAAATTAAATGGAAAACATAAAAAGGAGAGATGTTTTGAGTTAAGGACACAATTATATGCACTACAGAAATTACAACTAGACAACAACATTTCTTATGCAGAACAAATTAAGGATGTTAACAAAGAAAGGGTAAGTATACAATACAACAGAATGAAATCACTCGAAACAGAACAGAGATGTGGGCAGCAAGGGAAACAGGGTGATGTAAATCCCTTTGACACTTGTACACAGCAAAGAAAGAATAAGGTAATGATGTGGTTAAAAACTAAAATAGTCACAGAGGTGGACTCAAAGCAAGGAATTTTAGGTGAAATGCAGGATTATGTTTCTTCCATGTGCAGGAATACCTCGGTTTCAGAAGAGGAGGTAATGGATTGGTTAAAATCATGTGATTTACCCCAAATCCCAGAATATTTCATGGGTTCTTTAACAGCTCAGATATAGAGGATAATGTATGGTCCTCTATCGTTAACCGGTCAGTTAACAGTCGAGAGGTTGCTAGGGTGACCATGTAAACCTCGAGAGCGAAGCTCGAGAGGTTTGCCGCCATGGCAACCCTAGACGGTTAAAATTGACCGCCGCTTGCTATAGAGGGACTATACATTATTTTATAGTGTATGGTCCCACTATCAAAAAAAAAGGGCTTACTTTTAAAAAGTCACCGCGCGCCCTTCAGTCCTTCCCCGCGGTTTCCTTCAGTCGGCTCCTGTCGAAAAAAGCGTGCACATGCGCAGACCACTTGTTGTTAACCTATCGATGTGACGTAGGATCGATAGGTTAACAACATATCTACGTCACATCGATAGGTTAACAACCTTAGGAAATGATGATTTCCTAAGGTTAACAGCGTTCTAACATACATTATTACTACCTTAGACATTCAAACAGTGATTTCACACTTGAGGTCAGTGACAGCTCCAAGGCCAGACAGTCTCCCAAACTAACTTTACCAAATTATTTTCTCAGAATTAACAGTAGAAATGGTCAAGGTTTACAACTACTTTCTACAGGTAAATAAACTACCAGGAAGCATGTATACAGGTTTGATTATTTTTCTATACAAATCTGGGGATAAGGAAAGGTTAGATAATTGGAGACCAATCATGCTACCTAAGGCAGACTATAAAATTTTAGCCAAATTATTATGTAATAGAATGGCACTGGTACTTGCCAGTATAATACACCCAATGCAGTTATGTGCAGTTCCAGGTCATAAAATACTGGATTGTCTCATTCTCTTAAGAGAAATGATTGAAAGAGGTAATAATGAAGAAATAAGTGGGTAGTGAGCCTAGATCAGGTGAACGCCTTCAATAAAGTCAACCAGGCTTATTTGTGGTTGTGTATGAATGCTTATGGCTTTCCAGAACCATTCATAACTGGGATTAAATTTTGCTATCAGGAAGCTAGGGTTCAGCCATATGTGAATGGGTGGCTAGGTAGAGATTGTGCAGTTAATAGGGGTGTGAGACATGGCTTCCCCCTTAGCCCCTCACTGTATATTTTAACATTAAACCCATTTTTGTATAAAGGAGAGAAGTGTGAGGAGCTCACAGTTGTGTCAGTTCACAGTGAAGAGCAAGAAATTACAATAGAATGATATGCAAATGAAGGATGTCTAATATTAGCAGACAGCACATCAGGTAAGGTAGCAGGGCAGATTTTAACATCTTTTACAAAACTGACTAGATGAGAGATTAATTATGCAAAATCTAAGTGTCGTCCCATAGGGACAGTACAAGATGAAAAGCTGGTATTCTTAGATATCTCGTTGCAAAAAGGTGCTCAGAAAATTTTAGGGATTTGTTTTTGCCAAGGTGACATGAGTTTTTATAATCAGAACTTTCTATTACAAACAGCACAGTCAAAAATTAGGCATTAGAATTCATGGCACATGTCCAAACTTAAAGTAATATTTATGGTTAAAACCTTTTTATTTAGCCATGTTTCTGCACTTGTGCACTGTATTCCTGCCTTTAAAACAATTGGAATCATCCATTCTCAGCTGTTTCTTCTAATGTGTATGGGGTAGCAGACTTAACCCTATTATAAACAGGGTCTGAGAAATGGAGCTTTCTGATTGGCTGCAAACGTTCTAACAGCCTTATGTTAATCTTTTATTAACATACATGTAGAGCTTAGCCATATGCTGAGCAAGGTTTAACACTGTTTAAAAACATGTTTTATTATAATAGCAATAAGGCACTCCCAGGGATTATGTTAATGGTCAGTTAATCACCCTTTAGGGGCATGTGGCACTCAGCTACACCTCGTGTCACAGTACACCCCTAGAAGGTGATTAACAGACCATTAACATAACCCTTGGTCATGCCTTATTGCTTAATTAAGAGAGGGATTAAATACTTGCCGATAAAAAAAGATGAACTACACATGATAAATCCACAGTTTTTTTTCTTCTCTATGTTTTTTCACTCTAACATAAAACCATTACTGCAAAATTCAGATAAAATATGGTGTACCTTAGTGAGGGACCAGGTTCAGCCATGTTTAGACACCTGGGATCTGGGCTCTGCAATACCCAAACAAAAATCCCTGAGTGGGATAGTGAAATATATGCAGTACTGTTTTGGGAAACTCAAACTATGAGTGGTACAGAAAAAAATGCTCTTAAAAATGTCAGGAAATGACTTCTTTCAGTATATCATGTCTATATATTGTATAGAAAATCTAATGCTTGGGATGAGAGACCAAAAGGGAGGCAGTATAGTGCAGTGGTTTAAGGCTCTGAGCTGCAAATCTGGTGACATCCAGCAGACCAGACCTGGGTTTGAATCCCACAGCTTCCACTTGCATACTGTGTGACCTTTAGCAAGTCACTTAACTTCCTTGTGCTCCCAGGTCACTCCTGTAAAAAAGCTTTCAGCTTAGTGTGCTACTCCTGGTTCAACAACTAAAAAAAAAAAAGGAATTACAACAAATAGGTAACATGTAGATAAACTAATGGTTTGGGGGTAATATGTGGGATGTGTTGTGATTATGCACACATGAAAAATTAAATGTTAAGAATAACCTGAAGCATAACGTCTCTTTCCTCAGTTATTTTCCTTAGAATGGAACCATTTAGTACATAATCAGCATTTATATTTCTTCTTCCCATATGCATGGTAGTACACTTCCCATATTGAACTCTAGCTCATGTTCAGTAGCCCATCTTTTGGTTTCAGATTGGACATTTTGTAATCTGACAGAATCTTACCTAGTTTCCACCACTGTACCTATTCTGGAGTGATCAGCAAACTCAGTCAGCCAGATACCTTCCCCATAACTCACTGAGGTGATAGAGAGGCTAAAAAGACATGGTCCCAAAACTGACCCCTTGGGGACCCCACTGCCAACCTCAGACCATTCTGAAAATACTCCTTGGATGCTAACCCTCTGTTTTCTGTCTGTCAACCACAATGCAATCCGGTTAACAATGTTGCCTTTTATTCCCAGATCAGTCAAGGTTTAAATTAACTCTCAGTGAGGTATTTTATCAAAAGCCTTGGTAAAATCTGCATGGTTTTCCTGTTCTAATGCCTTACTAATCGTACTATAAACTCAAAGAGGTTCATTTGTCACAACCTCCCATGAGTGAATCCATGTGGTGTAATGACATTCCTGATAGTTTGACATATACAATTACCAATGTGATCTTTTATTACCCCTCCAGAACTTTACTCAGGACAAAAGTAAGACTCACCAGTCTAATGTTGGGTTCCCTTTTGCTTCCCTTTTTACGGCTGCATGGGTGAAGCCCTGCAGATGTTTTGCATGTAGAAAAGGGCTGATATCATGTTTTGCATCCATGGAACTGTTTTTCCTCTGCCTAACCCTCCCCCAAGAAGCAATCCACCCATGTTGTCCCTATGGACTGCAGCACTGCACTATATCACAGTGGGTGTCTTTTTTTTTAATGGGCATTTTCTTATGCATCCCTGCCATTTCTGTCCCCTCTCTTTAACAGCAAGGGCATAGCTAACCCTTTAACCAGACCGTTTCTGAATGGAGGCAGTTCTTTTACAACCCACAGAATGGACAGTTCATGGGGCACACAACCAGCAGCTGGGATAGGGGTCATTCATTTTATCGCATAAAGGACACAGTTAGCTCACAGTTTGCTGGCAGCGCAGTAGCTGGTGATGACTTTTGGCTGTTTAAATGTAAGAGGAGGTCATGATGTATGTCAGGGTAACCATTGAAATGAGGGAAGGGTGGCAGTGCAGCATTTATTTAGCTGATGGTTTATACATGAGTGGGCCAGTTGTATGAGCTGCAGTGTGGCTACAGCACCACATTCCGTTATGCAGCTGGTGGCACAAAAAAAAACTAAGGGTGGCATTTGCCAGAATGCCAGCAACCAACTTGTAGCGGCCTACATTCAGTCCTTTATTTTGCTCCAAAATACTCACAGATCACTGTGTTGCTTCAGTTGATATTCTGCACCTTCCCTATTGTAAGGAGTGTGACAGATAACTCCATATACCAGGCAAAAATAATTTTTTTTTAAGTCTGTTGCAACAGCCCTTTTTACTCTCCTACTTTCTTGCTGTAATTCCTCATCTTTCTTTCCACGTTATAAAGGCAGGCCACCTATCTAATGTTCTTTCTATCCCTTGAGTATTCTTGCCCTGGTATATGAAGATCTGCACAGCCCTTTTTGTTGTTTCCCCATTTCAGAACCTTTCTATTGTGAAACATACAAGAATAAAAGATTTCATAGATTGAGCTCTTTTTGGAAGGGTGAAATTGTGAGCGCTTGTGTATATATCCATGATGTGGGTCCTGTAACGACCCCTTTCTGTATTCAAATACTTGTATGGTTCTGGTTTAGATTTAATTCTGTTTAACGTTAGGTACCCCCATTTTTTTGTTGTTATCCCTTTCGTTCCCCTGCTCACAAATGTAGAGAGCAAATAGTAATTCAGAACTAGCATATTATGCTAGTTGTTCTGTGTAAATACTTTGGTTTAAGCTCTAGACTTTCGTGGAGCATCTGCGAGGTAGAACTAGCCTATGTAGGTCAGAGAGACTGCTCCTCGATCATGCGAGCAGTCTGTGTGGTGGAAACCACCCTCTTTGCCCTGTACACACTCTGAATGCCGCTTTGGAAGTGTTCCTTCCTCCCATTTTCTCTGAACTCTGAATAAGCCTTTTTTGTGTGTGTGTAAAACCTCTACAGAACTCCCCTCTGACTGTTTGAAGTAGAGTAATGGGTTTTCCAGTTTAAAACCTGTCCTGAATAGCAGTGGTAATGCGCAAAGCACTACATGTTTTGCAAATAAATAATAGCTTCCATTTTAAACTGTTTGCAGAGTAAAATGAGAAATTCATTCATTGGAGTCTACAAAATATCTATTTCATGACTGAAACAAGCTACATATATAGAAAATACTTGTAAAGCAACTCGTAAAATGCTGTGGTTTGTTTGGCCTTAACCCCCCCCCCTTTAAAGAAAAGCTTTGTTCGCTTAAAGTGTTTTTTTTGTGTGTGTGTCTCTAATTTTATTTAAAAATGCTTCTGATGAGTGGCCTGAATGCCTTCAATTCATTTCCTTGAAATAAGTTATGAAACAAACAAATCCCTTCCTCATAAAAAGTTACCTGCTTCTTTGTGTGGAGTCTCACTTCCTATACTGTACTAAAGAGCTGGCCGGCTGGTCACCTCCCTTATTTAAAGGCACAACACTAGGAGGTGGAGCTACTCCTGTATTTTCTGAAACTGAAACTTTATTGAGCAGTTGTTTTTTTATATATTGATGTTGACAACATTACAACTTAAAAAGAAATGTTATCTTTGTGCTCATAAATAAAAATAGACTTGTTCTGTTGTTTAAAGACAATCTTGGAAGGACATAGGGAGGAGTTAAACAAGTCACATGTTACCCTTTGGGTATATAAGGCCTGTCTTTGTTCAGTTCTGTAGATAGTCTGGTGGGGAACAGAAGTACTCTGACCCCAGTAAGATGTTCATTAACTCCTTCTAGTGTCCAAAATGTACTGCCTAGAAACTGATGTTTATTTTGAAGTAGTTTTATGTTAATTATTTTTCATCTGAAGTTCGCATTAGCTGTCCAGCTTCAATAAATTTTTGATTCTGAGTATCTACATCTGTGGAACAGCATCCTCCTTAAAAACCCACACCTCACATATGGTGGCAGTGGTGGGATTATTCCAGTAATACTGCTCAGAGTATCGGAGGAGGACGTGGATGTCCCTGGAGGAAATACCAGTTGGTGTGCTGACTCAAACAATGGCAGAGAAGTTAGGACAGCCCTAGGTGACCGGCCTACCAGATGTTTGATGGAAAACTGTGAAGCCTGAATAGAATGGTGCAGTTGGGGTACCTACGGAAGATGGTGAGAAGGAGGAGTTGGAGAGAGGACCTCCTACTGGAGATGCTCAAGATTTGCTGCAGTGGCTATGCATCCAACATATCATCTTGGAGAAACAGAGGGAAAGGGCCATGCAGCACAATGAGGCCAGGTGGGCAGATACTTTGAGAGCCATACAAGCTATTGGTGCTGGTAGACCACCCCCTCCACCAAGTGATAATCCTAAGGACATAAAACTTACTAAGTTAAGTGCAACAGATGATATAGAAACATATCTGACTACATTTGAACACATAACACAAGCCTGTCAATGGCCTAGAGGACAGTGGATGATATGTCTTGCACCTTATCTTACTGGAAAAGTTCAATTAGCATATGGCAATGTGGACAGTGCAATGAGTGAAGATTATGATACTGTGAAGGAAGCTATTTTAAAGCACTATGATATATGTCTAGAGATGTATAGGCAAAGATTCCAAACTCTGTGATTCCAGTTATCAGCTACCCCCACAGGAGTCCTTCACAAGATTAAAGGACTTATGTACTAAGTGGTTGCAACCTTCCACCAATACCAAAGAACAATGTTGGAGACTGTTGTTTTGGAACAATTTCTACATAGCCTACCCCAGGAAGTTCAGATGTGGGTTTGAGAACACCGACCAGAGACAGCTAAGAAGGCGGTTCAGTTAGCAGAAGACTACTCAACTGCAAGGCCAAATAGAAACAAGGGGTATCCTGGAACCAGTACAATCCATCCCACGGTAAGGCCCTCCTCGGCTACAACCTCTATATCTAGTGGAACTGCTAAAAGTGTAAATGTTGCCAAACCTTCTATTGCTGAGATAACATGTAATTCCTGTCAAGGAAAAGAGCACATTGCAAGGTTCTGCCTGAAAAAGAAAACCAGCCCTACTCATTTGGTGCTGGCCAATTGGGGACAGTATATTATACCTGTCAAAGTCAATGGGAAGGACATGGTTGGGTTATTAGATTCCAGAATCAGACAAACCCTGATCAGAGCTAATATGTTACCTGCAGTTCCTGATTCTCAAACACAAACTCAAGTAACATGCATTCATGGTGACACACATAAGTACCCAATACTACAGGTAGAGATTCAAGTCCAATCTGTTACCCATTAAATGGAGGTTGGTGTGGTTTCCCATCTCCCTGTGCCAGTTATCATTGGGCATGATCATCCAGACTTTTCCCAATTACTTGCCACTGCTACAAATATGGGAGTGATGACTACCAGAGCTCAAGAGAAAAGAGACACAATCTCACAAAACTCATTCCCCTTAGGAGAAGATTTATTTGAGCTTCCTGGCAAAACAAGAAAAACAAAAAGAGAAAAACACCAAGACACACAGATGTGGCAGCAGTTCCATAGAGACTCTAAAGATACTGTTGATTTGAAGGACTTAAAGAGACAAACAGATTTTGAACTAGCCCAACTGAATGATAGTTCTCTAAAACCTTTCTTTTAACAGGTGGGCAATGAACAGAATACAGAACATAGCATGGTGCTGCATAAGGGACTGCTGTATAGAAAGTGTATTAATCCAAATACTGAGGATATTGTTTTGAAATTAATGGTGCCTACTGTTTACAGGGAACAGCTGCTAGAGCTTGCACATGACATTCCTATAGCTGGCCACCAAGGAAAGGAACATACATTACAGAGATTGCTATACAGATTCTACTGGCCAGGTATACACGACCATGTAGCTGAGTATTGTAGATCATGTGAACAGTGTCAGAAAGTAAGACCTGTCCTTAGAAAAGACAAAGTGCCCCTTCAGCCTTTACCGTCTGTAGACTCCCCATTCATTCATATAGCCATGGATATAGTAGGTCCCTTGCCTAAAAGTGCAAAAGGAAACTGCTTTATTATGGTTATTTGTGACTACTTTTTAAAATATCTGGAGGCTATACCTATGCATACAGTTACAGTTGAAAAGGTTGCTGAGGAGTTGGTAAAAGTATTTTCTGGATTGGGTACACCTAGAGAAATACTGACAGACAGGGGCAGCAACTTCTGTTCCCAAGTATTACAACGTCTTTACCAGACCTTGGGGGTACATTCTATTTTTACGTCCCCCTACCACCCTCAATCTGATGGACTGGTGGAAGGTTTTAATAAAACATTAAAACAAATGCCAAGGAAATTTACAGAGGAGGAAGACAAATCCTGGGATAGGTATTTACCATACTTAATGTTTGCCTGCCGTGAGGTCCCCCAGGCCTCCACAGGATATTCCCCTTTTGAGTTACTATTTGGTAAAAATCCCAGGGGGGTGTTAGACATAGTAAAAGAAAGTTGGGAAGGAGCAAAGTCTGACACTGTTCCCATGTCTACACTAGACTATATTACTTCATTGCACTGCAAACTAGCAAGGTATGCTAGGAAGGCCCAACAAAGTAATATAGACCATCAAATATCTCAAAAACAGTACTATGACAAAGGGGTAGGGTCTAAAACTTTCCAGCCTGGTGACAAGGTACTCCTTTTGTTGCCATCTATGGAGAATAAACTATCAATGAAATGGCAGGGGCCCTATACCGTCCATAGACAAACTGGACCGGTAAAATATGAAATTATCTGTCCAGACAAAAGGCAAAAATATAAGATCTGTCATGCCAATTTATTAAAACTCTGGCATGACAGAAAGCAAACATCTTTATTTGTGTACCCAGAGGAAGATGAAAATGAATTGGAGTTAGCTTATGAATGTCTAGATGGTTTAGAAGAGAAGAAGGATGTGACCATTAATAACAAATTAAATCCTGAGCAAAGAAAGGAACTACAGGATATCCTCACTACTTTTCAGACTATTTTTACTTCAACACCTGGGAGGGTTGAAGGAGTTGAACATCATATAAAGGTAAATACTAATAAGCCTATTAGGCATAAACCTTTTAGGTTACCTGAAAGTCTGAGGGAAGAAGTTATTAAGGAAATCAGGAAAATGCAACAATTAGGAGTAATTACACCTTCAATGAGTCCATGGAGTTTTCCTATGGTGGTGGTAAAGAAAAAAGAGGGAGGTGTAAGAGTTTGCCTAGATTTTCGTAAACTAAATGCAATATCTCGATTTGATGGGTATCCTATGCCCCAAATCGATGATATTATTGACAGATTGGGTAATGCTCAATACATAAGCACACTGGACCTATCAACGGGATATTGGCAAATACCCTTAGATGCAGTCTCACAAGATAAAACAGTGTTTAGTACCCCCTTAGGATTATTTCAATTTATAAAAATGCCTTTTGGTTTGCATGGTGCTCCGGCAACTTTTCAGAGATGCATGGATCATCTGTTACATCCCCACATGGACTATAGTGCAGCCTATTTGGATGACGTCATTATTTACAGTCCATCTTGGGAGGAACATATGATATACCTTCAAACTGTATTATCAGTTATACAGAAGGCCGGACTGACTATAAATCCAAGTAAGTGTTTGTTGGCCATGCAAGAGACCAACTATTTAGGCTTTATAATTGGGAATGGTGAAGTGAAGCCTAAAATACATAAAGTGGACGCTATTACCAACAGTCCCCAACCTCAAACAAAAAAACAAGTAAGAGCCTTTTTAGGATTAGCCAGCTACTACCGACGTTTTGTGGCTAATTTTGCAGACATAGCTAGTCCATTAATTGAACTTACAAAAAAAGAATAAACCGTAAAAGATTCAGTGGAATGTACAGTGTGAACAAGCATTTACTCTTTTAAAGGCAAAGTTGTGCTCTCACCCTATTTTACATAGCCCAAATTTCCAGAAGCCATTTATAGTGCAAACAGATGCATCCAATCAGGGTATCGGGGCTGTCCTGTCCCAACTCGATGGAGAAGAAGAACACCCCATCATATTTATTAGTAGAAAATTACATTTAAGAGAGACTAAATATTCCATGATAGAAAAGGAATGTTTAGGTACTCGTTGGGCCATAAATGCACTAAAATTTTACTTATGGGACAGAACATGTTTGGTGATTACTGATCACAATCCATTATGTTGGCTACACATAATCAAGGATAAAAAGCATTGCATCATGTGTTGGTATTTGGCTCTCCAACCCTACAGTTTTGAAATACAACACTGAGCAGGAAAAAAACACCTTAAAGCTGATTATTTGTCACGTTATGGTGCAGATGATAATCTGGTAATAACAGACTCCAGAGTAAAAGTAAGTAATGAATAAGAGATACTTTTAGTTTGGTATCTATCGAAAAAAAAATAATAAATACATTTTTTTTAAGGGACTCTGGAGTGGAGCTTTGGGAGAGGGAGGGCTAAAGCTCCATCTTCCCTTTCAAAAATGAAATTGGAGATCTCTTCTGTTACAGAAACTGAAAAAGAAACCAATGACAATATTGTTGTTTTGATTGAAGGATTCCATTGGTTTCTTCTTGAGTGGGGAAGAATGTGACAGATAACTCCATATACCAGGCAAAAATATATTTTTTTAAGTCTGTTGCAACAGCCCTTTTTACTCTCCTACTTTCTTGCTGTAATTCCTCATCTTTCTTTCCACGTTATATAGGCAAGCCTCCTATATAACGTTCTTTCTATCCCTTGAGTATTCTTGCCCTAGTATATGAAGATCTGCACAGCCCTTTTTGTTGTTTGCCCCCTCCCCATTTCAGAACCTTTCTATTGTGAAACATACAAGAATAAAAGATTCGTAGATTGAGCTCTTTTTGGATGTGGGAATTGTGAGCGCTTGTATATATCCACGATGTGGGTCCTGTAACGACCCCTTTCTGTATTCAAACGCTCGTATGGTTCTGGTTTGGATTTAATTCCGTTTAGCATTAGGTACCCCCACTTTTCTGTTGTTATCCCTTTTGGCCCCCTGATCGCAAATGTAGAGAGCAAATAGTAATTCAGAACTAGCATATTATGCTAGTTGTTCTGTGTAAATACTTTGGTTTAAGCTCTAGACTTTCGTGGAGCATCTGCGAGGAAGAACCAGCCTATGTAGGTCAGAGAGACTGCTCCTTGATCATGCGAGCAGTCTGTGTGGTGGAAACCACCCTCTTCACCCTGTACACACTCTGAACGACGCTTTGGAAGCGTTCCTTCCTCCCGTTTTCTCTGAACTCTGAATAAGCCTTTTTTGTGTGCGTAAAACCTCTACTGAGCTCCCCTCTGCCTCTTGAAGTTGGGTAAGGGGTTTTCCAGTTTAAAACACGTCCTGAATAACAGCGGTAAAGCGCAAAGTGCTACATGTTTTGCAAATAAATAATAGCTTCCATTTTAAACTGCAGCGTAAAATAAGAAATTCATTCATTGGAGTCTTCAAAATATCTATTTCATGACTGAAACAAGCTACATATATAGAAAATACTTGTAAAGCAACTCATAAAATGCTGTGGTTTGTTTGGCCTTAACCCTCCCTCCCCTTTTAAAGAAAAGCTTTGTTAGCTTAAAGTGTTTTTTTTTTGTGTGTTTCTAATTTTATTTAAAAATGCTTCTGATGAGTAGCCTGAATGCCTTCAATTCATTTCCTTGAAATAAGTTATAAAACAAACAAATCCCTTCCTCATAAAAAGTTACCTGCTTCTTTGTGTGTGGAGTCTCACTTCCTATACTGTACTAAAGAGCTGGCCAGTTGGTCACCTCCCTTATTTAAAGGCACAACACTAGGAGGTGGAGCTACTCCTGTATTTTCTGAAACTAAAACTTTATTAAGCAGTTGTTTTTGTATATGTTGATGTTGACAACATTACAATTTAAAAAGAAATGTTATCTTTGTGCTCATAAATAAAAATAGACTTGTTCTGTTGTTTAAAGACAATCTTGGAAGGACATAGGGAGGAGTTAAACAAGTCACATGTTACCCTTTGGGTATATAAGCCCTGTCTTTGTTCAGTTCTGTAGATAGTCTGGTGGGGTACAGAAGTACTCTGACCCCAGTGAAATGTTCACTAGCTCCTTCTAGTGTCCGAAATGTACTGTCTGGAAACTGATATTTATTTTGAAGTAGTTTGATGTTAATTATTTTTCATCTGAAGTTCACATTAGCTGTCCAGCTTCAATAAATTTTTGATTCTGAGTATCTACATCTGTGGAACAGCATCCTCCTTAAAAACCCACACCTCACAAGGGGTGTTTCCTAAGGTTCTTCCAAATGCGAGCTTTGAACATGCTTATGATCCCTGTAATTCACACTTGGTGCTCATATTATCTTCCTATGAAAGAATCCCCTGGCTTGGTGAATCCAAAGTGTGAAACTGACAAGTGGAATGACTCTCCTCCTCTGATTGACAGCTGTTTTTGGCCGGTTCCATTGTGGAGCACGTGTCCTATTTATTTGTATTTGCTAATTCAGTCTGAACGCCTGGTGGTGAATTTTTCATTGATGAGTGTTACTCCTCCTCCTCGTCTGTGAAATCAAGAAAAAGGGGGTGTTCAATATTAGCAGCAGTATAAAATACAGGTAAATGGGGCATAATAAAAAATGGGAGCACTTATTTTCAAAAAAGGTCAGACGAGCATGAGTGCCACACAACTTTATAGTTTGTGTTTCACCACTGGGACTGAACGAGAAAATAATTGTCACCGGGTGCCGACTGCAGAGTCTTGGTTTGTGAGTCTAGGGACAGGTCCTGGCTCAGTGTGAGGCAGAGACCTGAGCTCCTTTTTGTGTGTCTGTGTGGTGAGGGGAGTGGCTCGAACTTGGCCCCGGCCCACACTCTCTGTGGGGGCACACAACCCTTCCCTCAATATTCGCTGCTGGGTTATCCCACACTTCAAAGTCACTCGGCACATGCTGCTGGGTCTTGTGCTACTCTGCAGTGACCTCAAGCTGCTCCTGCTTTGTACAGTTTGTTCAGCCCATCTGAGTCTGACCCAGCACCACACCTGGAAAAGAATTACCCTGCATTGTATCACAGGTTTCATAATATACTCTGTACATTCATAGCTATCTGGAAAAATTCTAAACTGTCGGCCACCATTTATCAGTTGTTATATAAAACATAGCGTATTTGGAGCTGTTTTTGTGTACAGTTGTGGAATGACCAGAGAAACTCGATTACGCACCTTGGAGGAAGTTTAAACTATAAGAAATATATACATTTGTCTTTGAAGTGTTCTCTGGTTGCCCTTTCCTTGACTGCAGCTTGGACCCTCTCTCTGTCATTCATAGGCATTGGGTTTCTGACATAGCACATCAGTCATTTGAAATGGAAATGGGACCTCCATGTGTTGGTGACCGAGAGGAAATTTCCAGCCATGCTGTCTTGTGATTTTTATTTTTTGTAACTCGCTAGATTCAGCAATTTTTAATTGCTGGAATGTGGGTAGAATGAATGAATTGGTTGAAAAAAATTGCAAAATGTTGTTGCGTTTTAAAAATAGCTGGGTTGTTATGCCTACCATCTACAATTTAGCTTATACATAGGCAGATCATGAAAAAGCCACTATTGAGTTCGCTGTATGGTACTTGTTTGTCCTCGCTGCATTTTTGAAAATGTTTGAACCATTCAGTTTAATCGAGCTGGAAAGCAATCAGCAATAACAGTATGACAGTAGTAGGTGTGATCTGTAGTTGGCTTCTTCGTATTCAGAGATGTTTAACATTTGGTACTATTTATAACATATCAAATATAAAATGCAATATCATAGTGATGTTTAAGATTGCATTAATTTTGTTTTTGGTGGCACTAGATTAAGTAATGCGCCCATATTCTTAGAAACAGCTGTGCTGTGATGAGCATGAACGATTTCCTGCAGTGTGCAGTGCAGTGCCATGATTTATAATAGCATTGTCCTTTATTTGAAGAAGTAAAAGCTTTTTTTACTGTTAATTGCTGATGTTGGCCAAATTTAGTTCCTGCTACTATTGGGTTTTAGTAGTGTCTGAAAAGTTAGTCTATCATTCTGGGCCACAGTGTTGCTGTCAAAGACTGCTTTTGAAATTAGTGTCATGCATCTTACATATTTTTCTGGAGCTATGAAAAGACTGACCTTTTATGATCAGGTTTTATTTTGAATCCATCTTTGTCAAAATGTCTGCCTTTATCGGTGTGCGCCATCACCTAATGGTGGCAGCAGAGCTGTGATGCCGGTGTGTCCCACAGCAGAACCTTCAGAGTAGCACCTGCGAATGCCAACTCAAATGATGCACGAGTTGCTTCACGTGCCTGATTTGCCAGTCTTGGGGTGCTGTGAATTCTGATTTTTAAAGAAGGCAGACTGCCATCAGGTTTCCATACCTTTTTTTTTTTTGAAGGTAACTAGGGTATGAAGTATGAGGATTCTTAGTTGGAACCTGATTCCCAAGGCTCCCGTTTTATTCTCTAGACTTAGCAGACCTGCAAGAGGTCCACTGATGCAGTATTGTCTTTTTATGGCTGCATGGGTGGAGCCCTGCAGACATTTTGCATGTAGAAAAGGGCTGACGTCATGTTTTCCATCCATGGAACTGTTTTTCCTCTGTCTGACCTTCCCCCAAGAAGCAGTCTGCCCATGTTGTCCCTATGGACTGCAGCACTGCACTATATCACAGTGGGCATTTTTTGTTTTTTTTGTGGGCATTTTCTTCTGCATTCCTGCCATTTCTGTCCCCTCCCCTTAACAGCAGGGGCGTAGCTACTGATACTTCTGGCACGCCATGGCGTGCAGCACACCAGCGCGTGGGGGGGGGGTAGCAGCCCATAGCTCAAGCAGATTATAAACAAGACAATATACAATCATATAAAGCAAAAACTCAACTGAGTAAAATACATAACATCCCTGATAATCATACAAACCTATTCAAGAGTGATTTATGTATAGTTTTCCACACCAGAATAATGATACAGTATATTTTTTGTTTGTGCTTACCGCTGGCTATATAAAAACATGTTTCACAATGCTTTATAGACCATCCTGCAGAGTTCCTAACCTGTGTTAGTATGTACTTCTGCCGCATTCAATAAAGTTTTCTGTAAACAATCATGGCGGCGCCCATGACAGGGGACTGGAGCTGGTTTCTAGTCTTAGCTGTCAGTGTTTCTCTCCTTAAATGGTTGCTGATACCTACTTAGTAACAAACTGTTTTTCTTATTTTATTGGTGTGGTTTTCTATAGAGAGAAGGGCACATTGTTTCCATGTCCTGCTGTGTGTGAGTCTCGAGATGGTCATATACCGTGTGCGGGGGCTGCAGGTGTTAAGGACAGCTCAGCTTCTAGGGTGCAGTCTGTCAGTAAGACTAATTCTCTGTGTAACTCTCCATTTAAAGCAGTTCCACTTGTTTAGTTTTAACGTAGTGCTTTGTATCAGATTTATCATGATTTAAGAACGTCGAATCGTGGACTAAAGCTTGAAATATTAAGCGTTTTTATTGAAAATTAGAACATTTCCATAAGCTGTTGCAATGAATGAGCTTGAAAGAGGCATGACCACTGGCACTGTTTGTGGTACTTATTATACATTCATTTTTCTTTGTTTTTTTTAACAGTGTTCCAAGCTATTCCTAGACACTTATTTAACAGAGCCAGTGCGTCACTGAACTTGTTCATTGGCACAGACAAAGATCAAGATCTAAAAAATTGGAGTAACAGAGATATAGATATTAGAGTCACTAGGCACACTAAACAAAACCACATTTGAGTAAAGTTCAGCTGTATGCGGGATGGTAGAATTTACTAGGAAAACAAGCTCTGGCCGAGCCATTATGACTTTGAATGCATTAACTAGATAAGGGTGTTTCATGGGCTTAAACATAAACATTTATTTATTTAAAAAAAATATCAGATTTACAAACCTTTGTGTCAGAGACTCAGTTGCAAAGGCACCTCATTGAAACTAATACAAAGACAGCACAGTTAACAAGTCAAAAAACAATGGCTCAGAGAGCAGACTTTATAACAATCATTCACTGGAGATGCATGGGTAGCAGTAGATAAACAGATGACATAGTTTAGGCACACAGGCACCACATCAAGAAGACCAAAGCAGTTCAAACAATATACTATAGATAAAGCAAATAGACATCAGGAGTCAAAGAGAAGCCCAGAGTGTTCACATGAAGGCTGTTGCATATATATACTAACTGAATCAAATTACAGTACAGTGAGAAAGGGCATATTTAAGCAATAAAGCACAACATGGTGTGTGTCGTGTAATAATGTCACTCCTGGGGTGGGTTGAAGCATGAGGCAAAGCCGAGTGCTTCCACCACCTCAGAAGTGACAATATTACAAGATAACACACACCCTGGAGTGCCTTATTGCAATTATACAATGGCTTGTTGTTATATACAGAATAAAAAATAAATTTTAAAGGATGTTTTTATTAGTATGGAAAAATATTTCTTAAGAGAAATTGCACGGAATGATCCAAATCCAAAGCTAAGGTGATGTTATTGTGTAATAACATCACTGTTTCAGTGGGTCATCAGCCAGCTTCTTACATTTTTCCTTGCCATTGTATAATTAAAAATAATGCTGCCATCTGCATTACAGTTACCCATATGTTTTGCATTTTATTCTATGCACTGTTATAGCAATCAACTCAACAGAACCAGGCCATCATATACATGAAGGTACTGTACCCTAACTGAAAACAATGCTGAGACAACTGTATGTTGTGACAAGGTAGAAGATAAACACAATATTGAGACAAGTTTTTGAAGACATTTGATTTGTTTCATTGTTTTTTTAGAAAGTGATATACAGTTCGCTCACAAAATTCATATTATATAAAAGTGCATGTGCCCAAATGTCAATTTAAATTCGATACATTTCATTACAAGCTGTTCTGTTGAAGGAAGATATTACTATATAAGGCCTAAAAATGGGCATCAGGTAAATGTAAACCGGGGTAGGTGTGTTATTGAGGGTATTGCATAGTTTATCTTTTATTGCTGCTCCACTGGATCAGCAATATTTGCACAAGCTATGCCCAGTCCAGATTTTGCAGCTCTAGCCTGGGTCTGGTGATGTTGGTTTTACCCATACCCCACTGCATGTGGCTTAGTGGTATACTGTACAGATGGCTACAAAGTCTAAGCCATTGAAGGTTGAAGTTTCAGAAAACCGTTATGCTAAAAATATCAAGACTTATTCCCTCCCTCACTCCCCAGTCACAATTAATCCTCTAACAAAGTCATGCTTAAATACTGTTGCCTCTACATCCATGCCACTAAGGTTTTAATGCCAACATGCTTCTTCTGCTCCTGTGACCAATTCAATGTGTGATCTGTGCAACCCTGGCTTTATAAATTTATTTAATTATTTTTAGAGGGGCTCCTGGTTGTGACCAATATCAAACAAATAACTGAAATCCAGTGTGCCCCCCAGACTGCTCAAACAGGCCTGTAATGGAGAATTTTTGCATCTTTTATGTCCCAAATAGGGGCTCTTAGTTATCAAACTTTGGCCAAAATGTGAACATGCCAAACCACTATGTCAAAGTGGCCCCAATCAGTTTGGTCCTGCTCTTTAAATAATGTAAAAAGTACCTTGCTGATCTGAGTTAGAATCCAACTGTTTGATTCTCTGTTTGCAAAGACAATACTCCAGCTTCCTTGTCTCACATTTATAAAGTGCAGTCTGCTAGGTGTGGCTGGGAGCAAATCACTAGGAAAGTGATCACAACTTTCCCCTAATCATAAACCAATTCAATGTGTGATCTGCTCAACCTTGGCTTTATACATTTATTTAATTATTTTTTAGAGGGGCTCCTGGCTGTGACCAATATCAAACAAACAACTGAAGTCCAGTGTGCCACCCCTCCCCCCCAGAACTGCCTGCCTGGGAATGAAGTCGGTATATTATTTGGAAAAATGCAAGGCTGGATCTCTTATTATGCAGTGTCCATGAAAGATGGTGTTGTCAAATGGCTTAATGAGGTGTTGTGAGGTGCCTATGGGAACTTGTCATGTAGAAAGTTCCAGGGACACAGTCATAAAAACTGGAATTACAGGTTCCAAGGAGTAATTATCTCAGGAGGAATGTTAGAAAGTCAACTCCACTATAAACTGAGCTAGGAAAAAAGTAAATAGGACAATAAATTTTTTGTTTCTAAAATGAGTTGCTAATTGCAACTGGTATTTTTAACATGTGCAAGTCAACTCCACTTCTCAAACTTGAAAAGAAAAATACACTTCATCACAGACTGTATTTACCAAGTGCTGTGCCCATTTTGGTATATAAATGTTTAAGAAATACCTGAAAGCTGTCTATTTTTCATAGACGATGAATCCTTAGTAGTTTCAGACACTTAGTCTTTCCCTTTGAGACACCAGGTGACTCTGATAATCATTTGTTCCAAGGGTTTTTAAGTCAGTTTGAAGGCATTAAGTATTTTCTGTTCTCATACTCTTGTGTTCCTAGGTCCAGCTCCCAAACTAGTGAATTGTATTTCAACATACTAGATCCACCTCATGCCCCTCCCACATGAATAAAAAAAAAAAGTGGGCTGGATATTTAGGAGCTTCTTGTGTGGAAGGGGGTTGGATCTTACTTCCCCCAAAAAAACAATGCTGCCTCCCACTACTCAGGTTCCAGTTCTTGTACCACCCATTTAAGAAAGAAAGTAGTACCCTGCAATCATTGAGTAACATGAAAGCATATTTATTTGAGGGTGGAAAACATTTCTTGGAGGAGGGTAAGGTGGAGGAGACTATTTACACCTTCAGTCAGTTCCACGGACAGAAAACATGACATCACTACTTTTGTACATGCAAAACTCCTGTAGGCTCCACTCACAGTCGTAAAAAGCTGGAAAAATTCAGACAAGTTGTTCACAGCAAGTAAGAAAAATACAAGTTTTTATTTCCAGATTGCTGTTCTTTCCAGGGCTGGATAAACAGTGCGGTTTCTAAGTCAAATGTGGTGACTATCGTTTTTTTCTTGAGGAAAAAAAAAAATTATAAAATACTCCGATTTTGGTCAAACTTGAGCATTTTAATCACCAAATAAAACTGAAAGATGTCTGGAATCTTTTATAGCAATAAAAAAATTGTTTTTTTTTTTTGGCCCAGTTTCATTGTACTGCTACTTTATTTTTGTACAAGTATGGTAATGTTTCATTTTTTTTCCCATATCACATTTTCTCAACTACCATATCTTTTCCGTCATGAAGCTTTTTATTCTCAGGTAGGGCTTACACTTGGGTTGGTCATCTCCCAGTCTTGTCAGCTGCTACCTTTTTTCATGACCCTCTCCTGGAGGAAGTCACTGTGGCATATGCCCAAGAATACCACTGACTGTGTCCTAGACTGCCCGTGGTTTGTCTCCCTGTTTTTATCCTTTACCTATTTGATGGCAGCATTGCAGCTTCTGTTAGCCATAGCTGCCATAAAGGAGCCCCCGTGTGGATCAAAGTCCCTGGCCCTTCACAGAGGTTGCTGTGGTGCCACTAATGGAACCATCCCCCTCCCAGGCTGGCAAGTGTTGCTGTATGACAGTGGTCTTTTCCAGTCCTACTGGCCTGCACATCCCAAGTTTGCTTCCAAACTTGAATTGCAGACATGGCAGTGCATTGGGCCAACAATGGCCCCCTATTTTTGAAAATGTTATTCCATAAAAGGCTGCTTTATTTTATTGCTCCCACTATGACCACCAGCACCTCTCTCCTTCAGGCCTCATATTGCCACCTCTTTCTTCTGCTGTGCTCACCCCTCGACTGCACTCCATTAGGATGCACATCCTCCTCTACATACCGATGGGGCTGACTTGTCCCTTGCTGGAGGTCTGCCTTGGCCATCAGCACAGAACATAACACTTAAGAGCCCCTTACTGTCCCTCTACATTGGCTGCCCTGTCTCCACTGGGGGCCATGCCATGTCCTAGTGGAGGTGCATTATTGCAGTGCCCAGAGGGGGTGTACCCAGTGCTCCAGATTTTATTGATGGTGGTGGGTAAGAGTAATTTACTCCCCCTTTTTAAATTAGGTGAGTAAAATTACATTTTGGTGAGTAGAAGTGCTTCAAATCTTGAAGGAAATGCTCCTATTGAAGCAATAATAGTGTAATGAAGCACTCTTTTGCTAGGTCTGGAACAGTTTCAGGTGTAGGGATGAGTATGTTTACTCCTTTAAGAACTTTTTGAAGAGTATTTCCTTAAAAATGGTGAGTAAAATAGGCTTGTACTTGTACTTACCTTATCTGGAGCACTGGGTGTACCTGTTGAGTGTGTTGGGGAGGGTCCAGGCATGGGGAGGGGCAGAGAGGCCATCATCCGGCATACCAGTGTGGCATATTCCTTGTTTGGGTCCTGCCTACCCTCCTCCCTGTTGGCTGTGTGTACACACAGATGACCTGGGGGGTGGGTTCCTGATGGCTCGTGGTCACAAACATCATTATCAGCACCTCCACTAGCCACCACCTGGAGCTGCTGGAGTGCTATGCTGCAAGCCTCCCCCTCCCAGGAGCAGAGTGTCCATAGGATGCACTTTCACCCTTCCTGCTGACCTCTGCTTCTAATGTCTCGTGTGTGGGGTGTGAACCTGGGTTGCCAGCATGCTAGAATGTTCCCCATCACTTGGCACCATGGAGCCGGCTCATAAAAGTTATCGTTACTGAAGATTGCACAAACCAAGAGCAATTTTGTTATTTTTGTTCTGTGAAAAAAAATAGTCTGCTTTTGCAAGTGCCCAGTAAGAGAATATAACAGATATTCTTTGCTAGGTTCCCTCTCTCCCTCTTCTAACATAAAGATGGAAGGCCTGGCAAGAGTCTGTGTTCAGCTATAGGAAAGGAAGGAGAGGAAGTTTGTTTTATGTAGCACCATTCATACACACTTTATCCCAAAGTGCTTCACAAGCTATGAACAGCTGCATCCACCATTTGTGTTTCATACACACTTCATCCCAAAGTGCTTCACAAGCCATGAACAGTTGCATCCGCCATTAGTATTTGTTGCACAAAATGGTTGTGTGAGATCCAAGGGAGGTTAACCTCACAGAGGCCAAGTACAGAGTATGCCACTTAGTGGATTTTATTTTTTTGCAAATTATGATTGGGAAAGGCACACTGAGCTGTGATATCTTGTTCCAGGATGCTGGGGGTGGATTACATGGATCAGTTTTACTGATGAGGAGTGTTTTCCAGGTCATGGTGGAAATGTCCACCACTTACGATACATTCTATAGGATCTTTACTTTCCACCTTGACAGCCACCACAGACAGGCAGAAGGACCTTTGCTTACTGTTCTTATTTGAAGGATGGCATCTCAGTAGTGCAGCTGCCCTTGGTGCTGCACTACAGTTTAAATTGGGGGTGCCGTATCTCTCCAGTATGAAGACATGGTGTGACGGGGGGTGGGGGCCTGACTAAGCAAATCGTAGAACTGTTTACATTTGGTGTAATAATTTTACAGATGTTTTGTCAGGATTTAAAAATGTCAAGATTTACACATGTAGAAGCAATCCACCCATGTTGTCCCTATGGACTGCAGCACTGCACTATATCACAGTGGGCAATTTTTTTTTTGATGGGCTTTTTTTGTACATTTCTGCATCCCTGCCATTTTTGTCCCCTTCCCTTAACAGCAAGGGCATAGCTACTGATACGTCTGGTGCACCATGGCGTGCAGCATACCAGCGCTTGGGGTAGCAGCCCATAGCTCAACCCAGATCAATGTGTGAAATGAGAAATGACAGGCAGCTGCAGTAATTTCAGAATTGGCTTGCTGGAATGCAAGGGTCAGGAAGGTGCCATTGTTCGGTCTCTCTCCTTCCCTGGTGCCGAAACCCATCCCCAGAGTAAATGAAGATGAGACTCCACCCCTCCCTGCCCTCTCATCTCATGTGATTCCTGACAGGGAAAAAAACTTCAGTGACTGCGGCGGCCACTCCAAGCACAAGTAGTAGCTCTCGGTACAGGTTCAGTAGCAAAGTCTGAGGGAGCTGAAGTGAGTCCGTGGGTCAGCAGCAGCAGGCAGGCAGCGACCTTCACCTGCTGTGAGAGAAGAGAGAGACACAGCGGCATAGGTGCTGGGTTGTATGAACCCATAGGACATTGGCCCCAGCAATATTTTTTATCTGGGCTGAGCCCCAACAATATTTTGGCAAATTCTGTCTTTTTTTCAAAGTATTTTTTTCCACTGTTTGTTTCTCTGCACATGCCCTCAGATGACTGTGACCATATTCCCCCCCCTCCCCACTTCCCCCACTGTTTAATTGGGCTGTCGGCGGAGCTGGATTTAAAACTGGCACCTTCCTTGCCTTGCCCCCCCTCTGAAAATCATTGTGACTGGTTGGCATTTTTTCTTGCCGCACTGTGATTAGCCGAGGGGAGAGCTTTTTACCAGGTGCAATATGTGTGCCGTGCATGTGTCAGAGTGATTCTGTCTATGTGAGGAGGAGATCAGGAATGATTTTCATCATGCAGTGGGAGAGAGTGAGAAGAGAAGAAGAGGTGGTGGTCCAGGCATCCAGTCAGAAGAGAGAGGAGCCGGAAAGAATAGCCAAAGATTGGCAGTGCAGTCAGCAGTCAGCCAGGAGTTCAGGAGTCAGGGGCACCACACCAGTAAGTAGCAGTGAAGCAGCGCAGCAGGCCCAAGACAAGACCACTCGTAGTCTGAGCAGGAGTTGGGCAGGTGAGGAAGGAGAGGGAGGGCCCAGGGTTGGGTGGCCGGGGAGTGAAACCAAGCCAGTTGTGGACATGTATGGTCACTGGCGGGCAGGGCAGCAGCCAGCAGCAAATCACAACAAACACAAGAGAAGCAGGCTGAGAAGCAGACTAGCACTGCAGAGGGTGAGTACAGTGAGTGGGCGACTTGAGCAGCATGCCGGGTGGGGTTAGGGAGGTTTCAGCAGGTGTGGTGGCAGGTCTACAAGTGGCCAGGTGGGTTTCTTCAGTCTGGGAGGCTCGTGGCACCAGAACAGAGCAGCAGGTCAACTCAAGGAGCAGCAGAGCAGGAGAGCAGACAACTAGCATCCCCAGCAAAGGTAAGCAGCAGTTGTATATGCTGTTTATTAAGAGAAAGAGCTTTTCTGTTATATTTTTTGTTATTTATTAAAAGAGAAAGAGCAGTTATTAAATACTTATGGCCTGTTAAAAGTATGGTACACATCACTATTTGGACTTTCCCTTCGTGGCCCATAAAGACCTAAGTTAAGACTCTGGACAAACACTTGGACAAAACTTAGGCTTTATTTACATTCAGTTTGCTGGTGATACTTTTTATAAAGTAAAGCAAGCTTTAATTAAATTAACTCCACATCAAACACAATGCTGTTGTTATTACCTGCAGGGTGTGGTTCTCAGCCTTTGACGAGGCCCATGTAAACATACCATTCTAAGAGTACACATCCGATCAACTAGACCAGAGTGGCTTGGCTTTACATCACACTCTTCCACTGTGCATGCTGGGGCCTGCCACATAGTTGGAATAGTCTGAACAAAATGGTTTACCCGAGTTTCAAAAGCCCCTTTCATAGGCTGTAGAGGCAAGGATATAGCCAGCCCCCTCACAACTGCCAATGTAATGTTCTGGCAAGGTAAACTCATAAAAATACAATTTGACACTAGGTAAGGACCACAGGGGCCATCCTAGTCTGCCCATTTTCTTCACAAACTTCATTATGCAGCCGTGGTGGATCTGACAAGAACTTGTTATAGATAGGGATAACAGTCCCCGTTCTCTATGAATCTAAAACTATACCATCATCTACTGATTTCTGAAAAATTGTTACTGGATTTGCCAGTTCATTTGCCAGCTCCATAATTACCTTTGGGCGGATCGTACCTTGTTCTGGAGATTTCTTAGGATCTATCTTTAATAGCATAGGCCTAATGTTGTTCCTATCTAAGGCAAAGGGTATGGAGGGTGATTCTGATAAGGGGGTTCTTGCAATATTCGATTTGCTGAATACTGATGAAAAATACCTGTTTTGAGTATTCACTATTTGTGCTGGTTCTGTGACCAGTCCACCCTGACGATCCACCAAGGGTCCAACCTTGACCTTTCCTACTTTTTGTTATTTATACAGTATAACTATAAAGGATTTATAGTTGTCCTTTACTTCGCCAGCAAGTCTAAATTCATAGTCCCTTTTGGCTTACTTAATAGGCCTTTTAGATGTCTTGAGAATAGTTTTATAGTGGGCATATTCAATAGATTCATTACTCCACTTGGCTCTTTTATATAGCTTCTTATTTATCAGATTATTTTATACAGTTCATCCAGGCTGGAATCCATCCTGCTCTGCTGTATTTATATATTTCAGGTATAAATGCTTTAACAATTTTCAGTCAGCAAATCCCACATAACACTCTAGCGAATGCATCCTTCCAACCCCCCACTTTGAGATTTCCCATCTCATATTGTTAAAGTCAGCTTTACCAAAACACAGTGGGTGTGATTCTAGAAGCACCCCATGTATGTCACAAGTTACAACATGTGAGGGGTGCATTTACACCAAGGACCCTACTCCCGATTCTGTAATGGGCAGGGTCCCCACGGCTAAGTCCTGTGATTTGCGACATGTCCACAGATACGCCAAATGCGTGGCATAACTGGGGGGCATGTCGCAAGTCACATCTGAGTGGCAGTAGGGTGCAAGTGCCCCCCCAAGCCTAGAAAACCCCACAGGGCTATGGGACCCTAAGCCCCTGAACCCCCGGTACTACATGTAACTGTCCGGCAGGGCTGCATTGCCCCCCACCAGGTCCTGATCCTTGAACCCAAGTCCTGGAAGTTCCATTAATAATGAGGTAAATCCCTATTATCCCTTGCAATCCAGTGGCCCCCACCCCTCCTGCTCAGTAGCACCCAACCACCCACACCCCCAAAGACCCATCTGAGGCTGGCGACAGGCACAGCCCACCTCTCACCACCATGGCCAGCTGCTGACTGTGCTCTGTATGACCACGTACTGCTGTAAATAGTACGCACTCAATGAGTGGACTGTCAAGCATTGAGCATGTGCTACTTACAGTAGTACGCACTTATACAGAGCGCAGTCGGTGGCTGGCCATGGTGGTGAGAGGTGAGGCCTCAGCAATCGCTAGCCTCAGACAGGTCTTGGGGGTAATGCGTCAGAAAGTGAGGGCCTCAAGACTACCAGGGTTAATGAGAGTTTACCTGGTAATAACCAGGACTTGAGGCTCAGGACCTGGGAGGCAATGCAGCCCTGTGGGCAGTCCCATGCAATAATGAGGATTGAAACTTGAGGGACCCATAGCCTCTTGAGTTATCGATGATCACATGAGGAACTGGGGGGGTGGCACCTACTGTATGTTGGGGGGGTTCTCTAACCCTGTAGGGCTGTCCTGTGGGGCAAGATTGTCACTGGGGGGCACATACAGGTGGTCTGGGGCAGTTGGCACACCTCCCAGTGGATGCAAGTTACAACAGCTATTTGCTGGTGCAACTGTTCATTGCCGGAAGTCCACCTGGGAGTGTTCTAGAATAGTGCCATTGGGGACTTTGCTGCTGCCCTTCCAGAATAGGGTGCAACAGCTGTTGTAAACCCCCTAGTGCCATGTCTCAGGTAGTTTAGGGTGTATCTGGTGTTGTACGTCCACTTTGGCGCAAGTAGTCTGTTACATGTAGCAGGCTGTATTGCAGAATACCGAATGTCACAACCCCTGCTGTAACTTGCTACTTGCACCATTTTTTGTGGCGCAAGTCAAGTTACAGCAGGCGTATCCCTTCTAGAATTGGGCCCAGTGTTTTTGTTGCCCCCCTTGTCTTTGTGGTAGAATCTTGTTTCTAAAATTCCACCATAGCATGGTCACTATTTCCCAAGGGTACAGTCACCACACCCTCCTGTATAACCTCACCAATGTTACTGAGGACTGAATCTAATGTATTACCTCTTCTAGTCAGTTGTGATACATATTGTTCCAACCCAAACTGACCAAGTACATCTAAGAATCTCTCTTCAGTGGGTGTTATACCCTTCAGAGCATTTCAGTTTACCACTGGAAGGTTAAAATCACACAGTAATATCACTCTATCAACTTTGTTCAAATATCCAATTATATCACAAGGTACTAAATCTTTGTTTGTATTCTGTGAGGGGGCCTGTGTATTACACCTAAGATTATCTTGCCATTCTTATGAGGGGTAAGCATGATCCATATATACTCTAGATCAGTTATATCCATTTGTAGCTCCTCTGACAGGCTATTATAAGCTATATAAACAATTACTCCTCCACCCTTTCTGTTGCATCTTGATTTGCTGTATAATGTAAATCCCTCTATATCCATGTCCCAATAGTTTGAACCTTCCCACTATGTTTCAGTAACTGAGCAGATCTGAACCGACTGAGTGTATATTATATATCTCAACTCATTGATTTTATTTATTAAGCTCCTAGCATTTATGAATAGACATTTATACCCCTGAAATTTTACTTCTTCTGCAGTTTTATATGGTAATTTAGTGCTATTGCATGAGTCAGTTGTCCCTCCCCCTTTTTCCCCATCTGTTAGTTTAAATATTCTGAAATACAGACATTAAATCTGTGGACCAATTTCCATGTACCAAATCTATTCAAATGGAATCCATCACCCTTGAACAATCTATTATCTTTAATGTTGTCCCAGTTATCAATAAACTGAAAGCCCTCCTTATGGCAGCACCTCCTCAACCACAAATTTAAAGCAATAATATCCTTAGTTTTTGATCTTCCAGCCCTAGGTACTGGTAGGATTCCAGAGAAAACAACATTGCTTCCTTTTGCTTTAAGTTTAGCTCCTGCTTCCTCAAAATCTTTTTGTATTTCTAGTAACTTAAGCCTCCTGATATCATTTGCTTCTGCATGTGTAATTGCAAGTGGTTTATCTGCATGTTCAAGCAATCCATTTATCGGTTACTTGATATCACTGATTTTGGCTCCCGGCAGTGTACTGACTGTGGCGTGTTGATTCCACCCCTTGCAAATAATGATGTCTGTACATCTTGTTAGTGAATCCTCCATAACAACAATGTGCCTGTCTTTGTTTTTTCTCCTTTTAGATGTTATTTATTTCTTGCTCATGTGGTGATCTACCCACATCTGTCCTAGGGGGTTTGTATACTAGACTTCTATGTAAGATATCTGCCTTTGCTTGCTCCTGTGTTATTGCAAATACTGCCTGTGTTTGCAATGGGCACTTGTCGGGTCTGTCCTCTACCCTGGTGTTGTCCTGATCTAGGGGTGAGCTATGTATGGATGCCAGTGATCTATTGTCAAAAGCTTTGTTTGTTCCTTTGCTTCAATCGCTAATTGGTTTCTCTCCTCTTTCTTTTGGATTGGTTTTATTTTTACCTTCTCCTTCCCCTGATGCTACCTCCACTTCTATGTCTGTATTACTCTCGGAGACTTCTGCATTATTGTCTCCCTCAAGGACACTAAACATGATATGCAACACTTCAGTGGTGTTTTTTACTGTATGTCTTCTCTTGTGCTTTACTGCTCCATTTGCCACACTCCAGTCTTCTACATCAGACTGATTAGGAGTCCCTTTCTGGTGTATCCCTTTTTCTTTTATCATAGTATATCCCAGCAAGATTTCCATTATTCCAATTTGGTTCTAGAGTAGTTATTTCTATAGTAGCAGCAGCAGTATCGATGAACTCCTTTAATTGCATTTTTTCAGTATGTACCGTCATTCGTTTATTAAGGAGCTCGCTTTCTTTGTATAATATCTTAATTAGCTGGCATTTATCACATTTGAAATTAGGGATCCTATCACCTGGTGTAAACATTTCAGAGGAAAAACAATAGTAGGTTGCCTCACCCATTGTTTTACTTTTATAAGGAAAGACCAGGCTACAGTTTTTTTTACCCAGTCAGCACTTAAGCAGGAGACACAAATGGTATAGTTAATCTCCTCCTGTAGCCCCATCTGCCTCTCCCCACTTGAGCTCACGCACTTGCAGGGTGTCTCTCTGTCAATTAAGTATCACAGGGGGGCAACTTTAATGAACTCTCCCTTGGGAATGAAGTTTTTAAAAATCAGATAAAGACATTTGCTGCCCTTGCACTGTTTACACTTCACACTAGGCTGGCTGTGTATGGGTGTATGTGCAAATGTAAAATTAGTGGTCATTCTGCACTGTAGTAGTACCAGGTGCTTTCATAGTACTACAGGTCTCCATCCCTTTCTTTGTTGCTGTCTAGATCCACAGCAACCTCCCCCCCATGATCTGCCTGCATTGACTGAATGCCATCAAATATATATAAAAAAAGAATAAAAGAATAAAATATTAAAAATAGCTCTGCAGTACCTTGGTTTCACTGTCTCACAGTTTGCATTGTCAGACAGCACTCCATCTTATCAGACCTACCTTTAAGAGCTTTGCATGGAGAACTTACGTAAGGAAGCATGAGCACAGGAAACTACTGTGGGAGACCCACCCCCTGCTAATTCTGTCTCTGATGCCACCCAGCCAGTTGACACCTCTCCTCCTGTGTTGGATGAGATCATGGATACTGACAGGAGCCCTCCGTTCCTGCTCTGCTGGTACCCTCCTCTCCAGTTCAAATGACTCACCTGAGGTTTTTGAAGTTGTTCATTCTAAGAGAAAATTCAAAAAGTTCAAGACCGACTCTTCCCTTCCTGTTGCTTGTCCTATCCCTGGATTGGCCCTGCAGAACAAGTATTCTGCCCTTGGTTTGGAACGGGATTGGGGGAACGATGCTGATGAGGATAAGGATTCTGAAGTTTCCTATCTTCCATCCTCACTGCATGATTTTTCCTCTGACCTGGAGGAATCTCACATGATGGTTACTGATACTGAGCAGAAAAATGGACAATGAGATCTAGTTCTTATAAGAGGTGATTTTATTGTGTTCCTTTTTTTCACTCTTCTTAATAACGGATACCTGTCAGGCCTCACTTAGAATGTTAATAGCATTAGGAGTTATTGGAAGAGGCTTTCTACCTTTGCCATCCTATGGGATTCCTCTGTGCAGATTATTCTGTTAGAAGATACCCATCTGAAAACATGATTTGACTTCTCTAATGCTACTGGCCTCTGGACTAAAGGTCTGGCTTTTTGATCAGTGGAGACTGACAGTTGTGATGGTGTGGACATTTTATTTCATGGGTCAGACTTTTTGGTCTCTGAATTGTTGGATATTCATCCTGGAAGGGCCTTGGTGCTTGATGCCACCTTTCGTGGGCTTTCACTTTGTGTTATAGTTGTCAATGCGCCTCAGAAGAAGGTTGCCAGGGTTGATCTTTTTCATGTAGTCCAGCCCTATCTGCACACTTCATGTTTTGTGATGGGAGGAGGGGATTTTAACTGTGGGATGCGTAAATCTGATAGGGGTCTAGCTATTGATAAACTGTTTTGTGATACTAATTGTCTTCATTCTTTTGTACAACTGGCCTTCTTGTTTGATGACTACTGGACTTTGCATGCTACCAGTGCACACACCTATAGACAGGGTGCTCTACAGACCCAAATTGATTTTGTTCTTGTATCTCCCTCATTTTCAGTCACAGGGGACTCTACTCAGTGTACTGAAATTTCTGATCAAAGCAGGTTATCTGGAGTTCTACATTGGGGTGATACCTCCCCAGAGTAGGGGCCCCTAGTGATTGAATGCTCAGGTCTTATCTGATCCATCTTTCTGACCTCATTGGAATTCTTGAAGGCAGGCCAGACATTGGTCCTTTGCTTTTATGATGACGTGGCCTAGTGGTGGGAGAATTGTAAACTGGATTTTAAGGACACTTTCCAGACTTACTCATGTTGAAAGGTGACTTCCATGTATCTGCAATATTTGTGACTTTGGGGTCACCTACAGTCGGTGATCTCTAAGTCTGTACCAGAAGGGGCTGACTTTTCTTCCAAAATTTTGAACCTGCAAAAGGACATGAGGGATCTCAAATATGACAGGGGTCATTCCCTTTAGGAAATGCGGTTTGGTACACGGTGCACCAAACAGTCTCTGAACCATTTTTCTCACTGTCAGAAACATGTGGAGAGTCGAATTATTTACTGTTTGTATGACAAACAGGGTGATCCTGTTCGTTCTAAAGAGGGCATCCTGTGGGAAGTTTTGCCTTATCTTTTAACAGTTTTTGGTACTGCTCCTGATGTCCCTTCTGCTTCTCCCTTTTTGAATGGTCTCTTTCTCCCTACAGTTACAGCTGCTGACAAATCTTTGTTTTTAGCACCCAGCATCTCACAGTAAGAGGAGAGTTGTATAGACTGTTTGAAAAAAAACACTGCCCCTGGTCTTGGTAGCTTATAGTATGTATTGAATTTTACTGGGCATACAAGTTCCAGTTGGCACCTTATTTGGTAGCTATTTTAATCAGTGTCTACAATCTGGGATCCTACTTGCCTCTGTGTGCCAAACCTGTTTGATTTGTATTGATAAAAAGGGGGACAGAGTGGATTTAAGTAACTGGAGGCCTCTCAGTTTACTTAATACAGATAAGATTTTGGATAAAGGTTTTGGTGAACAGACTGACACACATTGCTGATACCCTTATTAGTCCATATCAGACTTGGTCTCTTAAATCTTGGCATATCTGAGATAATTGAATTCTTCTGATGAAGGTTTGTATCCATGGGAATGCCTGCTCACTGGCGGGCTACATCCTTAGTATAGACGAGGAAAAGGCCTTTGATAGGCTTTCTCATTCCTAATTATTTCAAGTACTTTTGCTTATGGCTTACCACCTTCCCCTTTTGTTTGGTGGATACAATGTCTCTACTCCATGCTAGATATTCTTCCTTTGGCTAATGGCTGGTCCTTGTTCCCAGCATAGGGGTGTTAGTCATTGGTGCCCACTCAGTCATCTTTTGTGTGTCTTTGGGCTGGACCCCTTATTACTGGCCATTCTTGGCCATCAACATATTACTGGCCTTTCAGTGTCCCCTAATTCTTCCCCTTTGAAGGTCATGGCTTATGCGGATGACATTGTTTTGCTATTCCTAAATGCTGCCTCTAGTTCTGAGGTTCAGTGCACTTTGGAGGAATTTTCCCTTTTTTCTGCTTCCAAGATTAATTATGAAAGAGTAGAGGTTACCTTTAAGGGGTTTCTGCTGATGCTCCTTTGGCAGCTGTAGCCTCTATTACTGTTGAGCAGCACAATATTAAGATCTTGGGTGTTACGGCTTGTTCCTCTTATATGGCTGTGCTAAATTGGATTTTGTGTCTCACTCATGCTGATGTGACAGTGAATAAATGGAAAGGCAAAAGGATTTCTGAGTTGAAATGGCTATTTTTGATAAAGATACTTTCTTTCCTTTGTTTTTGTATATAGTTATATTTTCCCACCCCCATTGACCCTGGAGGTTAGACTGTATGGTGTTTTTTATTTTATGGCCCTATAGGGTAGTCGATTGAATCCTGTCAGGCGGTACATTATCCATCATTTTAGAAAAGATGAGGGCCTAGGGATGATTAACCCTATAGCTTGTTATTACTGTTTTTTCTTCTGATGGATGTAGGTTTGTTATATTCATAATGTTGAGTTTTTCTTGACTTCTGCTTCGGCTGCTTGGTTGGCTCCATATATTTCAGACTGAAACTTTCCTGGTTTCATACCTTTTGGTTGACTCCTTCTGTTCCTAACTATGACATTTGGTCTTTCAAAAGATAAAGTTCTGGAAGATTTCTTATGGCATGATGCTTTCTAGTAATAGGAAGTCGTTGTATAGCTCTATTTTGGACCAGAACTTTCAGGGTGATCTGTCTTTCCCTCTTTGTTCCACACCACATACTGACTTGGCTTTTAGTTACTTACAGAACCAGAGACTTCCTGTTTTCCTCTTGGATGTTTTATGGCTTAGTGTGCATGGTAAACTCGGTGTCAGAAATGTCCATAAGCATAAGCAGCTTAGCGAACACTACTTTCTCCAAGAAGGTTGCAAAGAGTCTCTGGAAACTCAGGAACATCTGTTTTTTCATTGTCCTTACATCATGAATGTCTGGTCTTATGCTGCTCCACAGTGGAGAGAACCCTTGTTTCATATCATTTCATACCAGAAATTAGTGCTTGGGAATTTTTCAAGTAGGTGGAACTCATATGACCTGAGTACTATTCAAGTCCTTAGTGAGCTTTTAATGTTTTATTTTTGGCAGGTTTTTTGTGCCTAGGTGCTGCAACCAAAATATTTTTTTCCAGGAAATTTAGCAATATGTGGGGCAGGCGCTCTCAACACTGTATATTTAGGAGCACAGGTGATATAATGGGCCTAGGTTGTGACAGCTTTGGAGAAACTGTGATGCTTTTCTTATTTGACATTCTTTTTTTTAAGTGTTCTTTTCTTTTTCTCAGCTACCTTTTGTGTGTTTTTACTGCTAAGATCTATTGTACTTGCTTTTAATTTATTTTTCTGTTCTTGTAGTATGTGATTTGTATGTTTTGTTTTCCTCAATAAAAATTCCCCTAATCTTGCTATAGGGGGAACAATCGGCTATCTTTCTATCTTTCTAAGATGGCCAAGTCCAGAGAGGTGAGTAAGGAGTGTGCTGCTGGAGCTGTATCTGGGAGACCGACTTCTGTCCAGCCGATGCACCTCAGGAGGTTCCTGAGTCTGTGGACATCACAGAACTGACTTTGGACAATGAGTTTTGTGCTGGTTCATTGCATCCTACTGTTGATACTGCTGCAGATATTGATAAGGCTGAAAAAGATTTGCATTCAGCTTTATTTATGGAAAAAAACAGTTTTTACTTGCCCAGGTAGCTGTTGAAATACTCCACTTTGAAAAGGAGAGAGAATACTTGCTCCAGCTGAAGCCATCTGTGAACGCAGCTGCCATGGCAGCTGGAGAGCTGTTGGTATCCTAAATTAGCAGCAGCTGCTGCTGTAACTGAAATTACCAAATATGGCAAAACACTTGGTATCCAAAAGTGCCTTCAACCTCATTCGGCTGAAAAGCATCAGAACCAAGATCCTTGGTCACCAGAATGGGCATTGCAGGCTGCAGAGTGAACACGGACAGATAGAGGAGCCTGGATACCTGATGCTATGGATCCTGAGGTGCAATGCTATTGCATGGAGGCACACATCCCAGCTGCCAGCCCTGTGGACATCCTGATAGCTGCAAGACCAACCACTCCCGTGCAAATGCGCCCCTTGAAGTGTTTGTTATGGTGACCCCTAAAGGCAAGAAGAAAAGGCTTAGGGTTGCCAGTATGCCTAAACCAAAATGCAGGAAATGGGCTGTGTCATTGGTGACTCACAACAGATTTGGTGTCTTGGCACAAGGGGCAGACTGAGGGAGACATTGAGGAAGACAATGGGGATACAGAGGCTTCATCTCTCCCTTCCTCTCAGTATGATTTTTCTTCTGATCTAGTGGACTGTCACCCAGATGCTGTGCTTACTAAACTGACTACGTGGAAGACAAGATCTCAAGATGCATTGAAATTATTTTTGTACAAGGTTTTTTTTTTCCTTCTCCTATTTCTCATGGGTACTCTGCATGTTGCCACCTTCAATGTTAACAGTATTAAGAGCTACAGGAAGAGAATTTCCACTTTTCTAACCCCAGTAATGCTCAGGCTACTCATAACTTTGTGCAGTGAGCCTGGAGGGTTGGACTGCCAGGAGAGATGGAACCCTTGCAAATGAATGGAATTCTTTGCACGTGAGCATCTTTCAAATACTGCCTCTACCAACTGTAGTGTTCTAACCTACTCAGATTTTTCTCTCTGCCTGAAAGTCTGGTCGCTCGGAGTTTTCTGTCATCCTCTTTCGAGTGAAAAAAGTTAAAAATCGTCAAAACCATAAGTATTTTCAATTTCTTTTACTGCCTCTACTTATTGATAGTTTAAAATCTTGTTTATTGCCCAAGTTATTTTCTCGGTTTCTCGCAGTTTGGGATAACTGTGAGGGATTCGAGTTAGTTTATGTTTATTTTTGGTTCTCTTAGTAAAGAACCTGTTATTTTTGCTTTAAATTTGGTCCTTTTTAAAAGTTTTCATAACCGCTTTTCTTCAGTTACAGAACTGCTGAACTGGTTCATTTGGCTATCTCCCAGTTCGGTTCCTCCAGTTCCTATCGGTTCCGGAACTGACCTCAAAAGCGTTTATTTAAAAAAAAAATGCATTTTCCTTGTTAGTGGTTGGTGTTTATTTTGTATTACCATGTCAGAGAAACCCAAAAAGAGAACCGGAGAACCCGGTTTCAAAAATTGTTTAAAATGTGGAGATGTTTTAGCCAAGGCAGACAAGCACACCTTATGTATAGCTTGTCTGGGATTTGAGCATTTGGACCAGGAGTGTGAAGTTTGCAAAACTTTTCCTGAGAAAACTTTGGAAAAATGCCTTGAAAGGCTAAATAAGAAATTTCCTAGGGGTCCCTCTGGCTCTGACCAGCTGACACCCCATTCTACTGTGGCTGAACCCACAACTTTGCCTACCCTTGCCCCTGATATGGGCGATAAAGGCGCAAAAAGAAGGAAAAAACTGGCTGACTCCCCAGTTCCCTGAAAAAAGCTGAAAAAGACTAAGCATGCAGAATCTTCCCCTGCTAAACCAGGGACTTCTGCGCAGATGCTGGCTATGCCTTCAGCTCAAGAGATAGCCCAGGCTTTTAAAATTATACAGGCACTGCAGAACATTGTCCCCCAGCAGCCTGCCCCTATTCAGGGTTCCCAGGCCAGCAGTGGTAATTTTCCTCCTTTTCAGGAAGCGCAATATTTTGAGGTGGGGGATGAACTCTCTCAGGATGATGTCCCAATTCCTCCAGAGGTATCTTCTGAACAAGATTTTGGTTCTCCCCCCAGGATGTCGGAGGATTATTCCTCCCATTTCTCATTTGTATGAAAAATGGCAGATGCTCTGGACATTGCTACTACAGAGCAGATAGAGGATGAGGAGACTGAATATTTAAATTTGATGGGGTTAACACCTTCAAAAGCTCTCCTTTTGCCAGTGTACACATTTTTTTAAGAAAGACACCCAGAAACTTTTACAGACCCCCAACTCTGTTCTTTCTATTGGTAGGAGAATAGATAAAAAGTACCAATTGGACAGGATGGGAGCTGATTTTCTTTATTTCATATCCTGACCATCAAGGGGTCATACACCAAGCAGCATGTGATAAGGCCAGAGTCCCCCTGTCCTCCCACCCTCCAGACAAAGACTCCAGAAAAATAGACAGCATGGCCAAAAAAGGCTATTTATCAGCTTCCTTGGCCATGAGACAGGCTACTTTCCAAGCTTATGCTGCCTAGTATCAAAAATCCCTGTGGCAGTCGATACTGGACATGTCCATCAAAGCCCCCTCACCCCTGTCCGAAGACCTGGCTGAAACTGCCAGTTTTGGGTTGGAGGTGGCTAAATACCAATTCCAGATGGCTGCTGATTCTAATGACACTGCAGCCAGATGGATGGCTAAAAATGTGGCACAGAGAAGGTTTTCTTGGCTCAGGGCCACTAACCTTACTCAGGACACTCAATCCAAGGCTCTGGATTTTTCCCTAGAGGGAACCTCTCTCTTTGGGGAAGCCACGGTTGCGTACATGAAAAAAGTGGATGAATACAAGGCAACCTATAGAAGCAACTCTGCTAAAGAGTGTGCTTCACCAACCATTCACTAGACCCTATAGAAGGTGGAGCAGGGAAGGTCTTTTATGACCAGACTTTTCTTCCAGCCAGTAGCCATGCCCCAGTACCAGCAGTATCCACAACAGGGATACTCTAGGGGAAGGGGTAGAAGGGGCTCCAGGAGGGGTTCTCAAACCCAGCCTCCACCTCAACCAAAGCAAAACCCCTGAGGATCAGGCTGCCTCCTCCCTCCCTGTCAGAAGTAGACTATCCCACTTCCTCCAGGCTTGGCTAAGCATTACCACAGACAAGTGGGTGCTGAAGGTAGTGGGTCAGGGTCTGTCTTTGGACTTCAAATCTTTTCCTCCTCAGAAAACCAGGGCTTACTGCTCACCTCCTCTAGCAGAGAGGGCATTGCTAGAAGCAAAGGCCCAAAAGTTGCTACATCTCAGAGCAATGGAATTAGTCCCTATCACCCTGAGAGGAAGAGATTTTTACTCCAGATACTTCCTAACAACAAAGAAAAATGGGAAGTGGAGGCCAATACTGGATCTAAGAGCTTTTAACAAGCATCTGAAAAATACAAAGTTCGAAATGGTCACTTTCGCTTGAATATTGCCAACAATCCAAAAGGGGGACTGGCTGGCATCTCTGGACTTGAAAGATGCCTATTTCCACATCCCCATGAAGGAATCTTTCAGAAAATACCTCAGATTCAGGCTCCCTTCAGGCCACTATCAGTTTTCAACTCTTCCTTTCGGTCTCTGCTCAGCACCAAGGGTGTTCTCAAAGTGCCTAGTTGCTGTAGTGGCATATCTAAGAAGACAAGGAGTGACTGTATTCCCTTATCTAGATGACTGGCTGGTGGTGGGAAACTCACCAGACCAGGTAAGGAACTCCTTAAAAATCACCCAAGTCCTCTTAGAGTCCCTGGGTTTCATCATAAACCAAAAGAAATCAGACCTAACCTCTGCTCAAATTCGGCAGTTTATAGGGGCAGAAATGAACACACTTCAGAACAAAGCCTTTTTACCCTTAGACAGGGTACAAAGTCTGCAGTCAATAGCAAATTCCTTTGTCCTGAACAGCTCAAAAACTGTACGACAGTTTCTACAACTACTGGGTCATATGGCTGCATCCACAGGCACAGTCCAGGGATCCAGATTCCACATGCGAACCATCCAGTTTCACCTCAGGGCTCACTGGAGTCAGAAAAAATACCCTTTTTCAAAGCTTATACCCATGTCAGGCCCACTATTAAGGGCCCTCTTGTGGTGGAAACAGGAATCCAATTTAAGTCAAGGAGTGGCTTTCCAGAAAGAAAGCCCCTTTTTGGTACTCACAACAGATGCATCCCTATTGGGCTGGGGTGCCCACCTAGGAAAGCACACAACCCAAGGAATATGGTCAGCAGCAGAGTCCCTTCAGCACATAAACTTACTGGAACTAAGAGCAGTGTTACTAATCCTAAAGGCTTTTTCTTCGCTGATCATGGGCAGAGTGGTTTGGATCAGAACAGACAATACCACCACAATGTATTACATAAACAAACAGGGAGGCACCAGGTCAGACCTCCTCTGCACAGAGTCCATGAAGATTTGGACACTGGTTTACTCTCTGAGGGTCTTTTTACAGGCAATTCACTTGCCAGGAAAGGACAATACTTTGGCAGATGCACTAAGTCGCATCAACCAGGCCCATCACAAATGGACTCTGAACAAGCAGGTGGTACAAGTCATTTTCAGAAGGTGGGGCACTCCAGAGATAGACTTATTCGCATCCCACCAGAACCACCAACTCCCATAATATTGCTGCAGACCTCCAGCACAGGGCACAGTTCCTCTGGATGCCCTGGTTCTGGACTGGACAGGCAGGCACCTGTATGTTTTTCCCCCTTCCCCCTAGTCTTCAGGGTGTTACTGAAGCTAAAGTCCCTCTCAGCATTGTTGATCTTGATAGCTCCGGATTGGCCCAGGTAGCCATGGCACTCTCTTCTGCTCTCCTTGTCTGTCAGCAAACCTATACAGCTGCCCCTTAGATACAATCTCCTGACTTTCAATCAGGGAACATTGTTGTACCTCAATCTCTAGTCTCTTCATCTCAAGGCATGGATCTTGAAGAATTAAAGTATGCAGATTTAAATCTTTCAGAAGCTGTCCTAAATATTTTGAAGGGTTATAGAAAACCCTCCACACAGAAATCGTATTCTTCCAAATGGAAGAGATTCTCTCTCTGGTGTTCTAGTATGAATCTTATACCATGAAACACTGGAGTTTCAGTAGTCCTGGACTATTTCACTCGTTTGCATTCACTAGGCTTGCAACCCAGTTCACTTAAGGTTTATTTAGCAGTGGTATCTGACTACCTTTCTGCGGGCACCAAGGTATCAGTGGCATCTGATAAACTTTTGAAAATATTTTTTAAGGAACTAATGCATTTACACCCACCTCACAGGGTGCCAGTGCCTGCTTGTGATTTGAATGTGTGTATAGCCAAGCTCATGGGCCCTCCCTTTGAACCCATGGCTACTGCCCACTTGAAATACATTACCTGGAAAACAGTCTTCCTAGTGGCTATTACTTCTGCAAGGAGAATCAGCGAGCTCCAGGCTCTCTGCATTGGCCAGGATTATCTCTCCCTTTAACAGAGATAAGGTAGTCCTCAGAACTAACAGACAGTTTCTCGCCAAAGTGGTTTCAGATTTTCATCTGAACCTGTCAATCACTCTACCTGTCTTTTTCACAGACCACACCAGTTCTGGTGAAAGAAGATTGCACAGTCTGGATGTGAAAAGGGCTCTCGGCTACTACATGACAGCCACCAAAGATCTTAGGAAAAATGGAAAACAACTTTTCCTTACATATGGGGATGTAGAAAATGGTAAACCCACCTCAAAAAGATCCATTTCTTGGTGGATAGTCCAGTGTATTCAGTTCTGCTACACTAAGGCAGGTAAAGAGCCCCAACAGGATTGAGGGCACATTCAACAACAGGAACAGCTGCTACCCTTGCAGCAGCCAAGGAGGTTCCCTTGGTGGACATTTGCAAAGCAGCTACCTGGAAAACAGTATGCACATTTACAAAACACTATAACCTGTGTATTTTATCCAGGGGTGATGCTAGGTTTGGCATAGTAGTGCTGCAGAGCTTATTTCCAAAATACAGTTCTGTGCCCATCTCCAGTGGTACTGCTTGGTAGTCTGCACAAAGTTATGAATATTCTGAGCAATCTTATTTCTTCCCAGTGATGCTCAGGAATTCATAACTCCCTCCCTTCCTCCCCTTCCAGAACTTCAGCCTCTGCACTCTCCATGCTGGTGCCATTAAGCCATATTATATGTTGCATTTTCCTGTTTTAATCATTTTAAACTGGAGTTTTCAATGTTCTCTTTTACAGTTTTATTGATGTGGTTTTTATTAGAGTCAACCTCCCTTTGGGGGTTTATGTAAAATTTATGCTTTGATTAGGGGAAACCCCTCTCTTATAGATTTTAATTACATTAGTTTCCTAATGGCGGACTTCCAGGCTTCTCACAAATCTGAGTAGGTTAAAACACTACAGTTGGAAGAGGCAGTATTTGAAAGATGCTCACATGCAAATAATTCCATTCATTTGGATGTGTTCCATCTCTCTGGGCAGTCCAACCCTCCAGGTTTACTGCACAAAGTTATGAATTCCAGAGCATCACTGCGAAGAAATAAGATTACCATGGTAAGTAATTTTTTCTTGTAGTGCTAGGAGCCATTATTGCTCAAAATTTATTCTTGCAAGATACGCAGTTAAAAATACAATTTGAACAGCCCAAGCATCTAGACTTTGGACTAATGGCCCTGTCTTTTGGTTTATAGGCACAAACCACTGTGATGGGGTGATAATTTTATTGAATGATGCAGCTATAAGAATGACAAAGCTGGTAGAAATTTCACCCTGGTAGGGCCTTGTCATTAGACGTTGCTTATAGATAGGATAGATTATGTCTTAGTGCTGTGAATGCGCCCCAAAGTAAGGCAGCATGGGTGCAATTGTTTCAAGATATCCAACCCTATTTGCACACCTCAACCCTCATAGTATGGGGGGAGATTTTAACTGTGGAGTGGCTAGAACAGACAGGTGTTTAAACACTGAGAAAATGTACAGTAACTCCAACTTTTAAATTTGGTTGTGGGTAACGCTTTATTGAAAGATGCATACAGGGTCAAGCATCCGATGAGACCAACACTTACTTCTGTGACCCCTTGTTAGTGAGAATAGATTATTTCTGTTTCTAATCTCATGAATACCCTGACTGCTTCCACCTGGAGGACAGAGATTTCAGATCACAAAATGCTGTTTTACACCTTGACTTGGGAGGGGTACCAACTCATGGGCAAAGGGCCGTGGCAAATTGAATACTTTGGCATTGTCTGATCTGCATTTGGTAATAACATATGAATCTCTTGGACTGCATGCCACTCCACGCAATGTTTTATGATGACCTATCCAGGTGGTGGACAGAAAGTAAAGTTAATTCTGGGGACTTATTTAAAAAACACACTGGTCAAAAGACTACAGGGGAGTACCTTAAGTACCTGACACTCTGTGGTCAGTTACAGAAGGTCATTTCAATGGTAAAAATAGATAATGCTGACTATAGTGATCAAATTTGGACATTACAATTAGACATGAGGAAACTCCAGTACAATAGGGTGCAATTCTTGCAGCAGTAGATGAGGTTTGGCACACAATGCACAGCACAAACCTTTGACCCTTTCACAAACTGTAAATATCAAGTAGGAAGTAGATCAGTGCAAGCCCTGTAAGATGTTGATGGGACTCTGATAAACATAAGATCCGATGTAATTTGGGTAGCATTTGGTTTTACTAAGGAGACCTTTAGTACTACACCTGCCATAGATTTAGATTTGTCATTTTTCTCACATCGTGAAATTCTGGACCTCAGCGACACAGACAAACATACTTTGATTGCCTCCATTACTTCAAAAGAAGTGACTCAGGATATTGACTCCCTCAGTTCTAATACAGCTCCAGATATAGACGGCCTTAGCTCTGAATTGTATAAAATGTTTAAAGAGCAGCTGGCACCTTCCCTCACTGCAGTCTATGATTAGTGTGTCCAGTGGAGATCCCTTCCAGCATCTCTTACACAAGCACTTCTTGTTCACATCAATAAGAAAGGTGGCAAGGTGAATCTCTGCAACTTGAGGCCTCTGATTATAAAATCCTAGCAAAAATCTTAGTTGATAAACTAGGCCACATTGCTGACATCCTGATTTGTCCCTTTCAAACATGCACCATCAAAAACAGACAAATACAGAATAATTTAATTAAGAGTATGTAGAGAATTCTTTAGTAGAGAGTCTGAAAACCTGGTTGATGGCTATGTGCTTAGTACTTACAAGGAAAAAGCTTTTGATAAGATTTCTCATGATTATTTGTTCCAGGTTTTAGAAATCTTTCATCTGTCCACCACTTTAATGAATAGGATTAAATGTTTGTATAATCAGGCATATAATATCCCTCATAAACGGCTGGCTTGGGCCTCAATGTTTGCTTAAGTGAGGTGTTCAAGAAGGGTGTCCTTTGAGCCCTCTGCTATATATTTTCAGATTGGACCACATGCTGTGGAACACACATTTTTGTTCCACTACAACAGGGATCCCACTAACCCCACAGTCTGTTCCTATTAAAGTCATGGCATATGCTGATGATATTGTAGTGGCACTTCAGAATGCTTCTGTGGGTATGGCACTTAAATGCATTGTGGAGACGTACTCTGCTCTTCCGCCTCAAGTGTTAACTATGCTAAAAGTAGAAGTTATCCCTTGGGACACACAGCACTGAATTATCCTACCAGTTTGGATTCTATAGCCAGTACCCAGGAGGACATAAACATTTTGAGAATTATTTTTGAACAACAAGATATAAGTGTTAAAAACTAGGAAGCATGTTTTAAAAAAGCAGATTTTAAAGTGAATAACCTGAAAAGTAAAATAATTTTCAAATGGAAATGGATATTATTGATAAAATCTCTTTTGTCTCCAATTTTTCTTTATGTTAGTTATATCTTTCCTCACCCACCTTGTTTAGAGACAAGGTTGTACAGTGTTTTTTTTTCAAGCATTGTGGGGCAGTAGGCTCAAGCCAGTGAAAAGAGATATTACGTATAACTGAAAAAGCAGTGGAGGGGGTGTTAGGGATGCTTAAACCTGTTGTCTTTTATTTTGGTTTCTTTTTTATAACAACTTTACCACGGCCCTGCATAATGTGGATAAGATGTGGGTGGATGCGGTTCTGGATTGGATCTCAGTGTATCTCTTGGAGTTGCAATCTTCCCAGTTACAGAATATTAGGATGCTAGCTTTGTTCCTGACTATATTACAGCTGCATTTCAGTAGGTTAAAAAGTAGAAGTTCTCATATGGGATGATGATCACAGCATCTAGGAAATAACTTTACCGGACCAGCATAGCTGAGTATTTTTATTCTGACTTAATGCTTCCTCACTATAGTGATTCAGACACTAACTTGGTTCTAAGACATCTGAATGATACTAGGATGCCTCCTTGTGTCTGGGATGTTTTGTGGCTGAGTTGTTAAGGCAAGCTGGGTGTTAGAAACCCCCACAAACACAAACAACTGTCTAAGAGACACTGTCTCCATGAAGAGTGTAAAAACATTTTAGAAACACAGGAACACCTGCTCTTTCAGTGTAGGTATACCCATCAGTTTTGGAACTTTGTTGCACACCAGTGGGTGAACTATTGTTTTGGTCCCACATTTATCAGGGGTTGGTGCTGGGCATCTTCTCTGCTAGATGGTGGCCTTATGACTTTTTCACATTACAGGTGCTAGTGGCACTGTTTAAATATTATATTTGGCAAGCAAGGGGTTCCTGGGTTCTACAACAGTAATTGGTTTCCCATCAAGAATTGCTTAAGAATGTACAGCTGGAATTTTTCAAAGTATTCGACCATGACAAGCATTCCTACCTGGTTGCAAGTGAGAACCTTTTATGTTGGACATACCTAAAGTTTTTGTAATTCTTTGTATCAAGACATCTGTGGTTTATTTGGTTTCTTTTTTTTTTTACCTTTATTTCTTTTGCTTCATACTATAATGGCATGGTTACGTTCAGTTTTTTTCTTTGATTCTGGACTGTGTAATGACTCACTTGTATCTGTTTGTCATATGTTTATTTTTCTGTAATAAAATTCCCCTACTTATTTCAAGAAGTGCCATGAGATCTTTGACATTCACCTGAACAACCACCAGAAGAGGCATACAGGACCTCAGTTAAACATTTCAGTCAAAAGATGGGTTTTGGATACATTGCACTTAGAAAAATACAAACATAAGCAGTTTGGGATTCAGAATCTGCCTGTATTGAGAATTTCTGACACAAGCCAGCCTTGTGTCCAAAACAGAGATTAGACAATTCTGCCTGACATACAGAATGCTACAGATAGATACAAAGAGTTGAAAATGTAATGGGTGCAAATAATTTTGCTAGCACCACTGCAGCTCAGATATATAGTATTTAGAAAAATAAATCATGCCAGATTGTAAGCTGCAACCAAAACTAGACTCAGTCTTAGAAAAGTATAATATTTAATCAATAGTTGAATTGTAACTATGATATACACAAAGCTTCACTGACTCATAATGAACAAATGAGAGTGTTTGCCTTATATAGTAGCTTTTTGACATAAACCATACATTTCACTGACTACCTCATTTATGTTACATGATTTATAGCAGGCTACCTATCAAGTTATGATCACATCTTGCAAGCGTATCAATATTCAAGACACATTTTGGTGTAGCATGTCTTACAAAATCAAGCAAGGTTGGAATTTATGCAAATGTGTCTTATTTTCTGGCACAATATTTTCAAAGTAATTCATAATGTCATGATGTGTTTTTATTTTACTCACTTCTGAAAACAGTACTCATAAGTAACTTAGAAGAGCAATTAATATGCAGCTCAATATGTTGTTTGAATTACTGACATAAAAGGATAAATAAAATGTCACTCAAAGAATAGGGTAGCCTGGTTTTTGTATGACGTTTTCTGTTTTATTGTTTTATTCCTTTATTTTAATATTTGATTAATAGTCTGAAAGCCTTGAGTTCATTAACAGTGCAGTGTCAGTCGCTCAGTAGGTAGCACATTGCCTCTGGTAGCTGGAAGATTTGAAGGCCGTGGGTTCTAGCCCTGCAGCAGGTACTTAGGGGTAATAGCCATAAATTACACTGTAGTGCAGTGCAAGGAGAAGTACTACACTGTTGAGATGCTGTCCTTCAGATGAGATGTTAAACCGAGATTCCTTCTGCCCATCTCTGGCCACTGTCCAGATGGAAGTTAAAGATGCCACTGAATTACTGAAAAAGTAGAGGAATTTTATATGAATGACAAGAACACTTTGTAAATACAGCATAAACTTTATACATGAATGAAACAGATAACCAAAACAGCTGTCTATCTAAATCAAAATAGAGAAAAAGTAAGTAATTGTGAAAGAAAAGAACCTGCCACCATTCTACCACAGATGTATTCCATTATGTTAACAGGTAACTTCTCTCCAAAGTATACAAATCTATTGCCTCAATAAAATTCTGAATTCAAAGTCATATACTGTACAAAGTTCTACTGTCACTTCTTCTAATAGGTTTTTCAAAGACCCCTCTTTTTCCTGTAAGATAAATTAAGATCTAGCCTGCCAGATGCACCATTTCAGGCAAGACAGTATGATAAAAAACATTTCTTGCCAAATTTCCCACTCACCATCAAATTTGTCTAAACTTAGTAAATCATAAGACTTTTTTGATAACAGAATTATCCAGTTTATCCTGTCATGTTCATAAAAGAGTGATTAACAGATAAATAAAAAAAGATGTACCATTGTCTCCTCCTGTTGAAAACAGTTCTCTGTAATACAGCATCTTCCATGCATGGTTTTATAACTTAGGTTGTTTCTAACATTTAAAGATACAAGCACACATGACCAGGTATTGTCTCACATGTGGCAGCTGCACTGTTTTCCAGTAACTGCTTGGCAATTGTTTTGTGGGTACAGGTCAAAAACAGGATAGATTGTAAAGGCTTGGTTAATGATAATGCTACACAATTGTTTCCTATCATTTGCCTGACAATGTTGTATTGTTATATGCCACTGTTTAATTGTCTTGAAGCTTTCACCTACATAAAGAGAAAGTGGTCTTGATGTACCCTTAATGATCTTTAACTATTTGCTTCCCATTGCATCAGAAACAGTGCATACCAATATTTAAAAATGTAATCCATAGTTTTAAGCATCATCAGCTAATGCTTTTAAATGTGTATAAATAGTATTGTAGAATTTCTTGGCAGAAAATGACTGCTAGGCACACACTCTGACCAGATTGTCCCTGCCTAGTCTGTCTTTGCAGATCCCAATTGGTGTCCAGTAACCCTTCTTCATCCATGCCTATTCACCAGTATTGCCCTATGTCTTTCCTATGTATCCTTGAAACTCCCTACTGTTTTCACCTCCACCACTTCCACTGGCTGTCTATTCCAGGCATCTTTCACTCCTTCAGTGAGTTAGTACTTCCTCAAATCCCTTTAAACTCCCCTTACCCAACTTCATCGCATGCCTTCTGGTCATGGTGCTTCTCTTCATTTGCAAAAGATTCCCATCCTGCACTCTGATTACCTCAATGAGGTACTTGTAGCTCCCTCTTGCTCTCTTCTACAGTATACTTGTTGATATCCCTCATTCTCTTCTCATAGGACTTTTGGTGCAACCCCTGCACCATTTTAGTTGGCCTCCTCTGGACTGACTCCACTCTGTCTATGTCCTTTCTGAAGTGCGGTCTCCAGAACGGGACAAAATACTCAAGGTGGGGTTATAGTGGCAAGTGATATAGTGGTACTGCCATCTCCTTTCTCCTGCCAGAGATACTGTATGGACCACAACATTCAACATGTCCTACCCGCTGCTTTGTCACAGCGCTCTGCCACATTGAGGTCATCAGATATGATACACCGAAGGTCCCTTTCCTGATGAATGACTATCAATACCACCCCCATCCTATATTCAATCTGTGGGTATCTATTGTCTAGGTGCATGATTTTGCACATTTTTGCATTGGCCCCCAAATGCCATGGTCTTTAACACTCATCAAGTTTCAGAAGTTCCTTATGCATTCTTGTCCACCTATTATAGATTGTGGTGTCATCTTCAAAAAGGCACACAGTACCTCTCTTACAGTTCTTCTGCAATGTCACTTATGAAGACACTGTAGAGACCCTGTCCCATAACTGAGCCCTGAGGCAACCCACTGGTCATCCTACCATTATTAGAGTGAGTGCCATTAACTACTACCCTCTGTCACCTATCCATTAAATAGTTTGTAACACAATTCACCACTTTGGATCCCATCCATAGGCATCTTAATTTCTTTATTATTCTCCTAGATGGCACAGTGTCAAAAGTCTCGATAAGGCCCAGCTAGACCATGTACACTACCCTCCTCTGATCAATTTAACCAGTCACCCAGTCAAAAAAAAATAACAATCAGATTTGCCTGGCATGACACCTTGCACCCCAATGAATCCATGCTGCCTTTGATCTAGCAGCCCATTGGATTCAAGATGCTCTACCAACCTTTCCTTTAACAGTGTTTCCATTAGTTTCCCCATCATTGAGGTTAGACTGACAAACCTATAGTTGCTAGCCACTTTCCTGCTGCTGCTCTTATATAGAAGGACACCGTCTGCTTTCCTCCAATCCTCCAGAACCACATCTGATTCCAGTGAATTGTTGACTAAGATCATCTTTGGGATAGCTAGCACCTCTCTGAGTTCCCTTAGTATCCTTGGGTGAATCCTGTCTGGTCCAATAGCCTTGTCCACCTTTAGAGCTGAAAGTCCCTTTAGGACTCCTTCCTCTTAAAATGTACTTGTGTCCACCCTCAACCCTCCCCCACCTTGTTCCTGCTGTTCCCTGGTATTTCTACCACCCTCACTCCACTGTGAAGACAAAAGAAGTATCTTTTCTTGATGTCTGCTTTTTCTGGGTCCACTTCTGTGCAGTCCCCCCGCCACTCTCCTTATCCTTATGATCCTTTCCCTTATTTTTCTTTTCTCACTTATGTACCTGAACAAATCCTTAACCCCATTAATTACCTGTTTGGCTATCCTTTCCTCTAACTGTCCTTTGCTCACCTCACTGCCTTTCCTGCTTCCCTCAGTTTTATTTGGTATACCTCCCTGTCTTCCTACTGTACCTTTGCATTTGTTTATACCTCATGAATGTCACACTTTTTTCCCTTCACCACTGTGGCCAGTTCCCTAGATTACTATAATGGTCTCTTTTCCTTCTGCTTTTACTCACTTCCTCGTGTATAGGCCGGGCACCTTACTAATTCCCTCCTTATTATTCCCTACTGTTCCTCCATCCCTCCCTGGCAATCCCTCCTTACTAGGCAGTTACGGAGGCAGTCTTCCATTTCTTTAAACTGCAAAATAGTGGATTACCAAGGACCTACCTTGCAAAGTGATGGGGGTGATCACTATGTGGGCCAGTGTGAGTAGGATTTCTACCTTATATAGGTCTATGCTTATTGAATTATTATTTTGTTTTGCCTATCTGTGGCACCAGCTTGATATCATTACAAATGACTTACTGGGTGACCAGTGAAATGGATCAGAGAACTTACAAATTCCTCCTGTTCCTAAATCAATTGTTCACCAATTTCTCTGCCTTTATGAACAATGCATTCCCTACTCTCCTCTCTCCCCTTGTTCTGCTCGTATCCCTCTCTTTACCACCTCCACTTGCTCACTACTCATCTGTGCCTAATAACTCTCCCAACCCCAACAGTTACTATCTCTAATCCCCTACTCACATCCATGCTATCACTTCCTCCCTCCCTCCATTTGAAATATGGTCTTACTCTGCCACTATTTCTCATGTGGCTTTGATAATGGTGCCCACTTTCACTGTGGTTAACCACCTTCTTCTTCCTCAATCATCCACTCCCTTCTACCCACATCTCCCAACCTCCTCGCCAGCCCCTTCAAATTCCCATAAGCTCCCCTTTCTCATACTTGCTCTCCTCTTGCTCTCTGCCTGGGATATCCACCCTAACCCAGGCCCTATTGCTTCTAACTCCTCTGGTGCTTCCTTCTCTACTAGCTCCCCCTGCTCTCTTCTCTAAGCCCTCCCAAAGGGCTTAAAGATCCTACATCTAAACAGCCACAGCTTGTTGCAAAAAATAGACCAGATTCAGACCATGGTGTGCACTCTAAAACCAGACATTCTAATCATCTCAGAAACTTGGCTAAAGAGCACAATCCCTGACCACTTGGTCTCCATTCCTGGCTACTCACTGCTAAGGCAATACCATGCTGGCAGGGGTGGTGGTGATGTGGCCATTTATGTCCTAGCCTCCATCCAATATTCCATCATCTACTCATCCTCAAATCTTGAGACCCATGATGCCCTAGCTATCCATATGACCCTCCCCTTCACTCTCCCAATCTTCATAGCCAGCATTTACTGCTGCCCAAGTGTCCATTCTTCAGTTGCGCTAGACTGCTTAACCTCCATCACTTCCATTGCTCACTCTGGGGAATTATTCATCCTAGGTGACTTCAATATAAATTTGTTGTCACCTAAAAATACCAAAACTAAAAATGAAATTGGAGTCCTAAACCACTCCCAACTGATCTCCGAACCCACCTAACCAAATCACAAGGCACAACAATACTCCCTACTCAACTGAGCCCTTACCTCCCACCCCCACTGCATCATCAGCTCTAGCATTTTCCTTGATGCTCTCAGTGACCATAACCCAATATTCATAGTTAGGAAAATCCACAGAACTAAATCACCCCACAAAACCATACAACTATGCTCTTTCAAGTCTCTTCACCTTGAACCTCTCCTAAGTAACCTTGCCACTTCTGATTGGTCCCTCTTACCTCCTTCCACTTGGTTGATAAGGCCCTTGCCTACTTTAAAGTAATCTTTCTTGTAAACTGGAAAGCCTTTGCTCCAAACCAAACCAGAGTCAGAGGTAACCACTTACCATGGATAACCATGAACTTCTGGCCTGCCTCAGTGCTACAGATTGAGCCTGGAAGTGTCATAAAGCTACCCAGCATCCTCGTGACCTCGCAAACTACTGCATGCTCTGAAACACTTACACCAGGGCTACAAGGTTAGCCAAGTCCAAATATTTTAAATCTGCCTTCTTCACCAACATAAATTCCTCTTCAAAGTTCTGGAAGGTAATCCATACCCTATCTACCCCCTCATCCCCCCCCCAGTATTTAAAGTAAATAGCTAGCTAGTGCCCCACCCACCAGCTGTAGCTGTGGAATTTAACTCCTTCTATACCTCCTGCACCACTGAGCTACTGAAATCCCTTTCCTCTTACCAATCACCCTCCCCACCATCTACCAGTGTGCCCCCTCCACCACCCTCCCATCTCCCCTTCTCTTTTGCTACTGTAACCCCAAACAGTTCCCTAAGTGCCCTTCTCATCATCAACCCCTCTAAAGGTGCCTCCCCTGATGGCTTTGACCCAAAACTTCTCTCCTTCTCCTATTCGGCCATTGTCTACTCCCTCTCAATAATCCTAAATTTCTCAATCTCTACAGCCTCGGTTCCCTCTTCATAGAAACATGCAGTGGTCCTCCCTCTACCAAAGGGGTTGACCCATCACCGCCTGGCAACTATCTCCCTATTTCTCTCCGTCCTACCCTTACCAAGCTTCAAGAACACATTGTCCTCTCCCAAATCACCTCTTTTCTAGCTGACATCTCCTTTTTCACCCCTTTCCAATCTGGTTTCAGGAAAAACCACTCAACCACCACCTCTCTCCTGTGGCTCCCAGACTCCATCATAACCAGGATGGACAATTGCCAAATTACCTCTTCCATTTTTGTCAACCTGGCCAAAACCTTCAACGCTGTCTCTCACTTCCTTCTCCTTGACTCACTCTTGGAAGCTGGCCTATCTCCCTCTGCCACAAACTGGCTCAAGGCCTACCATATTGGCAGAACCAAATCAGTTAAGATCTTGGATGCCACTTCCCCTTCCCTCACGATTAGCACTGGAGTGCTCCAGGGCTCTGTATTGGGATCCCTCCTATTCTCTATCTTCTTAAATGACCTTCCCTCTGTTTGCTCCCCCTCCCCCACTATACATATGTATGCCAATGATACAGTACTGTATGCATCTGGCTCCTGTCCTGCTGTGGTTACAACCAGCTTACAGCAAGATGTCAACAAGGTTCAGCTCTGGTTTGCTAACTATCAACTTGTCCTCAACACCAAGAAGACTGTCTCCATGACCTTTGGCACTAGGCAGAGACACTCTAGGCTTCCCTCCCTCCCTACCCACTTTCCACACCCTTGATGGGACTTTTCTTGAGGACACATCCTCCTTCAGGTACTTAAGTGTTTGGTCTGACCAACACCTAAACTTCTCTGGACATATTGATGCCATCCAGAAAAAGCTGTGCCCCAAGCTTGGTGCCCTGTTCAGGAACTGTATTTGCATCCCTCCTATGGCTAGGTGTGAACTTGTTCAGAAGATGATACTGCCCATTTTCGATTACTGTGACGTAGTCTATGGTGTTACCCCAAGTCCTCCCTGGCCAGACTGGACACCCTGTTCATTTCCATCTGCTGCTTTGCCCTGGATGCCTCCCCCACCTCTCACCCACCCCTGCAATCTTTATCTTGCCCTATCCTTCCCCTCTCTTTCAAATAGGCGACTCTCCCACTGTGCTAAATTCGCCTCCAAGCACTGGTTGGGTGAGCTCCCTTACTACCTCCTTTTCTCCTTTATAACAACCCCCATCCTCCCATTCCCTTAGATCAACTGACTCCCGTACCCTGGTAGTCCCCTGCAGATCCATCTTAATCCACCAATTCGACTACTCTCACTGTCTCCCAAAAATTTGGAATTTCCTCCCCCATCAAATCTGGCACTCATCCTCTGCCTACTCCATCAGCTCTGCCCTCAATAATTACCTTGCACCTAGCTGCTCCTGCCATGTCCCTCCCTAATTCTCTCTTTTGAGCACTGATAAATCCTACCCCTCTACCGTCACCTTCATTTTACCCTGTGCACCCAGACCCCCCATAATTCTAGCTCTCCTCCCATTCCCCCAAATTGCACCCCCTCACTGGCCTCCCTTGATCTCTCACAGAATGTAATGGGACCCCGAATGCTCCCCATGGGCTATGCATCCTGATGGACTATTGATTAGGCCCCATCCCCGCCAAAGGTGTGAATTCTCTCTCCCTCAAGGGTTCAGTGCTTATTCTCTCCCTCTACTATCACTGTTTTAATCCCTACCTACTGACCATCCCCAATCCCCTGACAGAGTAACCAGCATCCTGAAGAGTCCTCTCTTGGGTTAGGTCCTATTCCCCTACCTAGCATTTAAGTAACATCTCCTTCTTCTCTTTCTCCTCCCTCTTTAATCCCTACAGCCTTATCCACCTTTCTGTCTGGTCCAATAATAAATATGCACTTATATGTACATACACTATATTGGCAGTTTTTGATACTGGCACTGTCAAATAATGTATAATACATATACCTGTTAATCAAGTATGATGTCATCCCTTAGGGACTAGTTAAGTTTTCTGAAGTTTCTATCCCCTGCACCATGATGAAGCCTTTACAGACAAAGGACTGGGGCACATAATCCCAGGTGCCTGGTGCTGAGCTCTGTCACTTGTTATGCCTGTTATGGTAAAGTGAAATGATCTGAATCCTCATCACATCTGAGCACAATTTGTTGTGGTGGGAGTGCAACTTAATTCAGGATTACAGTTCCTGTTTTTTTTTTATATCTACAATCCTAAAATCCAGGACCATTGTCCTCATGTGGTTTGCTGCTGCTCCCATCTTAATGTCTAACAACACAACATAATGATCACTGGTACCTAGTGGAATGCCCACTGTGAGGTCCACAATGCTATGCCTGGTTGTAAGCATCAGATCCAGGACTGCCCCCTCCCTCGTGGGTTCATTGACTAGCTGTCTGAGAAAATATTCTTGTAAGGAGTCGAGGATGGCCCTACTCCTTGTCGAAGCTGCAGTTGGAAGACTGCAATCTACATCTGGCAGAAGTTACCAACTCACAGCATTTCCCCTTAATTGCCATCCTGATAATGGCTTCCCAAGTGCTTCATCCAACTTTACTCCCTTTGCTTAAGTTCTGTATATGACCCTGTACAGATGGCAGCCCCAACACCTGTCTCTAGGATAACCCACAACATCTCCAGTCCTTCCTCTTCCTCTGGGTACCCCTGTACTTCCGAAGCCTTGATTGCCTCCCTTATATATAGTACAACCCGTCCTCCCCTCCCTCATTCCTTGTCTCTCCTGAACATACAGTGGCCCAGTATGGCCATATCCTAGTCATTGCTATTAGTGCACCATGAACCTGTTATGGTGACCAAATATAGGCTAGTCTTCTCCATGATGGCCTCCAGGTTTAAAACTATATTTGCCAGACTATTGGCATTGGAACACATGGCTCTCCATATGTTACTCCCTTCCTGCCTCCCAGTTTTCTCCATCCCTCCTGCCCGTGTTGTTCCCTGAAACTCCCCTGACCTCCACCTCCCTTATTACCTTCTTCATTACCTGTCTTTTTTAATCCTCTCATCTTGCTTTCTTGATTTATACCTCCTTGTCATCAGCCTTATCCTCACCCTTGTCTCTTTGCATCCCAGCTCTGGGGGAGCTTTCTCCCATCAGGCCCATCCTCCTCTTCATCATCTGGGGATGGCAATTATTGCCTGCCTTGGTTTTACTGCTTATCCACCTGGCTTGTTAAAATGCTCATCCAAGTAGCATTTAAATCTCCTGCTAAGGACTGAGGTCTCCCTCCTTGAAGGATGCAGGCCATCTCCCCTGTAGAGGCCTATATCATCCCAGACTGGCCCCCAGTCCTCAATGTAGCCAAAAGCCCTCCTCCATATAACATGTCTTCAGCCAAATGTTAAAAGCCCTGTTGAGGAGTGCCCTTTCCCCTCCCAGACTGTACACAGGTAACACCTAGGCAAAAGCCACATTGCATGCCACCTGCTTGAGGCCCCTCCCCAGCTCCATCAAATTTCTCTGCATTACCTCTACCCTATCCTTTGCCTTTCATGCCATCCATTCACTGGTCTGAGCGCGCCCATCAATAGGGCACCAACTTTTAAAACTCGTCACCCCTTCCCTGAGGTCTGCCCCTCATGGAGTTAGAATAAATAGTTAGAGGGTGTGGGGTGCATAGCCCCCCACATGAGGAGTTCAGGGGCACATCCTCCAGCATAAAAAATAGGATGCAAATTAAATTCCCTGGCACCCTAATGACGGGCACACTGGGATAGATGCGTTCTGGTGGTGGAAGTTATCTTTTGCCAGTTCATTCATCCCAGGTGGACAATTACATTTAGCTTCCTCCCATCTCCTGCTACCATTGCAATCCTCTGAGTCCTTTGGGATTTGCAAACCTCTTTCCTTAATCTCGCAGTATGTGTTGTTCCACTTCATTTGATTTAATCTGCTTCCCCTATGGAAGCCTAAAAAAATACTGTGCAGTTGAGCTTCAACACATAGCTGATGGACTGGAATATGGGCAGTAAAAATGTTTTTACAATGTAGACCCTCTTTTATTACATTGGCCATCTTTTTCATTTCTACACATTTTGTTCTGCTAAAGTAATTTCTTTTCTTACTAATTAACAATGCAATATAAAACAAAGAAACATAGACAGTGATGGCAGAAAAAGTCCAGGGTCCATCCACTCTGCCTGAGTTCCCTATTTTGCCCCAGGGCCTACTGTTCTTCCAGGATCCTAGCCTCCCTACCATTCTCCTTACAAATTCTGACAACCTGAGCAACCACTACACATTTCATTCCATCCCATCTTTGCATAAAGCCACTAATGGTTTTTGCACCTACCACTTCAGCTGGCAGTTTGTTCCATGGCTCCACTGCCCATTCTGTAATATAGTATTTGCTCAAGTCCCACCTGAACCTCCCTCCTGTTAGCTCCCACTCATGCCCACATGACCATGGTATTCAAGTTAAATAGTTCCTGGCAGTTCACACTGTTAATTACTTTCATGAATTTGAAGGTCTGTATCATATTTCCCCTCTCCCATCTTGTCTCTAGTAATTGCAAGTTCAGTGCTTTGAGGCTATCCTCATAGGACATGCCCTGCTGGCCCTGAATCAGTTTTGTTACCCTGCATGGCACCATCTCATGCCTATCCCCATCCTTTTTGAGGTAAGAACCACAGAACAAGGTGCAGTACTCCAGGTGTGGCCTCACCATGGTTCTACAGTATATAAGGGAAGCATTATCTCCCTTTCTCTATCAATACCCCTTCCAATACATCCAAGCATCCTATTTTCCTTGCTATAAACCTTGTTGCATTAACTTAATTGCTTTAGGGAGTCACTGATGATAACACCAAGGTTTCATTCCACAGCCATGGTACTGCATCTCACCCCTCCCATCTAGAACTCCATCCACGGTTTCTTGTTCCCTTGGTGCATGATCTTGCACTTTTTGGAACTGAATGTCAACTGCCAATCCTTGACCACCCCTCCAGGCGTGCAGGTATCTATGAATTTCCTGAGACACAGCCTGCCCTGTATCTCCTCACCAATGTCACTGATGAACATGTTGAAAATGACCGGACCCAGGACAGATCCCTGTGGAACCCCACTTGTGACTTACCTCTCTTCTGATTTAACATCATTGACCACTAGCCTGTGCTGCCTCCCACTTAACCAGTTACCTATTCAGTTTAATATGACCTTAGCCACAACCAGATCCTCTGTCTTCTTCAGTAAGCATCTGTAAGGAACTCAGTCAACAGCCTTGCTGAAGTCGAATTAGAGCAAATCCAGTGTGGCTCCTATCCAAATCCCTTATCACCCAGTCAAAGAAAACTATCAGGTTAGTCTGACAAGACCGCCCTGCCACACATCTGTGCTGCTTACTATCCTGGAGACTGTTACACTCCAAATAGTCCACAAGACCCTGTTTGATCAGCGTTCCTACAATCAAGGTAACACTGACATGTCTGTACTACCCTGCATGTTCCTTGTACCCACCCTTAATGAGGCAGAACTTTGACTGCCACCCTCCAGTCCTTCAAAACAACCCCCATCATTAAAGACCTGTTGAACAGACCTACCAGGGGCTCAGCTGATTGTGCTACCAATCCCTGAGTATCCTCAAATGCAACCCCTCTGGTCCTGGGGCCTTATCAATCTTTAGTGCTGCAGCCCTTTCTGGACCCTTTTGCTAGTAAATGCTGGCTGCTCATCTCTGGGAACCCCTTAATGGCCTTCTTGGTGCCACTTTCTGGCAAGAGCCCCCACCCTCCCTAGTGAAAATTGAGCTATAGTAATCATTAAGGAGGGTGGTGTTTTGCCTGTTTGTTTCAATCACGCTATCCCCCTCTGTTAGCCTCACAATTCCTTCCCCTTTCTTCCTTTTTTCACTAATATACATGAAGAACTCTTTTTCTCTACTTTTGACCACCTTTGCAATATGCAGTTCTGAGTGTGCTTTTGCATCTCTAACCACCCTCTTTGCCTCCCTAGGTAACCCCTGAAAACAGGTACTTGTGCCTAGTGGGCCTTACCCGGTTACCAAAAGAATAATAAAAAAAAAATCAGCAAATATTCTTCCCACTGTTCTCCCCCTACTTTTCTTTAGATTTGTTGAAGGCTTTTTTCTTATCCCTCTCCACTTCCTTGACCTTACCAAGAACAATAGTGGTCTATTAAACTTTTCTTTTTGGTTACCGTTCTCATGCATTCCTTAGATGTCCCAGAATGGCTCCAATTATTGCTCCCCATCTCTTTTCCACCCCATCTATGTTGTCCATCCTTCATAACTTATCCCTGACTGGCTCCTTCAGCCTATTGAAGTCTGCCCTTCTAAACTTATACTTGTAGTTTTGTAACTATACTTATAATTTAGAGATAATAAAAGATGTTGTTGCCTATAGTTATATTCAGATTCATGAATAATATTCTTTTAGATTATCCCCATCCACATATTTGTCTGATTTATTTTTAAATGACAATAAGGTCCCACTATTAATCATATCTGCTGGTAAATAGTTCCAAACCTATTATTCTTTGTGTACATTACATTTTTCTTTTATCTGTACATTATTAAAATAGCTAATTTTGACAAGCTTCATATGACTTCTTGTGAAGTGATTGTCAGTACAGAAACTGAGTCCTGGATCATCCATCATGCTATCTTTATGTAGATTATAAGGAGTAGTAGGCTTCCTCTTATTCTTCTTCTGTGTAAACTGCATAATGATAGAATGTCTATGTCTTTCACTGAAATCCATATGTGCTAAACTCCACATCATTCTTGTCGCCTGCCTTTGAATTTGTTGAAGCCTGTTTCTGTTTCCTTGGTTTAGTCCATTTTCCTGTTTCCTTGGTTTAATGAAGGACTTCAATTTTCGATTGTAGTTAACCAGATATGAGGACCAGTTTGAAGCAAACAGAGTTATGGTCACCGTTCCCTAATGGTCCTCCTTCTCCCACAGCTCCTACCACTTATGAGTGGTGAGCAAAACATCAAGAATTGTGGTGTGCTTCTTAAGTAATTATTCCAGCAGACAGTCCTGAAATGCATGCAGCAAGACCAGGCTTCTGGGTTTCCTGGACACTGGAACATCCCAATTGATGTCTGTCGGTTTCAGATCACACACCACCACTATGTCCCCCTAAGCTAGCTCTCTTTTCAGTTCTTTTCTGAGCTACCTGCCCCACTCCTCACCTTGTGCTGATGGTCTATAGATCACCCCAAAGTGCAGTTTCTTGCCTGAGGCCACCATAACTTGCACCCAGAGGAACTCAGTTTCACCATTACTACACCTAATGCATCCATCTTTTAACACCTCTATGCCATCCTTGACATAAAACAGTACTCCTCCTCCTCCTCTACCTGTTCCTGTATCCCTCTTGAACATTGAGTACCCGGGGACCTTCAGTTCTTAGTCATTATTTTCTGAAGCCCATGTTCCTGTTATGGCCACAATGTCCAACTCAGTGTCTGCATCAGTGCCTAGCACTCACTTATTTTATTACCAAGGCTTCTGATATTAAGGCATACCCCTTCCATCTGCCCCAATGCTGCTTTTCTATTACCCTGGTGCTTCACATGTCCTCTTATCTACTTGTACTTCTTGATTTTTGCACCCTTTGTGTTCCCCCTGTCCAAAGTCCTTTCTCCTAGTCCAGTGTGGGCCACAGGTTTCTCTATACCAGCTGTGCTATTACAAGCCTCAAGAAGTGGGGGAGTACTATCTAGGATTCCCTTTCTCTTCCTTGCCATTGAGGTTACCCTAGAACCTGTCCACTGCAGTCAGTTTAAATGTCCAATATAGATGTCAAACTTCTGCCCCAGCAGGCCCACTCTCTTATCAGGTGAACCCTCTTCAAATATTACTACCAAAATGTGCATTGACTCTTTAGTTAATGTAATGTCTGCTATATCAGTTGATCTCTTCCACTCAGCTGTACCCAAGTCCATGCCCACGCTTTACAGTAGGTTCAAATATGAGCTTGAAACCTAAGAAAATTCCTTGAAAAGAAGTACAAAATGTACCACAGAATTTGCATCCTTTAATAATAGGTGGATGCAATCTGCATAATCCACTAATTTTACAGCCAAAGGGTCTTCACGAGTCATTATTTAATTAAAGTGGTTATTGTATTCCAATTTCCAAAGACTGGGATCCTAACAAAATAGCTGTAGAATAGAATTGTTGGGGCAACATTTACTAACTCCCCTGCTTAACTGACAAGGTGTTCTTAGCCATCCATTAATCTGGGGGGGGTAATAATGGCTGTCTTATAAAGAAATGTGATCTCAGATACTAAAAGTTCTGGAAGTCCATATGCCTTTAAGACTGTGACTGGGAATTAATCTGAAGTCCGATCAAAGGCCTTGTCCCAATCCATGGTAAGGAGAAGACCTGTTGATATCTCTGCATTCCCTCTTTTCGCTAGTTTTCTAATTAACAAAAGACTGTCTTGTATTTTTTGCCTGGGAATTCAGCAAGTCTATGACGTAGTTATAAGCTGTCTGCTGCATACAAGATCCCCATACCTTGGCTCTTTGTTAACATTTTAATGTCTGAACTGAAGAGACTGATGGGTGTCCAGTCATTAATGTTGATCTTTTCCCCTTTTATTGTAAAAAATAAAGGACCCCATGTGGCATACTATTCCCCATTCCTTTTTTTAGAGTAGTATTTAAGACTTCTGTTAATTTGGCAATCAAATCCACTACTAGAAATGTATATACAAGTATTTCACATGGCAGACCATCTCTTCCTGAGGCTGAATCTGGTTTTAAGGAACACATAACTATTCTCAGCTCTGACTTATTTTGGAATGAAGTTAGACATACATGTCCAACAACAGAGTTGGAAGTGGTATATCTGAAAAAAGACCCCATCGTCTACCTGAGAGACTGCAGTGAAAAAAAGTAGACTTTCAGTGTCTATTAATATAATTAAAAAATTTCTCCACATATCAAATGGTAGTTCCCTATTTCATCCTTTAATCCTGAAAAAAAGCCTTGTTTCAATTCTCTGCTTGCAACTTTCAAAAGGGCTTGCTTGATACCATTTTTGCTGTGTCTCAAACTTCTGTTTTATTACAGAGATATTATTCTATTAAATTGAATATCTGACATAGCTTGGTGCATCTTCAGAATTTGCTCAAAATAATTTACTTTTGTTAGACTGCTCAAAGATAAGAGTTTGTTAAGTAGATTTTGCAAATCCAGATGCTTCAGGAATAGTTTTTGTTTTTCTCATCTGTTTTTATAAACATGTTTATAAATTAAATCTCTTTTTATGTCCCCCCACCTCCACCACCATGAACAGGGTCTTCATATATCAACAAAAGTGTTTTCCTGGCCATATTTGTTTTAGATGTTACTTAATGCTATTGTCATTTAATAGAGATACATTGAATCTCCATTGACCCCATTGATCAAGGCCCATATGGGGGTTGGACAAATCCCCAAACAACATGTTCACAAGTTTTATAATCAGATTTGTCAAAAGGGATTGTGTATGCCTTTATTAAGGACAACCATTGGGGGACAAACCACAAATCTAATTTAGAAGAGATGGTGCCCTTAAAAATGTGTGTTCCCCAATTTTGTTTGCCTTGCAAGTAGTATTCAGCTAGCCACTAGTCTGACACTTTTTTTTAAATTTCAAAAATGCCACGGTCCAGAAGATTTTATCAATTTTTGTTCCTATGTCTCTTGGACACAGACCACAGTTGAAGTTCCCACCAAGCATTATATCTTTTGAAGTGAACAACATTGGTTGAACTCATTTATAGAGCTTTACTGTATTTATGAAGCCATTATTTGAGGAACATGGCTGGTAAATAAACATAAATGTAAACCCGTGAACTTAACTTTTAGCAGTTAGATTCTACTCTCGGAAATATTTACACATTTTAAAACCTTAAAAATAATTTTTCTTAAAGAGAATTCTTACTCCTACTCTTGAGCACAGACCCTTCCCTATCAACCAGCATGATTGCCTTCCAAATCAGGATGTCTGAGCTCTACTGATTTTATAGGTTGCATAAATGTTTGTGTTTTGCAAGAAGATAATGTCAAAGTGCAGTTTCATTAGGATGGAAAAGGTAGTCAACAGTTTGTATTTTAATACTATATACTTTTATTATGTGTAGGCTCAAATTGTGTTATGCCAGCAGACAGAAACAAAGAAAAGGAAGGAAAGAAAGAAAGAAAGAAAGAAAGAAAGAAAGAAAGAAAGAAAGAAAGAAAGAAAGAAAGAAAGAAAGAAAGAAAGAAAGAAAGAAAGAAAGAAAGAAAGACATTTCTTCTTTCCAGAACTCTCCAGTTTAATTCTACAATTCCTCTTTTTTGACATCTGGATTTCAGTAGAGGCCACTGTGGTATCTGGTGAAGGGTACAGTTGAGATGACATTACAGATGGCTCTTCACAGTCTTCTTCTTTGTCTCTACAGTCACATTGCTCCATTTCTTCCTACTTACTTGTTACTGGAATAGTATCCATTTCTTGAAATTTAAGTCTAGATTGCCTCCATTCCCTCTTTTTCTGGTAACCATTTGGATGCTGCCAGTCACTGGGGTCAATGGTGTAGCATCTACAAGAAGGAGTTTTTAGTATGGTGATTTTCTGCAGCCAGGGTCTCATCAACCATCATTTTTGTTTTATTCTTACATATGCATTCAGTTCCAGACTCAGAGAGGTACTTTTTCTGCCTTGGTGCAGATGTCAACTATTTCCTCCATTGTAGGACCGTATTGAACTCTGAAGCAAATTATGTCACTGGCTGTGCAATGTCCATATGCTGTTTTTTTCTAGCTACCACGCCCTTTCTCAGCATTGCCTGTTGTTGACCTTCCAGTTGTTTGAGCCTGAGTATGGATGCTTCAGAGTCCCACCATTTCTGCATGATTCTCATAGTAGTCTTTTTCCACCTCATCTGTTAAGATCTTCCTCATAAGGAGGTGCCCAGGATTAGGTGTGGTATGAGTGGCCTAACTCCTCACATTGATTCATTTTATGATATTTGTGCAATGGAGATTCATGTTGCTTAGCTCTGTACACAGACTGTACCATACCAAATCAACACACTGTTAAGGTGCGATGGCGACCACACTATCAATATGCCTTAGGCTCTCTGGGATAGAATATGACTTCCCATCTCTTCAAAAAAAGAAGCAGATGGGTTGATGTTATAACTCTTTCATATTTAGATGAACCCTTATTTTCCATCCCTCTGTCCATGTATTTTCAAAATCTATTATTGGTTCCTGATTCCTCAATAGTGTTCACCAAAGTTTTAGCCAGTACATAATGTGCACTAAACTGACACCCTCATTTTTAAACAGTATGGTCACTGTCTTGAAGGGTAAGTCTGTGAAGGGGATTAAAATAAATGGAATCTAGAAGATGAAGTTTTTTAATTCATGGTATTGTTCCAAACTGTTTCAAGGCCTGCTTCAGTGTTAAAACTTATCTCAAATGAAGTGTTCCCAAACGTGTGAATCAAAGCATAATGTGGATGTAGAACATTATATTATTCATCACTAAGGACCTTCGATACACTCAATCTGGGGCCTCTTCAAGGCCTCCTGTATACCTGAGTTTTGCAGTCTTTCACTTCTTACCTTTTTGTTGGTTCTGCTATGGGTCTGAACAAATTCAAGAATCACTTAGGTTCTGAGGGATGAGATTTGGTGGGGAGTAGTTGTAACTGTGGCAGGTTATGCAGAACTATCCTTTCTGGGTCTGACATGATTTTGTTAGTTTTGGCCCAGTATACTACTCTCTATGGTGTGGGAGATATATCCTGAGTCTGAGTTATCTGCCTGTGCAGTACTATCTCCACCAAAGGTGAAGTCATCTCCTCTATTAGTTCAGTTCAGTAGATCTGAGTCTAATTATTCACAAGATGGAGTAGTTTCTATAGCCTGTTGTTGTGTGTTGGGGGGGGGAGATTTTAGCCGAGATGATGTGCTGTTACCTTATTTTTTAAACAAAAGTGGGCTCTGGGTGCATTAAAAAACATGCTGGGATTTTTAGGTTAAACTTAAAGAAATCTGAACCTAGTGTCTCAGTCATAACTGCTACTGTGCAGCATGTCTGATTTTTCTGGCACTGACATTTGCTGTGTGCAAGCCTCCTGTAGTACCGCCTGATCTACCCATTCACTTATGGAAGGTGCACCCTTCCTACCAACTCCAAAGCCTCCTCCGTGCTCAGATATCAAATCTTTGGCTCCTCCTTTCTCGTTCCTTTGCCTCCCTGTCTTGTATTCAACTACCATAGCAGTCATCTGGGTCTTTAACTCAGTTGTGTGGCTGCACAAGTGCTGCTGACTGTACATTTTATCACTGACAGCATCAATTCTCACTGCCATAGCCATGCTTAGGTTAATCTGTGCCTCCATTCTAATCTGCAGTTTCTTTCATCAGCATTTTTGTGCTTCTATGAATAACATTGGGCCTTATTCATGAAGGGGCATAAAGTATGTGTCAAAGGTGCATACCCCACCCACACAGCTCTGCATCTGTGGACTGGTGCTCACTGGTAGTATTCATGATTGCTGGCCACCTGTCTGCAGACCCATCTCCTCAGTGGGCAGCCATTTGTTGCTGGATCAGGATAGTACAGGGGGCAGAGTGAGGGACACAGGCAGGCATCCATTTGAATGCCTAACCTGGCTCCCTGAGTGGCTCACATACTGGGCATGTGGGGGAGCCAGAAAGATGTGGATCACTAGCAGACTTAAAGTGACACTGGCAGCACAGACAAAAAAAAACACCACCCTGCCATAGATTCAGGGAGATGGAGGAACCATACCAAGTGCAAAGATTAAACTGCAGGGACACAGCAAACATAGCAGTTGTATGCACATGTACCAGAGATGGAATGATGGGTAGGGATAGGTCACAATGATCAACAAGGTGAAGGTCAGGAACAGTACCATTTGACAGGACAACATGGCTGTAGTCACCACTGTACTGGCATAAGAACACATCTGGGGCAAGGGACAGAGGAAAGGTGAGAGGCAATAGCAGTGATAGCCCTGCAACTCCAGGACAGTGGAGAGGTAGGGGCACCCGGAAGTTGCACCAGTGCACCAATGGGAGTTGTCCCTGGAGTGTCAACCACTGTAGCTGTACCCATACATTTCCCGGACCCTGGACCCTAGGGTCACTGATACATGTAGTGTGGGTGTAGGGGTCCCCAGTGCTGCCCCACATGCCACACCAGTTAATTCTGGCTCCAACCACTGTCCACCTGCCATGTACCCATCCTCCCATTCCAACAGCACCATTCTGCTGCACATATGAGAAAGACATATGTGCTAATACACCACACCACATGGGCATCTGCAACATGCATTTCCAGGGTGCACAGGGTCACTGGAGGGGACATGGGGTGGCAGGGCCTTTTGGCATGGAATTGGTACATCCAGGATCACATCACAGGATTACATATACTGTAGATGGTTTTGGCAGGGCAACATCATATTGCCATTCATACACCTCTGTTCTGCACATACACGTGTTGCAGTATTGCCTATGCTCCATGCTCACTGTAACAGTTTACCTCACCCAGCCCTCCTATAGCCACACCTGGGCACACTGGATTATACATTGCTGTGTCTAGACTTCTGCTGTCTGTACCCATATGCCTTCATGGACACAGAGCTTGGGTAGGATCCATGGACAGGTTATCCCACTGTCGGCACTGGACTGTGGCCACTGTTGCATCCATGGTCTTTGCCATAGCTAGTGCAATGAGGTGTTTAACATGCTGACACCCATGTACCACAGTTTTGGCAGGGTCCCCCTGCCATAACTCATGCACTCCTGTGCAATTTCATACCTTTATGAATCATGCAGAGTATGGGCACACCCCCTAGCCTGTGCATGGCATGAAGTTGCCCGCATGGCCAAGGGATCCAACATGCATCTGGTTGGTGCAATAGCGGTACATGCCACAGGACTCCCACTGTGGGGTATCCACGCATAGGGATGCCTAGGCATCTCAGATAGCAGCACGTAGGCATCATGCATAGGGTACAAAGAGACTAAGTTCTCTCTTTCCTTTTTCAGCTCTTTATCTAGGCATTTCTCAGCCTTTGTGAAAACTTCACTTGAACCTTCTGCATGCTCTCTCTTCATTAAACTTTTTTTCCATAGGTTGTAAAGTGACTGTATATTCTGCAACTATCTATTTGAGCACAATTATGCCATCACCATTTATTTCCTCTAGGTGGGGAGGAACAGTCTCTCATCTATCCAGGACTCCATTCCACCCTCCTCTCCATGCTATTCCATCCCTGACAGGTAGAAAACAGCATTCTCTGCTGAAGAGTAGGGGAAATGTTTTATTGAAAATGTCAAAATAAATACCTACAATACATATTTATATTTTTAGAAACTTAAAAATACACATAAAAGAAAAGAAAAATGAAAGAAGCCCTGGAAGGCCCAGAAAGAAACCCCTAAATAAGTAGCAAAGACATACAGTAAATATTCCCTGTGATTCAGACATTAATAGAAGTGAAAGCAGTGCCCACTTATCATATTCAGCAGGTACTAAGGAAAGTTCTCAGACAAGTTCTTCCAATATAGTATTAGCAATCACAGATATACTCTGCTCTATTCCTGACAAGATACCCCCAAATGTGCCCCAGGACCAGTCTTTCAATGTTAACATTTCTCATATGTTTCTGGTATCAACAGAACAAATCGATACCTAGCATTCCAGATAAAAACACAAATTATAGTAAATCAAACTAGTAGTATATGTCAATCATACCTTTTCCTCCCACTCCAAAGCAACCAAAAACAATTGGCGATACCCCACATACTGGAAACATGGTTCTTGCCAAAGGACACTTGGGATTCTGAAAAAGTCCTGAATATAAGAATAAGTTATGAATAGATATTCCTAAACCATCAGAATATTCTTACAGTTTTCCTGTGGACAGTAACGTTCCTCAATACTTTTATGCTTAGTGTTATTTTTTACTTGCAGTTTATCATGCTTCAATAACCGTAAGATACTAAACATTATATTAAGAATTATTTCTGTAAATGTCTTTAAAATCTCCTGATTATCAGATGAAGGCCATTGACCAATGCTCAGTTCTGAAGAAAAAGCAGAACCTAAAATATATGCATATAACGTTTTCCATAGAATGTCTGTTACATGGCCAGGCAAAGGTTTCCAAGCTTTTAATTTAGTCAAAATATCTTTAGGATAACCAGAAAGTTGCTGCAGTCCCTTCCCTAACCTATTGCTCTGTACACTGAGCTCTGTTTCTCTCTTACATTCAGCACCAGACAAAGATTAGCAAGGCTCCAACATATACCTGTTTTCTCAACTCTAGATAGCAACCTGCTTGAACAGGTACCCCATTTCAAGTATGTAGGTGTTACGGGTGTGGCTGGACAAGAATTTCAGCTTTTTTGCCAATACTGATGCCATGCTCAATAAATGTTGCCCCAGTTTGTGTGTGCTGTACCAAAACTAATTATATCTTCCTTTCTCAGTCTGCTGTGAGGTCATCCTTGAGATGATCTTGCCGGTGTTTGACTATGCAGATATACACCACTGCTCCAAAGACCACACTTGCCAGGTTGGACCCCTTTTTATGGCTGTGAGTGAAGCCTACAGTCATATCACTTTAGCTTGCAAAGGGGTTTCTGTGGAATACATTTGTTAGTAGTTTTTAGTGTATCCTTCCATAATACTGAAAATCCCTATGGCAGTTTAAAAAATACTCCCTTCTTTCATTTTAGAATGATGGACACAGAACTCCAATCTGCTTTTCTCTGAGAGCAAACATGCACACCTTCCAAACAAATCTAAATATCTTTAAAACTATTCAAGGTGCACAAAATCAACCAGAATGAAAGTTGTTCTGGGAAAAAAAGACCTTTCACATGAGGGTAGTCACTAATCTGAATTCTTTATATTTTGTAAAATATGGTCTTCTAAACAACCTAATTTTGTTCTTTCTCTCTATCTCTCTCTCTCTCTCTCTCTGAGTTAACAAAGTAGGAGTCATGCCAAACAAATGTATATATCTCAGAAAGTAAACAAGTTACCAATATACAACTGGCATGAACATTGTTCAGGACAAAATGATCTTTCAAATGAGGTCAGTCACTAATCTGAATTCATTAGATTTTTTTTTTAAATATAGCCATCCGAAAAGTGAAAATTGTGAAGAAAAATGAAAATTCAGGTAATCAGATGGCCATAGTTTAAAAATATATAATTAGTGCAGCTTAATAAATTGGCACACTGAAACGGTATTTTTGCTCTGAAAAATTTTCATCCTGATGGTTTATGTGTAATGTGTATACTTTTAGAGATATTTACATTTTTTGTCATAACTCCTATGAAAAATGAAAACTGAGGTAATTAGATGGCCACAGTTAAAAAAAAATGTAATTAGTGCAGCTTAATGAATAGGCGCATTTGAAATGTCTTTTTGTCCTGAACAATTTACATACTGTTTTTTTATCTGTAACCTGTAAACTTTAAGAGATATTTACATTTGTTTAGCATAACTCCTATTGCATTTCTATACAGCCTCAGTTTTGCAAATTGCTATGCCACTTAAGGGAGAACTGCCATGAATCTGTAAGTCTGTGTTTTCTGAAGAAGCTGTGTTTCCAGTAGTGGCCCAAATTCTGTTTTTGTTCCATCTTTACGGGCCTTGCAGTACATTCTCTAGGTGTTTCTGCTGTACACTCTGGTGGGCACTATCATTTTAGAACTGTCTGATGTACTTTATTTCCTTGTTAAAGAACTTACATTGTTTTCACAACGAATTTGTGTTCTACTTTAGAATTCTGTGGTCCAAGTGGGACATAAACTACATCTAACAGTTCTAAAATGGCACTTATCACCAGTATATGAATCAGAAATGCCCAATGAGTTATCTAAAAGGCCAGTACAGGCTGAACAATAGCAGAATGGGATGCAATATGTAAAAACCTTTCTTCTGGGAAAAATAATTTACAGGTTCAGTGCAGGACTCCTTTAAGTGAAATTCTAAATCAGGCCACCTTGTTCCTATCTTATCATGTCTAATTTAAAGTGGACAGGAATTGATTACTTATGTACAGCTGCTTGAAATGTCTATATTTTCATAAATTACATTTATACCTCTAAAGGATCCCTATTTAACTGTGCCTGAATAAAAGCTGAAGCTCTCAGTTGTGTTTTGTATTGTTTCTTTGTATGGGCAACATTCTGTGCAGTTCCTTTCATGGAACCAAGAATTTGGAGTTTTGACTATGTCACTTCATGGTTTCAGAACTGTGGGCACTGTACTTGTAAGTTCCTGCTAACATTTCTGAAACTGTGAAGCCACAGAAAAATCTGTTGCCGTATTGGTCCTTGTAACACAAGATCCAGAGAAACAGATGATTTGATACATTTTATTGGACCAACAGAGTTGTTGCAAAAAAAAAAAACACAGGTGCTTTTAGCTTTTGCATTACAAAGAATCCTTTGTCAGGAAACACTGGAAGTTGTTTTAGAAGAAAATACTTTCTCAAAACCCAGATCATACAAAAAATAAAAAAAATAAAACAGATGAAAAGTTGTTAAGGAACCCGTTGGTTAAAACTGCATAAAAAAACAACAACATACCCATATACTGTAAAGACAGCAAATGTTCCATCAAATGAAAGCTATCCCAAGGTCAAATTACACTGATTTGAAAGTTCACTCCCTGAGAAAAGCTATAAATCAACTGAAGCTTCATTTTTTAAAACCCTCTGTGTGTGTCTGTGCTAGCATTAGTAAATGACTATGATTAAAAATCACAAGGGAAAATAAGCTTAAAGAGCAGCTGACAACTTCAAGAGAACTTTAACAAAACAAAATATTTAGATAAAGTTCAGCTTATATTTCACATTAGTTCTTTATTACTCTTCCCCATTATTTATTGCTGAGGTCAATTGCATGAAAACAAATTTTTTTGCTCCTGAAGAGTTCATCTATTTCTGTTGCTGTCTCCCTACCTGAGGTCATAATGCACTGCTTGTGACATCACAGTTACTGTCATTGTAACAGATTGTGATGTCACAACAGAGCATTATGACTTGAAGTAGGGAGTAAGCTATAGAGGCAGATTAACTTTAAAGTAACTGTAGGGGATAATAATCATGTATTCATGCACATTTCCTCAGTAATAGATGATGGAGAGGAGAAATCTAGAATATATATGGAATACAAGCAGAATTTTACCTACTTATTATGTTTTTTAAAGTTTTTTTTCAGGCATCAGTAGCTCCTTCAGCAATACATAGTAAATGATTTTGAATGTCTTTTACATAATATCTATGTGTTGAGTAAAACTTTGGTTAGAATACAACCTGCCCTAGTGTAAATTAAGCATTCACCAGCTGTTTCACACAGTGGAGTCAATCAAATTTTACACAGTGTAGTGCTCAGATACATTTTTCTCAAACTCTGTGTACAAGTCCATATTACTTATGAACATTCAAACGTATACTGTCTTAAACATGGTATATCTACAATTCTGTAACAAGTGACTATTGTATGTGTATAATCAAAACCCAAACCTAACACAGACCCCTGTATTTGAGATACTGTTATCCTAATATGTCCATGTATCAACATGTGTCCATATGTACCTAATCTGCTGCTGTATTAAATAACAGTTCTATAAATCTAAAACCAGAACAAAACACAACTGACAGCTTTAGCTTTTATTCAGGCACAGTTAAATAGGGATCCTTTAGAGGTATGAATATAATTTATGAAAATAGGGACATTTCAAACACCTGCACATAAGTAATCAATTCCTGCCCCCTTTAACTCATTCAGACCCATTCTGTGTTTAGAACATTGGAGACATAACTCCAAACTGCTTTTCATTTCTAAGACACTATGCAGAATTCTTAGCAAAAGTGCACACATTTCAAACAAATCTAAATATCTTTAAAACTATTCCAGGTGCACAAAAACAACCAGTCTGAAAGTCATTCATGACAAAAAGACCTTTCAAATAAGGGTAGTCACTAATATGATTTCCTTATATTTTGTAAAATATGGTCATCTTATTACAAGTATTTCCATTTTGGTTTTTACAAAATTCACATTTCCGATGGCAATTAAAACAAAACTAAAAAGAATTTAGATTAGTGACTACCCTCATTTGAAAAGCCTTTTTGTCCTGAACACAAAAATGTAAAATAATGCACTTGGGGTGCAGAAATCCAGGGGCAGAGTACAAAATGGATGGAGTGGTATTGACAACATTAAGAAAGCACACATTGAAAAAACCAAAAAAACTTCTATATACAGTTGATTACTGTTTAACAATATTATGCATGTATGGCTGCCACCATACATCTGATGCAAACCCATAATCACATTCCTCATTTGAAGTGAAATGGGGTGGGGTGGAGGCCATAACTGACCCCTTGTTTTTGTGTTAAAGAGGTCAGTTTTTTTACAGCAAAAACAAGCAAAGTGGTCATTTCTAAAATGTGCAGACAAGCATGGGGAACACTTTTTTTCAGAGCATTCCACCACCTACAGCTGTCACTTCAAGATTGCTACTACCCCCATATAACACAATCAGGGGAAACCAAAAGTAGTCTACCAGCACTGAGCTCAATATAGTTAAGGCACATTTACCAGAAAGTACTGCTTAGAAAAGAATGAGAAAATGACTGTGATGAGCAAATCCCAGACCAGAGATCTAGTTTGTTAGTTAGTCTCCTCCTGAGTCTAATTGTTACGGCTGTGTGGGCCAAGCTCCACAGATGTTATGATATCATCAGATTTATATAAGAGCATTGTGGAAACATGTAACTGGACCACTGTCTGATGTTCTGGCATAGGGCTCCAGCATAGTTTCTGGTGTTTCTGTTTATGCAGACCTTTCCCTCTGCGGGACACATAAATATACTCACTTTCTGGTGCACTATTTTTCCTTTCTGCAACTGTGGATGTGACAGCCACCATGTGCATCATGGTGGTACTGACTTAACGTGTGCATGCACATGTATTGTGCATATGTATGTAATCCCATGCCACCTTTGGCTAGCTGGCACCCCCCTTAAAAGAACTTCTGCCAACTACATGGCATACAATTTTCTTGTGGAAAAACTACACTCATGGTACCACCCATAGCATTGCAGCGTATACCAGCCTCATTATCTAGAGGATGGGGTTGGGGGAACATACTAAAGTGAACCTTTTTATTTATAGCCAGGTCCGGGGGAGAGGATGCTAGGCATATGCTAGACCTAACTGCTGAGGGGGCCCCACACTAGAAGCAACAAGTGGAATGTCCAAGCGGCAACTGGGATTTTGCAGTATGGTTTTATTTACAGATGTTTCTTAGAGCATGGGTAGTCCCCTAAAAGTTTGTCATTGAAATACAGGCACACTTTCTTTTGCAGGACACTTTACTAGGCAGTACAGTTTTTCACAAAAATATCTCTATCTCTCTTCCAAAGTGTATATGTGTGGGATGTGCCACAAACTTTATACATTTTCCACACATTTCTATTTCTAAAGTGTATATCTGTGGGATGTGCCACACACTTTGAAATCCTCCTGGTGCATGGTTGTTGTCCAGAAAACAGTGGTGCCCATCCAAAAAAACATTTAGCCTTGCCTGAAACTCCAGATGGCATTCCTCCCTTCTTTGCCCCAAACAGCCTTTGCCATTTCTTCAGGGTTATACCAAATGAGTTTCCAATCCCCAATGAACAACTAAAGACCCCCAACTTTAACTTTAAATTCAGCACAATTGTGATGAACGGGGTCCTGACTGGTGTGATCTAGCCTTATCAGACAACTCCCTCAGAGAACAGTCTCAAATTATGTACTCTCAGATTAGTTGTTCCTTCCTCCCAGCCATGGAAAAAAATGCACCTTTCTTGCTCTGGTAGCTGTCAGATTCTACTCATTGTTTTTCCTTAAGGCAGCAGTGAACTTCAGGAACTTCCAGGGATTGCCCTTTGGATCCACAAGAACTGCATTCTCTCTCTCTCGCTCCCTGTGGAGTGAAACTATAGTATTGCAGGCAAACTCAAGATTTTACCAAACTAGGGTGAGAAATACAGTAGCAGCCACATACATTGCCAGCTATTTCCTGAAATTTCTGTGATATTTCTAGAGAAATCTCCTGTTTTCTGCATTTCCACAGTAGGAGCAGCAGAGAGAAACTCTTTAGAATTTTAATGAAATATCTTGAAATGGCTGGCAATGTCTGTGGCTACTACTGTACCAGGGATCCTTTTGACAGAGTTCCAATGGCAGACCTCCTGCCACTCTGACTGCCACACTTGAACTCACTGATGAACATTCTAAGCTCCCTGAGAGCAGCTGCCTCTATAATGGTTATGCTGCTGTGAGATTTCTAAATTACATAATCATCCTTCTCTCAGGCTAGCTGAGTAAACAATGATGTCATTATGTAGAAAGCCCCTAATGAGCTTCAACCAGCTGCCTTTCCTACCTGCTTAAGGCTAGTACTAATGGGATTCTAGGAACCCGAGGGGACTGGGTTGTTACACGTAGTTATGTCAGCACAGCCATGTTGCGCAAGACTGACTCTAAGGCAAATCACACATATGCAAGTATCATGCATGTGCAGTATTGTAATCACTGCAGTATTACAGCTGGCTCTGGCTCAGCGAGAGCACCACATTTTCCTTTCACCACTCTTGCTGCTCCTAAAAGCTCTCCACAGCTGTATTGGCTCTGACCAGAGTTTGTTCATTTATTCTAACTCTTTGCCTTTAGTGGTTCATCTCTCACCCATCAGTGATGTCTGCATAGTAGTCCCTTCTTTCCTTTCTCTTGAGGCCTGGCATCTCTCACACTGTTGGCGAAATACTGGATTGCCAATGGTCTCACTTATCTCTCTTCTCTCCTAACCCTAACATTCACTCATCTTTCTTCCTCTGTTCATCTTCTGCTCATTCCTTTTATATCCCTCATAGTAAATCTGTATCAGGCCAGTGTGCTTTCTCTAGCTGACATCATATACTTTGGGACAGTCTTGCACTCCTAATCCATCTCTCTTCATCACTTCACTCTCTCAAATGACTTTTACTGACACACTTGACTAAAGAATGCACATATAGATAGGCGTCTTCCTCATCTCACTACATTACAGCTACCCACGTCCTAAGCACACCCCTCTTCTATTTTACCTGTTTTACTCATGTTTGCTTACTCAGTTGAATAGCATACAACTCAAGGTACAGTACAGTACTCAGTAATCTGAATTTCATACCTCATTTATTCTGCAGAAATGCCTTGCCTGACAGTGGTGGCATGGTCCATTGACTCTTGATGTGGTACCACAAAACCAACATACATGTACACTTTTTACATTAAATTTGTCTTTCTCTGAAATGTATTACTTGTTCTGTGATTTATTGTACCTGTTCATGCACCTATGGTTTTCACTTTCTTGTTATTCCACTAGCTCTTGTATCTCCTCCTCTGGGTTGCACCTGGAAATGAATTCTGGTTCAGTGTAGCAATCCAAGCCATCACATTTTAAATCAATCAATCAATAAATCCATTTTCCTATCCTCTATTTTATTTATTTATTGAATTTTGATGACCGGGTAGGCCCACTGGGCCTGAAGAGGTCCCTTTTTCAGGGGCGACCCGGGTGCAACAACAACATACAGGTAACAGTTCAGTACAGTCTGGAGAATGGATAGTTTTTAAAAATAAGAGTACATATCTTTACAGGCGCCAGGAAGTGGAAGACATATAGGCTGTATGGACATGAAGGTTACAAATAATGCGTACATTAACAATTAGGCATCACTAGTAGTAGATTAGATACAGGTCCTCAGGAATAGTAAGCAGCGCCTGTAGACCTAGGGTTAGCTTCTGTGTCTGCAGGATTGGAAGGGGATAAGTTAGGGACCTAAGTGCACCTTCTGCAAGAAGAGGACCATTATACTGCCTAGATAGCTGTTGGGAGGACAAGTGAGCTGCCCAAGAGGCTGAGCTAGGTCAGGTACTGTGACATTGACATATGCTCCTATTGAGCAGGTGTCCTTCAGCAAAGTCCGAAGCTAGAAACAGTCTCAGCCTCCCGGACCACCAAGGGAGGTTGTTCCAGGTGGAAGGGCAGTGTACGCAAGGGACCTGACCGGCTTTAGTCCTCATCTTAGGAACCTCGAGGAGATTGGCCTGATGAGCGCAGGTGCCGTGGGTTGGGTTTCACCTGACAGCCCAACCAGGCTGGGGAGGTGAGGGGCCCAGTATCTTGAATGTAAGGCAAAGGGAAGGGTAGGCTAGATGAGCATCAAGCGACGGCCACCTGAGCCTGGATTGGGCCTCACAGTGGTGAGTCCTCGGGTGAGACAGGGTGGCAAAGTGGACTATCTTATTGTACAGAGTCTGCAGCCTTCCTAATTCAATCGCGGCCACAACCTGGAGGATCGGAGCCCCGAATGTGAGCTTTGGGAGGAGTACACTTGTGGCAATGGCTACCCTGGCTTCAGGAATGATTTGGTCCTTTAGTCTATAAAGGATGCCTAATTTCCCATGGATGGCTTTTGTGATTTGATCTACATGATTCTTTAGTGTAAAACCTTGGTCCAGGGTAAGGCCAAGGTATTTGGTGGAGGAGACCACCTCAAGTTTTACACCCCCCCTGGACTGGAGTTGTAGGTGGTGTGATCTCTCTGTTCCCAGGGATCTAGGGCCAAAGAGCATTACCTTCATTTTGCTAGTGTTTAGAACCATTTTGTTCAGAGAGAGCCAGTCCTCCATCAAGTGGATGTCTTCTTGGAGGGCTGTCTGCAACTCGGGTAAATTAGGGGAGGCTCTATAAATGACTGCATCATCCGCGTACTGAATGGCACTGCTACTACCGCAGTTTTTGTGCAGATCATTAATGAACAGAGTAAAGAGAAGGGGGCCAAGGATTGACCCTTGGGGTACCCCTTCTTTAAGTGGAGCTAGCTTAGAGACTTTATCCTCCCACTTAACCCTCTGGGTGCATTCTGAGAGATAACTCTTGAACCATCCCAGTGAGTATCAAGGCCAAGAGAACACATCTTTTGTAGAAGGAGGTTGTGGTTTACCAGGTCGAAAGCTTTGGATAGGTCAATGAAGACTGCCCCTGTGCTGACCCCTCCATCATTATTGCTCAGTACTTCAGCTGAGAATTTAGTTAGCGCAGTGTCCGTCCCATGGTTAGCCCTGAACCCATGCTGAGATGGTGAGATTACCTGGTGAGTTTCTAGGTAGTCCTGGAGTTGAGAGTAAACAAGCTTCTCCTGTACTTTAGCTATGGAACACAACAAGGAGATAGGCCTGTAGTTCTTGATGGGCTCTGCTGCTCCTCCCTTGTGTATGGGAATCACTAGTGCTTGTTTCCAGAGCTTGGGTACTGATCCCTCTGTTATGGACTGACTGATCAGCCAGGTTAGGGGTTTAGCTAAGGCTGGGGCTCCCTCTTTTAGGATTCTTGTTTGGATCCCATCAGGGCCTCCAGATCCTCTTGGGTGTAGGGATTTAAGGGTGGTAGGACCTCTTTTTCCTGACCATCCTCAGGTGAAACAAAGAGGCGATCAAGGTCCTGGGGCCATTGTGAAACAGCTTACTATTCGTGTCAGGAGGTCCCGCTTATATGCCTCCAGGTTCGTGAAGTAAGTGTTAAGGTCTCAGCAATGTGAGATCCCTCATAGATTAGTTGCCCATTAGCCAGGATTGGGCTGGGTGATGTTTAATGCTCCCTTTGAGGAGTTCATTAATGTGCATCCAGAAAAGCCTTGGATTGCCAAGGTTAGTTTTGGAGGTTGGTGATATAGGCTTTCTTCGCTAGTTTAATGGCCTTTTTACAATGGTTTCTATAGGCCCTGTAGGCGCTGGTCCCCAGTTGCCTTGAATTCAGGTACTTTTCCAGGCCTTGTCCCGGTGGACATCATGGCTTTAGAGGCAAGATCCATTTGTAGCAGCTTCCTTTACTCTGTAGGTTTTAAAAGGGGCTAAAAGGTCCATAATTCTCATGAGGGATGTCTGGAAGAATTTGACGGCATCCTCCAGACTGGGGAGGTGTCTTATATTGCTCCAGTCGATACCATTTAAGTAGCAAATTAATTAGTCAGGGCGGAAGTTAGAGTAGTCCCTAGAGGTAAAAATCCTGGGTGGGACTTTATTCGCACAATTCTTCCAGATGGTGAATACAGGCGAGTGGTCACTCAATGCATCTGCCAAGGTCCCTGCCATTTTTACATTGTTAGGGGTAGAGGTCAGGACCCAATCAATTGTAGTATGCCTTCCTGTGGCATGGTTCATTCTGGTTGGTAAGGTGATGACTTGGGTGAGGTGGGAGTCATTTAGTTTAGCATTGATGGCAGATTTCGCCTCAAGGGCCCAGTTTAGGTTGAAGTCACCCAGTAGGATGATTTCTGAATCAGATTCTACTGCTGGGTTCTAATATAGGGGTAATGTGATACCCAAATGCAGTCCCCCACGTCATGCCCTCATCTTTCAAAATGGAGCATAAATTGCTGTTGAAAATATACTATAAAAATCTAATTTGTAATTCCAATCCCCCCCTCCCCCTTCTTGAACTGCCAAATTAGTAATATTCCTTTGTATTGGATTAAGTCTATTACCACAGCATAATTGAAAAAAAAAAAATAGACTATAAAGTTTAACCAAAGACTAAGGGAATGTTTTTTTAAGGAAAATTCAATAGTACATACACATAATCAATACCTATGGACTATTTGTGCATTAAATATCTAATATAAAATTGCCTTGAATTAACAGCCAAATCAAATTATTAATTCATTTAGTTACCAAACGTGATAATCTGGGAGTATCTGAATCACAAAAAAGTTGTGATATGAATACTATACATCTTGCATTTTTCCCTATAAGGTCAAACTCTGCAAGAGAAAATATAATTTCCTGTTTATACAGAACCAATAATTCCTGTTCTGTCAGATTTGGAATTGGCATATTTGTTGCTGTTGGAGCCACAGTCAGCATTGTTCTTGTCATAAAAATAATTAAATGCAGGTCATTATTAATCTAAAGGTTGCAGGCTGTATATCTAAATCTTTTGGGCATACAGCAGTCCCAAAATTACTTGTTCATAGTACAAATTCTTCCAAATATTGGAGAGCTATTTACTTACCAGAAGGTCCCCAAAAAAATTCATGTGAAAGGGCATTCAAGAGAAAGATGTTACGTTGTTTCTGGAACAACACTGCAACCTTGTTATGGACACACTCATTCAGCTGTACTTTTATGTTTGGCATTGTCTTTAATCCCAAGACATCCATGCAACTCAGCCAAGCCACTGTAAGTCTTACATTCGGTAGGGGAGATGAGGGGAGTTCTATTAAATATGTCATTATGGCTCCAACATGTCATATTGCAATATAATTGTGCAGTAGTCCACATATCCTTGGATATGTATGATGCTATATATTTCTCTCCTGTTTTTTTGCTGGAGCTGAAGAGGTATTATTTTCCATTTTCCTATTTTTTTCAAACAAGGTGAATGCAAAAGTGGTAGTTGTTGCAGTTCTTTAACTTTGATTCTTGAGTCTATTTTTAGTGAACCACTGGGAACCAGTTTGATGTCCATTCCTGCTTCAAACCTCTATTCCATGTTATTAAAGGAATAATGTTTGACAAGGTGTGTGTTGTGCCTGGATAACGTCATGCCTCGGGAGATCAGGCATGTGTCCACAGGCCGAGTGCATCCAACACTCAAGAAGTGATGTTATTCCAGCACGGCACACACCCTGGAGTGTATTATTCCTATTATACAATGGCTCTTGAGTAAAAAAAAAAAAAAAAAAAATGATGGAAAAATACATGTTTGCTGTTTTTTAATGCATAGGTTTACTTTCTGAAAATGCAGTGCTGATTCACTGTTTTAGTTAATGGGTGTAGCTGCTGTTACTGTGGCTATGCAGTCCCTCAAACTAAACTTTGTCTGTGTTTGGCATAGTTTTTCATGTTAATCTTTTATTTGCATTTGTGACTGTCTCTTTTGCCTCAGTTGTTCTTTATTCCTGTAGAATTGTGGCGTCCGCCCCCCGCAGTCACACACTTGCAACCATTTTTGCTGTGTACCTGGAGTCTATGCCCCCCCTCCTGTTTTACTACTGCAGCTGTGTTTTCTCTGGGTGCAGCTTTTCATGGGAGAGAACACTGAAGGTAGAAAATTAAAGGGAGAAAATGGAGTAAGTCAGGAACTGAAGCGCTGTTTTATGCAGGTGCCCACGCATTCAGTTATCACGGCAGTGGAGAGAGTGAGTGGTGTAGGAGGGACTGCCATGAAGTCAATGCAGTCAGTGAGTTCTGCCCCCCCTGATATAATGCCCAATGCTTGTTTTCTGGCAGTGGTTTACTTGTGTCTTTAGTTCTCCCATTACAATCAGTGGGTGTTTGTACCAGAAGAACTGTGAAAAGGACAATTGACAACCACGATGTGCTTTTCAGGAGCACAGACTAACTCTTCCAGCTGGGAGCAGGGATTACAGTGTAGGGAGGCTGATGATGGCTTCCTTTTGTGTTTAATTTAAAAATGGTATGGGAAAAATTTTTCCCGTCTGCATACAAGGAAGCAGTAGTTTATCAGCACACCTGATTTAGTAAAGTGGTGTTGATGTGCTTAGATGTGGGAGACAGTAAGCTTCAGTGCTGAACGGTGGACATTGAAGCCAAGCTTGCAGTCAGTGTGTTGGATTGTAAGTGGGGACTGAAGAGACAGAGTGGGACTGCTGTGAAGTGTGACTGTTTTTAGATTGGGAAGGAATGCTAAGTTGGGATTGGACATGTTTCTTTGATTTGCTTTATTTATTTTTTTAAAGAAATGGGCTTGCTGGCAGTTACAAAATGTTTTTACAAGTGGGCATCTTCTGAGTACAGCAAGGGACTGACATGAAGCCAATCGGAGACATGGCTTTCACTTTGCTTTTGTTTTTTAAATAAGAAAGAGAAAGTTATATTGTTGATGTTTGGGACTATCTGAATGTTATGGGATTGATTTGTTGTAGTTATTGTGCTGTGGGAGGATGGGATTTAAATTTTTAAAAACTTTGCAAACCACTGGCAAATTGCACAGTGGCCATGCCAAGTGTGGACAACTTGGACATGGCATGTGCAGTTATTTCTTGGAAATGTGATGCTATTTTGTGTGTACTGGGAATTGATCCACGATGTTATGCTGGGATAAGATCACAGATTCAAGTCTCAGCTGACCAATCAGATTTGAAGATTTTTCTTGCCATTGTATAATAATGGTTTTATATTCAGTTCTAAAATATACCAAAAAGAAAGCTATTTGGACTAATTAGATTCAGCTACGAGATACAGGAAATTCTTTTTAATAACATTTATGTGGCTTCACCAAAGAGTTTGAAAAAACATGATTAAAAGTTTTAGATCCATGTTCGCTGGTAGAGGTACTGTGCTAAATAAAGTAAAAGAGGGTAATTAAAAAGTTTGAACTATGGCTTCTTTCTTCATTTTTGTTGGTTGCCATTTTTCCACTTATTCACTTTCCCAATCCCTACTGCCTTAACTTTCTTCCAATTAACTTTTGCTACATTTCCTTTGACAGAAGTTATTCCCAATGTTTTTATGAGCTAATTTGAGTCATAAATAGCCTGTATTTCCATAATATTCATTGTCTCAGAGTTCAAAGAATATCCTCTACCATTTTCAATATTTATTCTAACCCAGGTATTGAAAACAATTCTTAATAGGGTTCACATTGTTAGTTCTGCAGATTTAGCAGCTTGGACATATAAGCAGATATTTTCTGCATAAGCTGATACAGTCACTGATAATGTACCAGTTGATCAGGCAGACCTTTAATCTCAGGTTGATCTTGCACCAGTCAAAGTACTGGATCTAGAGTAAATTCATACAGTATAGTAGGGGCTTGAATTGGTGATTAAGTTTTATTTACATAGAAGCATAGAATTTATCAGCAGAAGAGGACCAGTAGGCCCATCCAGTCTGAACTATTTTCCTTGCGTACTACTACACTCTGGATCTTATTTGGTCACTGGTGACCCTTCTCCCTCACTTTCCTCTACCTATTATGCCCATGTGTTTATCTCATGCTTGCTTGAAGTTCCCCACTATATTTGCCCCCAACACCTCTTCTGGCAGGCTCTCCAGGCATCCACCACCCTTTCTGTGAAAATGTATTTTCTCTCATTCCTATTAAACTCCCCCCACAATCTTCAAAGTATGGTTTGTGTTCTGGTGCTTCTCCACTTCCTCTAAAAGAGGCTCTCCTCCTTCACCTTGTTTATCCCATGAGGGACTTCTAGGTCTCAGTCATGTCATCTCTCTCTCTCTCTCTCTCTCTCCCTCTCTCTCCCCACCATGGAGTACATGTTGACCTCCTGTAGCCTCTCCTCATATGGTTTTTCATGCATCCATTGCACCATTTTGGCAGCCCTCCTCTGGACCACCTCCACCCTGTCAATGTCTTTGCAGAGGTACTGCCTTAAGAACTGAACACCATACTTCAGGTGGGTCTTCACAAGTGAGTGATACAGTGGCAACACCACCTTCCTTCTCCTGCTAGAAATGCCGCACCATCTGCACCCCAGCATCTGACTAGTCTTGCAGCTGCCCTCAGTTTCACTGCCCCAGGTGTATGACTTTGCACTTTTTGACATTGAAACCTAACTGCCACTCTCTAGACCATTCCTCTAGTTTCTCTTGATCCATTTGCATTCCCTCCACCCCCTCCTCTGTGTTCAACTTTTTGAAGATTTTTGAGTCATCCAGAAAAAGAAAAACTTTCCACTCCAGTTCCTTAACAATATCACTTATGAAGACACTGAAGAGGATGGGACACAGTACCAATCCTTGGGGTACTCCACTGGTGACTCTTCCATCCCCAAGTGACCTCCATTTACCACCACCCTCTGCCTCCTATCCCTCTATCAGTTTGATACCCATCTCACTGCCCTGTCCCCAACCCCCAGTTTGCTACAGTAAGTTTCTTTATCAACCTCCTCTGTGGTACTGTGTCAAAGGTTTTATAAATGTCCAGATAGATAGGCCACATCCACTTCCCTCCCCGATCCACATTCCTGGTCACCCAGTCAAAGAAATCTTGGAGATTTGATTGACATGGCCTGTCCCCTGTGAAACCAAGCTGCTGGTAGTCCTGCAACCCATTTGCCTCCATGTTTTTCATAAGTCTCTCCTTCAGTAGCATTTCCATTAATTTCCCCATCACTGATATAATAGTGATTGGTCTGTAGTTGTTAGCTTCCTTCCTGCTGCCTCTCTTCTGCAGAGGGTGTGCGTCATCTCCCCTCTAGTCTTCTGGAACTACCCCATCTCTAATAAATTGCTGAATAGTGTTGTTAAATGGACGGCTAGCACCATGCTCAAATCTTTTAGTTACCTTGGGTGGATCCAGTCCTGCACCATCATATTATTTTTCTTTAGGGCTTCAAATCCCCAGTGAACTCTCTCTTCCAAAAATGAACTTTTGCCCCCCCCCCTTCTCCTGGGGCTTGCTAATAAATGTTGGTCCATCTGCTCCCCCTCCACTGTGACAACTGAGCAGAAATACTCATTTAAAATTTTAACTTTTTCCCAGTCTTGCTCTTCACATTCCCACACTGCTGTACTGATCCTCACTATCCCACTCATCATCTTCCTTTTACAACCACATAGCTGAATAACGTTGCATCCACTTTTGACCTGCTTAGCAATCCTTTCCTCACTTTGTTCCTTAGTTAACATTCTCCTTCTTTACTGCCTCCCTTTGTTTGTCTATGTATGCCTCCCTATCCCCTACCATCAGGGTCTCCCTGTATTTAATGAAAGCTGTTTTTTTTCTCCTTTACCACCCTAACTACCTCCTTTGACAACCATACTGGCCTCTTCCTCCTCTTACCCTTGCTTATTTCCCTGAACCAGCTTGACATCACCTAATTTACTCACTCCTTTATCCTTTTCCATTGTGCCTTCACTTTCTCCTGGCCTTTCTCTCCTTCAAGGTATTTACTAAATCTGTCTCCTATGTCTTTAAAATCTGCCCTTCTGAAGTCCAGGACACTTGTCCTAGTGTGAGTTTTCTCCTGCCCAGCTCAAATGCCAAACCACACTGTACGTTGATTGCTTATACCAGGGACTGCTCACTGTGATGTCTGCAATGCTGTCTCTGTTTGTGAGTAGTGGGTCCATAACTGTTCCATATCCAGTGGGTTCCATAACTGTCTACCTAAGAAATGACCCCCTGAAGGGATCCAAGGATGGCCCTGTGTGGTAGGGTTGAATAAGACCCTCTCCCGTCTGTTCTGCAGAAAGAGTTGAAAGCAAGGATCTGTTCTGTCATCTCTTTTTCTGTCTCTTGTCTGTCTGATTGCACAACCAAATGTCCTTGTCAGACCTAGGAACCGATCACTCTGACAGTCTTATGCTCCCCCCCCCTTCTCTTGCTGTTTCTCACTGTTTCTATCTTTTCTTCCCCCTTGTATATCTGTGGTTATAAAAATATACTGCAAGTGAATCTTTGTGTGATACTGGGTTCTCTGGTTTGAAAATGTATATAGTTATATTGTTGAAATGATTGCAGAAAGCTATTTGTAACTCAGGGGGTTAACACTGAGATGCAGTTTGACCTCCACAAAGTCATTTGCAGGGATGTCAGCAATAAATTAGTAGAGTTCTCAACAGGAGATTAGTTATGTGACAAACTGTTCTATTTTTGTGCAACTACAAGGAAAGAAACTGGTAAAGTTCTGATACATTTTGTGAGAAACAGAATGACTCTTAATGAGCTCAGGATGCAGCAATTAATTGCTAGGCAAAGACTTCTAATAAAAAGAGAGCAATATTTTTTGGGAGAGAGAGAGATTGATATTTAGAGTTAGAGATACCCACAGATGAATTCTTTGTTTTCTTGGTTGGTACTGCCTTTGTAAATAGCTATATCCTGAACAATAATTTTTTTTTTTTACTTTACTGTTATTGATAATAATACAATGCTATTTGCAAATGTTATAGCTGCTCCTGGTTTTCCTACGCTTATTGACCTTTGCCTCAGTAACACCCTGCTTCTTGATGTAGCTGCAGCCAGAATTCTCCAGTCTATGTCTGGCAGATTAAAGTCCCCCGAAATCACTGCCTCTCCTTTGCTTGCCATGCTGCCAGTTGTCTCCCCCCAAACCCTTTCCAAATGATCCACCTGTGTTGCTGGCTTATACACCACCATCATGCATATAAAGGCCCTGGACCCTGTCTCCAAGCCAGCCCAAAGAACTTCCATCCCTTCCTTATCACTATTGTGTCCTTGCATCTCCATGGCCTTTATATCTTCCCTCACATATTAAACAGTCCCCTGCTTCTTCTTGCTCTATCCTTCTGAACCACAGTGTAACTGGACATGGAAGCATCCCAGATATTGTTGTTGGGGCAACATGATTCTATTATGGCTACCAGATCCAGACTTGTCTCTGCAATGGTTGTCTCAAGGTGAGGAATTTTATTTCTGTGACTCCTTTCATTAGCACACATGGGTCTCCACTCCATTTGTCTCTCCCTGCCCATACTTTGCCCTCCATTCATGATTCTATCCTTCTCCCTTCCTTTGTTCCTGGTACTGTCATCCCCTTTTTTATTCCCCCTTTGCTCATCCTACTTAACTCTTCCCTCTGCCTTGGAACTACCTCCTGCCCCCAATCCCATCCTCCTCCTTCTTGTCCCTATTGCCCCTACCACTGGGGACTTCATTTTCCCTGGGATTCTCCTTTCTTCTGCTCCATTTGTTTGTGGGGGGGCATTCACTGCCTCCCTAATTTTACTGCCTCCCCATTAGCTAGTTTAAATACCAGTAAAGTAGCATTTAAACCTTCTAGCAAAGACTGCCATCCCCCTCCTATTTCTTCACCTATCAAACCATTAATATTTGATATAATTGTGGTTGTTCTGTACAGCTTGGATATCCAATAACTAAAAATGTGCAGCGAGTCCATACCATGTAAAAACCTGGAATGGGAAATGGTATGATACCTTGTCAAAGTTTTTTCCTGGTCTAGTGATAATACATAACAATGCAAGAGACGTGTCTACCTTAATTACGCAATTTCTTGTATAAGCAATACATTTCATTGCATACCTCTCTGTCTGATAGAAAGCAAATCTGAAAATGCCTAATCAAGCTGCCGTAGCTAATTTGTTACTCAAAATTTTCATTAAAATTTTTAATTCAATGCTCATTAATCTAAGGGGTATACAATTTATTCTGTCCAAGGTGATACATTTTTTTTTTGCACAAGAAGCTCTGTATCACTTGAACTAGTGATTTATGAGGTAAATCCTTACTTTCTAAAATATCATTATATATTACTGGAAGTATTTCAGAAAACTAGGTTGCATAGGTAAGTAATAACACATAACAAAGTGTGGGTTATACTCTTATAAACACATGCCCATGGCGTAGCAAGGCACAGTGCCACAGGTCGAGTGCCTTAGTGTCCATACAAGTATATTTATTAAAGTGTAATCTACACCCCATAATATGTTATTGCTCTTATAAAATGGGTAAATGTTGAGAAACTGTGGTATTTTTTAACAAACCTATAAAATAAAAAAAACTGTTATTCTATTTAAAATAGCCCCTCCTCTTTTGCTTGTGGTGCTACTCCATTTGCTGGTGTCACTTGAGGAATTTTGGTGTGCTGTGGGTTACTGGCATGGGTTGCAGGAAAGACTGCTGTTCCTGACTGTTTTGCCAGCAGCATGCTATCATCTGCAGCACAACTTTTCAGAAAAATCCCAGATGTCTCACTCCACTTACCAGTCTGGAGTGAATTTGCAGACTGTGAGATACCCGTGGTTGAGGCCGGAGAGGGAGCAGCTCAGGAGGGAGAGTGAAAGCATTCCACCACTTTGAAACAACATGTTTTAATAACTGTTTTTCTTTTTGTTTTGCAACTTCTGAATTCACTTGCGATCTGGAAAAAATGTTGGTGAAATCATGTTTACAGTGACATCAGATGGATCTATTCTGTATTGTGGGTACAGGTATGGGCACTTGTTAATTTGTGTTCAATAAACTGAAAAATAAACATAGCTGGTAAACCCTCTCAGCCAATCTGGTTAACAGACTGTCTCTTTTCATTTTATTATTTGTTATATAGTTCAGAGGATAGGCCATCGGGTTCAGCTGCTATATTATTTAAGCATTTATTGCATTCAGGGCCTCTTCCTATGGTTTTAAGGTCTGCTTTAGTTAGGCTACAGTTAAAATTAAAATAGGTTTATGGGGTTGGTACTGAGTGTCCCATCCCCTTACCACAGTTGTCATCCCTGGTGGGGGCATAGTGTCTTCTTCTATTTCCAATCAGGTTATAACTTCTTCTCATTTGTTTGTTTGGAGAGGGTGTTCTTGTATTTTTTTGTCAGCTACATTTGCCTGTTATTCTATCTCCAGAGCTGGAGGTTTTACTTTTTTAAGTGTCTGTTGCATGATTTGAGATTGAGATGCCTCCAGAACAGTGGTTGCCTATTCTTCACTATCTTGTGATTCCATTGTGTCAAACGTTTTCAGCTGAGTTTCATGCTTTGTATTATGTGGGATTGGGGCAGTACTGTCAGACTGTTGCATTTGTGTACTGTATTGTTTGCCTTCTATGTCTGTTTCTGTTCCTCTTTTTGTGTAGAGATTTATTTTTGTTCTAGAATGTTTGATTTCTTTGATCTGTCTAGTATCTCATCCTGTTGTGGTCTGTCTCCTCTGTTGTGTGTGGGTCATCAACAATTTAGAAAAGAAAGACTTGTTTTGTCACATGGATTACATTTCACGTCATTGGCACAGTATGCTCTAATGCGCCAGTAATCTAAACAGAGGTTACTTCTATTTCATTCACATGCACTGCTGAGGTGATTTGTTGGACCACATTTAAATCACATTTTCAGTTGACTTCAATAAAAGCAGTGACCTCTCTCCAAACCTATGTAAAATCAATTCAGCAGATGTTGTATACCATTGTCTATTTGTTCTTAAGTTTACAAGGAACTTCTATCCCACAGTTCAGATCTTTTCCTCATTGATGATTTGCTCAAGGTGTCCCATGACTTCAAACTTTTTGTGAGAGCCAGTATTTAATGTTGTTCACATTAACTCATTTCTTTTTGAAGAAAATGGTTGCAGGCCACAGGGCTGGTTTGCTGAGGGGTTTTGCTTAAAATAGAAACCACATTTCTGTACGTTACTGTTTAATATTTGGACCAGAAACTTGGTATGCAGTCTGCTGTGTTAAAGTTTATTTCAAAATTCACATCACGATCTGTGTGTATCAGTGCATAAATTTCAGTTAAGAAAAAGTTCATTGAATTATTTAGTAATTTGCTGCCTATGTATATTATATCACAGAGAATATATCAGCCTCTTATGCAGTGGAGTCACACAGCATTCCTTCTCTGGGAGGGTATACTAGATTTAATAAACAGATCAGCCATTCTAAAACCTCATAGGCATCATGTGCTATAGCTTTCTTCTCTGTCTCTAGGGGCTTGATTTTCTGTAGCTGCCTGTTTCCCTTCAATATCTCTTATTGGGGTCTATAAATCATGCCTTTTTCAATGTCCATGTGTACCTTCTCCTGCATTCATATTTCATTGTCCAGCCTTGCCCTTCTAATATTGCTCACATTGTTCTCAGTGGAGCTCTCTATAGGAGTTCCATTCCCCCTCTGCTGCACTATGTTACATTGTGCTGTGTCTTTATTAGAAAATGTATTTATATCTTTAGAACTATGTCCTCCATTTCAGTATCATCATTGTCTTATGGTTAGTCTTGCAGGGAGTTAACTGCATAATTCAGTCTTGTTTTCAGTACTAGCTGTTTGTTGGGGTCTGAGGAACAGCTGAGCAATTAGTTTAGGCAACACTGATGACCTCAGCATTCCTTGTCACTGATGACGTTCAGCATCTTGGTGAGACCCATATGTATTTACATTTTTTACTTTGCACTTTCTCCATTATTCTTGGCAGTGGAGTTTGGCATGTGACTGGATAAGTCAGGCTTCAGTCCTAGTAATACCATTAGATCTTATAAGACATTCAATAAGGCAGGAGGCACCCCACCAGGGTTCAGGCTTGTCTGTATTTGTGCCAGATTTGTTTTACTTGCTGGTTCCACCTTACCTTCCACCATTACTGTTGTAGTTATGAATGTTGGATGCATCCCTGGTGTTGAATCTTGTTCTGAAGTCTGTCTAGCCTCTGTCTTCAGGTTGTGTTCTGCTTGAGAAATATTCACTGTATATTCACTAAAAATACCACCAACAGCTTAATCTGGTTCAAGGTCAGTTGGTATTCATCTGTATCCCTTCCCCCAGATCATGCCTGAAGATAGGCAGGATTTGTCTAGTGCACTTACCCGGTCAACAAAAACTAAATAAATAAAAAAATAAATGAAATGTTGTATAGTTGAGGGGTCTGGTATCCAGCTTACCCCACTGGAGCTTTTTTCCAGCCTGTTGTCAGCAACACTGCTTTAGACGACCATCCACAAGGATGATCTTGTACAATTGTAGGTCTTTTCTTAAGAATAAGTTCAATTGAGGATTTACAGATAGGCAAAGTTCTGATTTACTGTGTAAAGCTCGGCTTCAGGAAACTTTTCTGTTTTTTGGGTCAGGATAGGTGTATAATGTCCTGGCCCACTGCTTATTAATTTTTCCTTGAGTCCAGTTAGGATTGTTCATTCATAACATTTTTCCTCCTAGTCCATTAATGCCAATACATGTTTCTATTTCCACCAGTTGTTCATTCAAGCATGCTTTTTCCAATAATAGGGTAGACATGGCATTTGTCTCACCTTCTGCATCAATTTTCATTTCCATAGGCAACATTTGCTGTATTTGTCTGACCTCTTGGATTTTATACACAGGGACATAGGCCAACATCCCTGCACCAGTAGCATCATCACCTGTTACTTCCTCAGGAACCTCCATACTCCTCACAGGAAGCAAACAGCACCCCCTGCAGAGAAGTAGGGGAATTCATTGTTAACAATGATATCAATACAGAACAATGCAATTAAATTATATGTAATCCAGTCTCAAATCATAAAAAAGCAAAATAATCCTGAAAGAGCAATCAACCTGCACTTTAAATAATATATGCATTAATAAAAGCTAACTGGAGAACTTAACAAGGAATGCATAAAGAGTGAATACATTTGCAGAATTAATAACCCATTCTTAGGCTTGATATCCCTAGCTTCTAATTTTTGTCCTACCAGGATATTCCAGATCACAAATCTGAAAAATGCCTTATTGATTACATTCTGTGTTCTGTTCTCTTACTATTTCAAGTTCAGTAGTTATTTCCTGACATAATACATTTACTAGTATCAGTTTCTGTTGTAAAACATATTGGCACCATACTTGCAAAATTGACAATTTCAGGAAGGCTAGCACTAACCAGAGAGCACTCTTGTGCCATTTGATTCTCAATGATGGTAATTGTCCAGAAATCTGGATCTCATAAGTCATACATTTAAAAAAGGGTTCACCTCATCTAGTTCCTAATATGTCCAAAATCCTACAGCACATGAGCAGAACAAAGAGGTCTGTTATTGACTCTTCCTAATCCATACAGTCCAGGACTGGGCATACTCTCTCAGTAATACTTTTATGAATGAAGTTG